>CM023449.1:166015531-166500531 GCA_013339765.2 Haemaphysalis longicornis | reverse complement strand
GTGCCCACGTAGCGCGCTGCAAAAATTAAACCTATAGCACTCCTAAATGCAGACAACTCTATGTTAAAGCTTTCTACTACAGAAAAAGAGGCACCGCATGAGCACGTGACACACATGTTCCGCATTACCGATAGTTGACAAAGCACTTCCGGCTCATAGAGCGGCATTGTCGCCAGTTGGTCGAAATAAAAAAAATATTTCGAAAGAACTCAATGAATACCAACGCATTCTGCGGAACAAAAACTGGGTCCTCGCTTAAAAGTTAAATACGAAGCTTCTCGTTGGGGTGGAACTAGTATTACGGGCGTAACCCGATATTATTGAGATTAAATTCGGCTTCCCCTTGTTCCCAACGCTACCCCAACATTCCACCAGTTTCCTAATATGCGTCAACTGACAATCTTTCAGTCCCAAGAAAAGTAGAAGAATGGACGAATGTGTCACCGCCACAGGGCCAGGCAAACCACTCTCTGCCCCTGGTCGCAAGAGTAGCACATTGCTAGAGCTCCTGATTGTGCCTATAGTCCACAAAGGAGCACCTAATTTACCTTTTTTGCTAAACATTTTGGTGGAATAAACTATAATTTCAAACTAATCGTCGTTTATTTCAAATCCCAAGCCTGGACAACACTCACGTAAGTAATTATAAAATCTCCCTCACACCAGCTACTTGCAAGCTCACCGAGAGCATACTACGAGCCAGCTGTACGACGATTTCCATCAACGAATGTATTGCACCAAGATGGCAAGTCTGACGAGTTGGTACGTATTCGTGATGAAGAAAAAAGGGCTGTGTTTGTAGCCTTCCTCGTCCTCGTCTTTCCTGCGCTGGTTGCTTTATTCATCAGGATATGCATCAAACCATGCGGTTCCATCCGCCTCAAAAGGCTCCCTGTCCAACCCGGCTACCAAGGACTATACCTGGCTACTCCGCTGAATGATTGACAGGGCATATCGAACACATCTGATTGATTACCTTCGGCCCGTCTAACTGCTCGCAGCATTTGACATCAGTCAAAATGTTATTATTAATTAAGGAACTTCCAGCTGCACGCTCTACTCAGCGAGCTCGAAACTGAATATGCGATTTCCCAGAGCACCGGACAACCTGATTAGAGGGTGTCATAACCACGTTAGATCCCGAAATCTCAGCTAGCAGCGTAACAGCAGGTATTGCGATCCATGAAGGCGAAAGATTATCACAAAGGAACGAAAAACACATGAAGGCGACCGAGCCACGATAATACTGGGAAGGTCAAAGAGGATTTCCTTCAAAAGTCCAAATTAACAAAGAGCAGCAACGCGTCGTCCCTTTCGACTCCTCGAACGAAGACCACGTGAACATATCAAACATGAAAGGTTCAAAGCCACTCCTAGGGCACGTACAGTCTGTGTTAAAATTTTATGTACCACTGCGACCGTGGCCGGAGCAGGCGCACGGCCGAGCAGGGGTGCTGCGCTCACCGCTTTTGGCTGGTGGCGCGGCTAAAAAGGGCGAGGGGAACATTTTCTCTTGCTTTTGTGGTGTGTCCCGCGCGACAAGTGCTGTGCAATGTGCCTGCGCTGAAGCGATGTGCGCCTGTTCTGAGAATACGGCCCCGCTGCACTTCTCGCGCGAGCGAGCTATTGGCCTCGAGGTGGCGCCATAAAACAACATTTCCTGTGCGTATGCCCGCACTGTTTTTTTCGATGGTGATGCAAACTGTTTTTGACGCGCCTCGCCTCCCGACGACGCCGCCGCGTTTATAGTTGCTACCATCGCGACCCACAGCTCTTCCAGCTAACGACGATGATGAGCCAGAAAAGTATGTTGTCAATTCATTATGAAACACTTGTGGCGTCTTCAAAGGCCTGGCGCCTGCACGGCGCGCATGCGCGTCCTTTTTTACTCGCAGGTGCGCTTATGTTCTCGCTTCCTAGCGGTGGTAGACACTACTGCGCCGGCTTAGGCGCAAGTGCTCCTCGCCTCATTTATCGGCACCGCGCAAAATAAACAGGAT
The DNA here is from genome assembly GCA_013339765.2 of Haemaphysalis longicornis. Lineage (NCBI taxonomy): Eukaryota > Metazoa > Arthropoda > Arachnida > Ixodida > Ixodidae > Haemaphysalis > Haemaphysalis longicornis. The sequence goes on along the minus strand of CM023449.1, from coordinate 166,498,531 downwards.
GAATTAAGGTTCGCGTCTCTGGCATTTCGTTGTCGATAACAAGGACACCCTGCGAGTATGTGTTTCACCAAGGCGACGCCGCTCACAAGACGATAAAGCAGAAAAATGTGCACAGGTATTTATCAGGACGCCTTGCGCCAAACCGGGGCAATCATCACAATAGGCCTCGCAAGAATGCTTCAAAGGCGTCGCTCTTGCGGCTGCAGGAAGCGAGGGCTGCGCGGCTGCCGCTGGGGGTTGGCGTGTTTGGAAAAGCGAGGGGCAACTTGCTTCTTTTTGCTTTCGGTGCCCAGCGAGATGGGGTGTTTTTTCTGGCCTGTGAATTTCAATACCTTTTCTGTTCAAACTGACCTGTCCGTCCGTTGCTAGAGCCAGAGTCACCTTTATACAAACCCTTGTTTTTGTTTGCCAACGGGCCGTGACAACTTCTTTTTAAACCACTCATTGTTGCCAGGTGTGTAGACAAATGTTGACTGTGCCCTCGCCAACCACAGGACAACCTGGATTATTTAGCGGCCCGCCACCAGAGAGAACGGCGGAATTTCTGGCAACTGAGCAGGCACAAACCTTATATAAGGAAGCTATGCTACGAGGACACACATTGGCCGCCACCTACGAGTGACCTTCACTAGTAGGGACGCGTGGTTGTTGTGTTGTCTGCTACAACACATTCCCTGTGACGTATGCGACCGCCTGATTTTTTTTTTGTGGCCACCGCCTCCCCCCTCTTTATGATTTTGATGGAAATTACCAAAAAATGTTTGCAGACGAATAATCCGCCAAGCAATGAGCGCCTCGCCTGTTCCCGACGACGCCGCCGCGTTTATAGTTGCTACCATCGCGATCCACAGCTCTTACGCAGCCAGCTAACGCCAAGGACGATGAAACTGATGCCTAGAAAAGTATGTGTCAATTCATTATGAAAACACTTGTGGCGGGGACATGTACACGCGGGGACTTCACATTCGGAAACCCCGCGAGCGCCTGGCAACAGCCACCGATGCGGATCTGGGCCTGGCGCCTGTTATCGAGACCGGCGCGCATGCGCGTCCTTTTTACTCGCAGGTGCGCTTATGTTCTCGCTTCCTGCAGCGGTGTTACGATGGTCCATGAAGCACCGCATAGCGACGCCTTCGTAGACTTCCTTTCATCTCGATGGTGCATTTGCGGCCTAATGTGACTACTGCGCCGGCTTAGGCGCAAGTGCTCCTCGCCTCATTTATCGGCAGCGCAAAGCGAGCTGAAAGAGAAGTTCAGTGGTCAAGTAGTATGCAAAATAAACAGGATGAATTAAGGTTCGCGACTCATCTCGCTGGCATTTCGTTGTCGATAACGGGACACCCTGCGAGTATGCTTCTGACAAGTTTCATAAGGCGACGCCGCTCACAAGCCGATAGCCTCGGCGTGTGTAAACGATAAAGCAGAAAAATGCACAAAATATTTTGCACAGGTATTTATCAGGACGCGAGAAGCACTTGCGCCAAACCGGGGCAATCATCACAATAGGCCTCAGATGCGCCATCGGGATGAAAAGAATGCTTCAAAGGCGTCGCTCTGAGGTGTTTCAGTGACCATCGCCACACCGCTGCAGGAAGCAAGAAAATCAGCGTGCCTGCGAGTAAAAAAGGACGCGCATGCGCGCCGCGTTGGTCTCGACAACAGGCGCCAGGCCTCCAGAGTGCGCATCGGTGGCTTTTGCCACGCGCTGGCGTGGTCCGGAATATTAAGTCCCCGCCTGTACAATACTGTGTGTGCACGGAAACACCTTGTAACAGCGACAGACACGCGCCGCTCACTTGTGATCTCACCGCGCGTACTGCTCGCATATCGCATTGCCTGGTAAATGGATGATTACGCGAGAACGGCGATCGGATTGCTTCGCCGGGCATGATTAAAAGTGCTGCTATGATCTGCAGTTTGGCTAAAAGCAGTGCATACTTCCCCAACAATGTTTTTATGGTTGTGCCCGGATTTGATTCACGAATCACTGCCGTAGCCTGCCACTCTGCAGGGCTGATTTGTTTTACTTTTCGCGACAAACCTGTCCGCAAACGTATGAATGGTGGTGAACGTGAGTTTTCAGCGCCCTCGAGCGGGTTTGGACATGGCTATATTTAGTTATCATTAGGTAGTCGCGTGGGAATTAATAATTGCAACGTCGACTTTTGTCTGTTCACAGTGAGCCTGCCTTTCTCTAGCATCAATTTCGAAAGTCACGAATGCTGACAGAAGGCGAGGCTGTGTACGAGGCGAAACACGTCGTTAATGATTTGGTGTAATGGGAAGTTTTAGACTAGGACAACCGAGCGTTGGGGGCATCCGAAGCAGTTACGGGAACCCAAACGAAACACGCGCGCGCGCCACGAGAGGGTCTTCTTCAACAGCTCGTAGCCGGCTTCGGATGCACGTAATTGAATGTTCGGAACTTTAGGAATAGCGTCGCGGCAGATATTTCCCCGCCGCTATCGTTGCAGTTGCGAATTGCAGTCCCTAGCACGCCTTTTCACCGCAGTTTCACCCCTCTTTTTCTATGTGGAACTCTGTATCCGCGGTGATTGCCGTTTAAGCGATCGATGATCAAGATGCCTGCCACAGCCTGGGCCGATTCTTGCGTGGAGGCATCGCCACCCTTCGGCCACTCGCCACACCGCGCGTGAACGGGCCGGCGGTGCCGAGACCGACCTACGCGGCCGGTCGGTTTAAATCGCGGCAGATATTTGAGCATCGCTTTGAAAACCACAGCGTTTGGCAATTTTTCACCACACAAGAATCCAATTCACCAATCTGGAACTTTTTTAGGACTTGTGTGATTTTAAAAAGCGGCGACAAGTTGTTGCTCCGCGACATGCGTCGGTTCGAGCCGCTCCGTCGGCCGTGCGGGCAGGCACGGCGGGTGCGTGTGCGGAGCGTTTGTGCGAGCAGTAAACTCTTCAGGATTTCCTGCTTTATACATTTCTGCAAACAAGGGAAATCTAGAAACTTAGCTTGGCAATCATCGTAGTCTACAATTGTTGATCGGGAGAAACAAGCCGTAGCTTGCGCTTCGGTCGCATACGTCATACACCACCACGCTCAAGTTTTTTGCGGATAATGTACCACAGTTGATACCGTTATAAAGTCCCATGGGGTCAATACTCACGCTTGACGCACTGAGAATTAACTTCAAACCACGGAAATTAACCCAAAAATACTTTTAGAACGCGCGTCCTAAACGAAGTGTCACGCACTGCAAGCCAACTACGCAGCAAGATAGGAACTGTGATCCTACAAGTGCGTCAAAACGATCGCAGCGCTGGCCGCTCCAGTGGTGGGCCTCGCGGCCAATACTAACGAAACGATTGTAGGGTTTCGCGGCGCAATACTACGATTAAAACCTGGGGAAAGCGCGAAACGGGCGTTCTTGCTTTCGTCAGAAAAGCGGCCGCCGCGGCCGGGAATCGAACCCGCGCCCTCACTCTGAGCCACCGCGGCGGGTTTACGAAAGGAAGCGCGAAAGTTCCCTTCACCCTATTTAGCCGTGTAACCAGCCTACAGCGGAAAGCGCAGCGCCCCTGCTCGGCCGCGCGCCTCCTCCTCCCACGGTCGCCGTGGCCCACAAAAGCTTGGCAAAGACTGTACACAGCAAGCTACAAGTAATGTTAACACCGGCGTCTGGGGCGAGACGCAGTACTTGACTTCCAGTTTAGAGGAGCGTAAGGCGGTGGGTGTTGAAGGAACATAACCGTACCTGTAGAGTTTATCTAGTTTGTTGTTCGGTAATCGGTCTTGCAGGAGGGAGGTTTCGACGCTGGATTTTAAAGAGCTCATAGTCCACCTTAATCAGGATTAATCCGAATCAACCGCTGACATCGGCAACCGCCACTGCTTTTGGAGGCCCCATATCGGAAGACTCTCCACGCGTCGCGACGCCATTGTCGTGCCATAATGGCAGTGCTGAATTGCAGCAACGCACTGGCAGACGCTGCAGCCCAACAAAAACAAGCTTAAATAATCGGAATATTCGGGGGGGCTTACGACTAGCGTCACCAATTCCAACTCATCATGGAGCCTCATACCAACGTTGAGCAAGGACTGCGCTCACAGTGAAGTGCTTAATCTCACTACTCCAAGCAACTGCAGGACGATCACCTGACTGATGAACATGGGTGGGCGACCGGACACAACCGTCGCGATAAGGTTGAAATTAGTAACTGCGTGACTCTCCCAGGAAGGGCCTCTTACCCTCACCTTTACTTTTAACCCCAAACTGCGCAAACCACATCCTCTTGTAATTTGCGCCGCAAATGCTCACGAACGAAAGCCAAAGCTAATACAGATGTGTTAGCCCTCCCTGTTTTCCTATCGGTTATAGACACGCCTTCAGACGAGAAAATATCCACGACAAGGTTGACTCCAAAACGGTATAGAGTGGAGACGTCATTCTCGAAAGATTTAACGCTGCCGCTCCCCTCCATTTGCCTCCACGTGCGGATTCTGTAAGCAGGCTACAAACGCCTAACTTTTTCACCTAATCTGGGCCCCATCGGGAAGTGGCACAACCCCACCCCAGCTGGATATATAGCCAGCTCCATATGACATGCAACGTGCACTTCTTCAGCTACGCCACAGCCAAACTCATCCATACTCGGACAACTACGCCTTAAAACACAAGGAAATTGTGTGTATAAAAGCATGGGGGAGAAGGTTTGGCAGTTTCCTGGCCGACACACACAAGAATTACGACGCCTGTGGACATCCTTGTCCAGAATTGAACTTTATTCAATATCTCCTTGTACTTTGTCTCAATAACCCCCCTCCCTCACACTGACACCGGCCTCTTTGCTGAAACACTGTATTCATCTTCACAATGATTTTTATTCGCGCCGAGTTTTAATAGCGGAAGCTCTTGCGCAAGCGGCAGATAAAGGACTCTGCAGCCCTTTATGAAACGCGCTTCACTCTTATTTTTTCCGGTCCGGAGGCAATGTCCGAAAGCATAGTTTATTGCCCGCTCGGAGCGACAACATATGTGATTTGCTCGTATTAGGCAGCTCCGGCTTCGGTTTCTGCGTTGCTTCTGTGGCTTTCTTTTATAAGTGGACATCGAATGCCGTTTATATCACTGAAAAGTAGAGGAAAGCCGAACCAATAGCTGCTATACCGCGGAATGGACGCTAATTCTAGCGGTCGAAGGAAACGCCCAAGACCCCGAAAAAGAGAGGGGAATCTTTTGAGCAAGCATTTTAAAAGTTGTCTGATGGACACGGAAGCCAGTAAATTTTTGTCGACCAACAAATACTGGATTTGGTTGGTTGACTACGTTCAGGCAAGCATATAAGATTTAGGGAAGAAGTTGAAAAAGTGTTGCAGGGTCTCTTTAAGGCTACGCTGAAACGAGGGTTTCATGGCTTTCTACGTTGAGTAATGCTGCTTTCACTCGGGAATAAAGTACTTCAGTACGATATACAGAAATAAAGGACTGCATCGAAACACGAACCATGTAACGCTTTGTAAGTGCAAAAAAGGCATAATATGAGTAGCTTTGAAATTTATTCCAGTAGTGGAGTAAATGTGGGGAGTATTATTAGGAAAACGCAAAAAGAAAACCGAGAAACAAACTAACAGGGGTCACCCAATATTTCCGCACGCGAAGTACGAACGAGGAAAAGTAGCGCAGATTGGCTAGCCATTGCCAGGTGTGACTGGAAAACGCTCAAAATAAAGAGAAGCGGGCGTGAGATGGTGTATTTGTCCAAGAGAATTATGGAAGTTTTGAGCACTTTTTCAACGTTGATCAGTTCCAGCTGCAGCTCACATTTAAGTTTGTTTTTCATTTTGTTATTGTTGATTTCCATTTGCTGTTATTTCTCGCGTCATTTTTTCTTTACTCTCAGAACAAGAACAAGTTGGCGTTGCATAATATATTTGTTTGTTAGCGTCTAGTTCCGATGCCATCGTGAGGATTTTTTTCCTAATGTGACTCCTATTCGTTCTGGGTTCACTGGTGTTCTGAGTTATACCGCCTGATTATGCTAGAGCCAAAGAATTTGGTCGAATGCAACAAATTATTGGTGCGAAATCATCCAATATTCTTTTTTATTTGTAACCGCTCGCATAGAAAAATTTAAGCCTTGTATTTGCAAAATCCGCCTAAATTCTACAGATACTACTGCTATCAGCACGACCACCACTACAGTTACTGCTAAAACAACCACCCACACTTACTGCAACAGCACTATACAACCACCCCGCATGCGAGGTTGGCCCATAACACCTGATTGGCCCGCCTTACTTCTTTTTCAAAGGCTCGGTGCCGCAACGCCCGTGCACCAGCGGCCCACTTTGCCTCCGGCCACAATTGATTTATCGACCGATGGTTGGCACGGCGTGTCAGTATGTGCTGCCTTTCAGAAAACGCTAGCCGAGGTCTGGAACAACGGCAGGTGCCGTCGGGACCGGTGCATAGGTATGCAAAACACGCTGGGCTGGGTTGTCACGCCCTCTCGTGCGCTGAGTAGCGTTGTGCTGGTGACTCCGGAGGAGATGAAATAGGGAGAACTGAGGAGGAGAGCATAACCTAAACAAAGCGGCCGCCGACCGTTATCGGGGGAGCTTTAGAATTGCATCTGCTGGGTGGCTTAAAATTTGCTGACGTTCTGGTCCGCGCCCTTGAATATACGGCGAGAGTCTACTGCCTTTTTTGCGACAGCGATTGTGCGACTGCAGTGATTGCTTTTTAGTTCAATATTTGCATTTGGTATATACCGAGTTTTTCATGTGTTATGGTGCAATGGAAACCGTAAAATGCAACAAAATACGCTAATATATTTTGACCCGGATGAATAGATGAAAGGTAAAACGGCTGCATATTTATTTCTACACATTTATTATAATATAACAGGAAAGATATCACCATTTCGGTTTCTGTCTTACCCTATATAACAGCAATTGTATCTTTGCTGTCATTCGGGCATGCTTCGCTACGCACTTTCCGCTGTTCAACCGTTTGCTACGGGCGCGCCTCTACGCCCACGATATTAATTTTTTCTATCGCTCGCGGCCACCTCCACGATGACATTTCGTAACAACTTGAGCAGTTAAAAAAGCGTCTGCATGAAGGAATAAATTAACAAATTTACGACGACAAGCTGCGGTTGTGGGCCTCATGTAGGGAAACGTCCGTGGAGGCGGATGGCTCTGACGACGCTCCCTCCTGCCTGCCACGTAGAGTCCGTCTGACGCAACGTTAGAGGGAAGCAGCAAATTTTCAAGAAGCCTCTAGGGTGGTGTTCGCGTCATGAATTTCGCGGGATAGTTCACTGTAACGGGGTGACGTCGAGAGGTAAAACACGTTTTGCGTTCACGAATATATATACATAATATATATATACAGTGTAGAGTACGAGTTCCTTGAAAGCTAGGTGAAATGGAACCATAATCGTGACAGGGAGGGGGGAAGGATGGGTTGTGTTACGTCCAGTTGTTTTCCCTCAGTGGGTGCGGACGTCTGGAATGATTGCGAAGCCGGTACATTCTTTGGCAGCAAGACATGGTGACCACGTGGAATGTCGCGCGGTACGGGGACAGGGTTCACCTGTGGCTTCGACTTATGGAGTCGGCGGAGGCCTTTCGCTTTCGAGGAGGGGTCGGTAACGGTAACGAAGCGGGAATAGCATGGCGTCTCTGGGTGAAGAAGTGGGCGGGAGAGCGATGCGAGCAGCCACCAAGTTTCGGCGTTAGATTTGCGTCTACGGGTCCACTCGATATTCCCTGGGACATTAGGGGTTGTGGTGACGCCGGCGATGACGTGTTTGAAGGTTAGCGGTGTACCCGGGGCTGGGTAAGTGTATGGTGCCTACGGCTTCCGAGTTATTTGAGTACATGGTGGTACGGGATGGGTCGTGCTTATGAGTTGGCGGTGTGATGGGTCGGCGGTGCGTATTCGACCAAAGGTGTCTTTTCTGGCTAAGCCAGCACTTCAAGCAATGTCAGGTTCTTTTTAATTTTAATGATTTCACTGCAATTGCTTTGCAAAAATGACAACGTAGCAAACCTTGGCCATGTTTGTGAACAAGAATGAGCTTAGCGTTGGCAAGCTGTGTCGATTCACATCAAAAAGGAATGGGGGGGGCATGACAAAGGAGACATGTGTACCACAGACACGGTGTAACAATCAACTGAACTTCATTTTCGAAACAAAACTGCGTTTATACGCTAATAACACATGACGTCAAGTTTCATTCTTTTTAGACTAGCCTTTCTTTTGGATGGCCAGTATACGAATCACTGATGCACTTCTCGAAACTGCTCAACCATGGAGGCTGCAATACAGTGTTTGGTCAAATTTACGACAGAAAAAACCAGCTTCACAAAACGCCCCCTGGCATTCCAAACTGAACTCGCCGTTGTTTGAACGCGGCTTGAGTGCCATGCCCGGTATCTACGTTGCCTGAGGTTGCCGCCCGCCCTGCTTGACATTATCAGCGCGCTCGTTTCTGAGAGCTATCTACCACGAGAGGCTGAGGCACTTGAGGCCTTTGCGTTCAGTTTCCGCTGCTTCCCCGAAAAAGGGCTGTTACGTTGTTTAAGCGGAAACGCAACAAACACTGCGGGCACTGCCCAATGTAGTTTTCGTCTTTGCGACCGTCAAATCTTAATATGATTTTCGTGCACTGTCCAAAAACTACGAGCCTGCAAGGGAGCCCCACAACAAGGGAGATGACATTGTTTTAAAAGACACAGGGGTAGAAAACAGTACATCTATTGTCTGTTGCCGCCACTTCAATGAAATGGCGCACGTAAGTTTTGCTCGAGCGAATGGCGAGTGTTTTTCTCTCGTTTTATCTACCAGAATAAATATTCCAGTCTTAGACGAAAAATTTTTAGGTGCACTCTACTCTTTGTATCTTCCCTGTGTTTTGGTTGCTTGCTTACTCAGGAAACGATGTATTCAAATCGTGTGTGATTGGATATCGTAGATTGTAATTCCGATGTATTCCAACCTTGACGCCCTCTCTACTCCTGTTATTGATGTTCTTCCTAGAGCATCATGACCCTGCGCTCCAGATTTTGGCCGAGGGGCCTCAGAAAATTTCGAAATGTTCGAGCTCGGTGGCAGGTGGGAAGAAGTTGCGGGAATGGACGATGCCACTGAATTACCAGCCTCAAGGTATCCACTCAGTTTACGTGACTTTAATCTCTGCCCTCTCCACGGTGATCAGCCATTCTCCGTAGCCTTGAATTAAAAACAGTCCACGTCCGAGGGAACCTTAGCAGTTCTTATGAGTCCTGAATTTTGAGGCGTCAAAAATTAACTAAATGCCGCATAGTGCTCGTTCGACGTGGGGTAAGTTGGCATGACGGCGATGGACTTGATGGTGCCTTTGCAGTGAGCCTGACAGAAGCTGTCATCAACCCTGGTCAGTCCCACTGAGTGCGTATGTGAGAATTTCGGTTAGTTACACTGATGGCACAGCCAAAAGGAAGTTGGTGAACCCACTGTGAGCATCCGACGAGAGCTGTCATCGTCACTTGAGTCGTATAGGGCTCTTTGATTGGGTGTGTGCGAATGGTGTGTGTGTAGAAGTCATTGACACATGGGAATGCGTGATACTGCAGAGAGCTGCTGATGAAAGATGTCATCGTCACTGGCGAGCGCGCCTGAGGGTATTTGTTGTCATTCCTACATTTCAGCCTTTGTGTACTGCGTGCCAAGCAACGTATATAATTGCATGTCCACTGCGTTGTGCTGGCTTTCGACGTATTCTAGTTTCGAAGGTCTCGACGGTCACCAACGAAGTTCACACTCATCAGCAATTGTGTCAGCGATCCATTCTCGGCTCGCATTCCGATGGCCTAGAATTCGAATGCAACCAGTACCAATGTTTCCCAATTTATTTTTCCTATTAATGCTTCAACTGTTTTGTCTTTGCTTCGTTGCCATTCCATCAGCTCTGTCACCGCCAACGACACTGGACGGCGGCATTTCTACAAAATGAACCAGGTGGATTTTGGCATTACAATGAAGTGCGAGCACAAGTGACCGAGACATTCAAGCATGAATGACAAGTTCACGCCTGAAGCGCCTTGCTTCTGCATCGCGTAGTCGATGTGCTTTGTAATCTCGCAACTTGGGGTGCTTATTTTTTCTGTCGGCAATGACGCTTTTCAACGACCTCGATCAGTCTTTTCCGCACCACGGTGCCGCTCGCGGTGCCGCTCGTTCTGCCGCCCGTCTTACCGCCGTAGAATAGGATAGTCGACGAGAGTGGTGATTCGTGTAATTGTATTTTGCTAGTTGGACTGCGTTGTTCCGGTCTTTCCATCTGTGGTGCAATGGCGTGGACGACCCCCCTCTCACGACAACCACGTTGAAGCTCGCGCTACAGAAGGCTTCGAGGTATACAACGCTTCCGAAGGAAGGAGAAAGAAATATCCCATTCTTGATCCTAAATCTGGTGTAGCGGAGCGGTGTGCCCGTCGTAGTGAGGTCGGTGGTGGCGTTGGCAGAGCGGGTGACCAGAAGTCACGTTGAACGAAAAACACAGGAGGGAACAGGACGCTTCCTGGGGCGGTCATATAACCTCACAAGCATTTGGGAAAGGTCAAGCTAGCCGCATCTGTCGCGGGAAAAGAAACTGCACGGGTGCCGTGATCAGCATTTCACGGCGCAGCGCAGCCCGGAATCGCTTGTGGCCCCCTATCATTGTTTCCAACAGGCGCCGCTACCCTCTCCTTCGCCATCGCAGCTACGACGCTTTATATTTCGCCTCAGTTTTTATTGTGACATTATCTGGTCGCTCGCCCACGCCCGCCGGAGTGGACCTGGTCGCCTACCATGCATTGTCTTGCTCAGTGAAAGAAGGGTCTAGACCTCTGCGTCCAAGCTTTCCAGCGGTCTCTCCCACTTCTCTGTATTAATTACGGGGGGGACACAGATCTTGAGGACAGAACCAGGCATGGATCAGCGTGGCTAGGTCCCCAGACAGTGGCCAATTTGCCGAAGGTATTTGCAAAGAGAGAATATGGTAAACTAGTGCTCGGTACTAGTAGGAATTCCTCTGTTGGAGTAAACACAAGCGTTTCCGATGGGTGGTTAGCTCAGGGTCGTCAGGAGGGTATTGACGGCGAGTGAGCGGGAATGGGTAAATATATCATGGTACAATCGGGGACACAATATTTCGGACCACGCGAGCGCGTTGCAACAGCCGTCACTGCGTAGCCTGGAGGCACGGTGGCGACGGCGCCTGCTGTCGACATCGACCTGGAGCGCGCGCGCGTCCTTGCGTATTATCAGGTTCGCAAGTTTTGCTACTATTGTCCGACGTTTTACTACAACTGTCCGTAAGGCACCCCGGTGCGACGCCTTTGTAGCATCTATTTTGTCGCGACGACCAGTGCAAGGCCAGATGAACCAATTCACCGGCTTTTGCGCGTGTTTCCTTAATCTTCGAAAAACGAGCGGCTTTATAGATAGCGACCTAGTCATTGCAGCCAGCGACAATAGGAGCCAGCATGACAAAAAACTGCCGTGTGGGAACGGCGCTCTCCGTCAGATGGGGCTAAGTTTAATCCCGGAACTCGCTAGCTGCGCTTTCATCGCCCTGGGGCCTGCTACCGCTGGCATAAGAACTAATGGTCGTACCAATCAATGGCGATTGTACCGATCACTGTCTATAACACCGGCCTGCAATAACAATTCGCGGTTAGGTCTAGACCAGTTCCTTAGCTATGAAAACACTAGCGTACACAAGTATGCAACAGTGATACCATATCCGCATGCTTCACAAGAATTCTTTATTTTCGAACATTTCCGTTCATCTGAACATGCGGAAACTTCGTCAACTGTCGCGTTACGTCAACGAGTTTTTTCCGCGTGAAGCACGTCCATGCACGTGCAAAATTTCACTCGGAAGGCTGAGGGTTTGATAAATACCCAAACGTGGTTATTCTGTGCGTGGAAGAGCCGTCATCTTGTACAAAACAATGTTTTTCCAGCCAGCGAGGTAATGTTTTTCCAGCCAGTGAGGTACTAATAGATGGCAGCCTCTTCAGCGGCTGCGGCTTTTTCGCCCTAACTGGACCTCCACGCTTGTAGGAGCTGCATCAGGGTGGCTTACAAGCCCAATTAACAAATGCACAGTTGTGTATGGTAGCCGTCACCGGCCAAAGCTTGTGTGAGAACCGCAGTTACCATCGGGATATCCTTTTGTAGCCACGACCCCTGTACCTAAGCGATCAGAACCTGGTAAAACAAATTGACTGGGTTGGATTCCCGTCCACGGCGGCCGCTTTTCTGAGGGAGGCGAAAAGCAAAAACACCCCTGTGTGCGATATTTCGCCGCACGTTAAAGATTCCCAGGTGATCAAAATTAATCCGGAGCCCTCCACTAAAGCGCGCCTCATCACCTGCGTTGCGTCGGCGCGTTTAAACACTACAATCAATCGAAAACAAATTGGCTTTACTGCGGGGCCTTCCGGGCTTGCTTAGCTGTATGCAACAAATACCATTGCGGACGATTTGTTCACGTAAAGTACGATGTAGAAATCTTGCAGGATCTTTCAAAATATTCTTTACCGAAAGTGTTTCCTTTGGCTAGTTTTGTACCCGGGTCTCCTGTCGACTAAGTCGGCTATAACCTACTACCTCAGCGTCAGAATCACTGCAGCGACCTTTGCAGGACTCACTATTCATCCTGCTCCTACACTGCCTCAACAGAAGCAGAAGGCCAAGTATGACTGCGCGGGAAATTTCTGGTGCACCCTAGGTTTTTTTTTTATGCTCTCGGTATTGCGTAAGCCTTTTCTGATCGATTCTATACAACAAAACGCGCTGAGTATTTTTGGGAGGTTTTATTCCTTCGGATGTATTCCTGCAATCAAACAAATAGAATGTCATGAAACGCGTTAGCAAATGGTTAGCAGCTGTGAAAACTTTTTTGCGGACGATATCCGAGTTGGTTCGCGTTTAGTAGAGGCCGCCTGGGTGCGTGCTTACACATCAGACTAGCCAAGTAAAACTTGCGCTGTAAAAAAGCTTTTATTAGGACAACCCACGAGACATCAGGATGTGTGCATTTCCCTCAGGGTGAATTCGCAGAGATTGAGCGCAACATAACATAAAAAAGACGAAATGACAGCTTTGGCAGACCGAGGAAACGCGTTCACAGCGGAGAAATTGGGATTAAATGCACCGCCAGCAGGTGCACTGGCATCAGAAAACACAAAAGAGTCGAACAAGTAATATCATAATGGGCACGGAGAATCTGCGAGCATGGCAGGACGCGATTTATAAAGCCGGTCATGGATGTAAGTACTCGTCCTTGGCAAGGTTTTTTTGTGTTTTTTTACGATCATCATCACTAGCCTATCTACGCCCACTGCAGGGCAAAGGCGTCTCCCATTATTCTCCAATTACCCCGGTCCTGTGCTAACTGCGGCCAATTTATCCCCGCAAACTTTATCTCATCTGCCCACCTAACTTTCTGCCACCCCCTGCAACGCTTGCCTTCTCTAGGGATCCACTCTGTTACCCTTAATGACCAATGGTTAGATTTCCTTTGAATTACATGCCCTGCCCATGTCCATTTCTTCTGCTCAGTTTCTACTAAGATGTCCTTTACACGCGTTTGGTCTCTGACCCACTCCGCTGCCTTCTTCTCCCTTAATGGTACACCTATCATCTTCCGTTCCATTGCGCGCTGAGTCATCCTCAACTTAAGTTGAACCCTCTTAGGGAGCCTCCAAGTTTCTTCCCCGTAGGTGAGTACCGGTAAGATGCGGCTGTCATACAGTTTCTTCTCTAGGGACAATGGTAGGCTGCCATTAATTATCTGAGAATGCCTGCCGGATGCACTGTCCCCCATTCTTATCCTTCGAATTATCTCTGCCTCATGGTTGGGATCCGGGGTCACAGCTTGGCCTCGCCACCTATCTCACACCTCTGTGCTGTCCCGAGGTTATTCATCATTACTTTAGTATCCTGTATATTAATTTTCAGGCCCACGGTTCTACTCTGTCTTTCCGGTGCGGTAAGCATGCTCTGCAATTCCTCCCCCGAGTTACTTAGCAAGGCAACGTCATCAGCACTTTGGTAAAAACAGGAAGCGTCAAAGGGACAATTCCGGCTAACGGTAGATCAGTACTCAGGGCATACATGCGCAAATGGTGGCGCAATTAGCTCGTATGCAAGGCAAGCCCGCAGATGTGTAGTCGAAGGGCACGGTACCGCAAAAACGCACTGCCCCGTGGCGTGTCCCTGACAAATTGGGCTCGCCTGCCGAGATGAGAGTGCATGCGCGTCGCGCCGGCCTCGACAGCAGGCACCATGCCTTCCACAGAGTTTATTAGTAAATATACTAGAGAGGGAACTGCACCTGGGAATCAATGTCGTCGTGGGGGGTTGTGGGAAGATCCCAGCTTTCGGCTTCGGCTTGGCATGACAATTGGATTCTCAAGCGGTTTTAGGGGCGAAGCACCTTATACCTCGCTCTGTCCGGGGCTTGGCGTCCATGTACACAGTGTTTCGCATGCGCTAGGAGCATTGGATTTGGATTGTATTTGGTTTTGGATTGGATATTGTATTAGATTTTGGATTAGATTTTGGATTGGATTTCGAATTAAATTCAATTGTATCGGATTGAATTGGAATGGATTGGAATTGTATATACTGTACACACGCGTTGTCACTCATTTACATGTACGAGTGGACAATGTCACGGGTGATTTACGGTAAGAACGATCCCCAGTGCTTCGCCGACTCATGATTCACTTCATGGAGATGCGTGAATTTTTTAAAATTTGCTTACTTCACTCTGCATTAACACGTCTACTAGCTACGATGGTAGCCGTGAGCCGTTGAGCCGTGGCAGTTGCGTGTTCGGCGAAAGAGCATGCAGTGCGTGATTGTATCTGACGTTGGTCATGCCGGAGTCGAAGGAACGTATGACTGAGCGGGTAACATGCCGCAGCGAAAGTTGTAGCTGACGAAAAAAAAAGAACCGAAACGTACTTCGCCTGACAAGATACGACAGATATGGGCGCCTGCACCCGTCCTATCTTGCCTCCGTTTACGACTGCTTAACGCCACGTTTTCTTTTTTTCTTCATGTCTGAACCAACTCGCTGAGCAACAAGTTTTGTTAAACTGTAGCTCATGGTCGGTGTGCCGCTTCACCGCGAAGGCGACGGTTTCATGGGCACGCTCAAAAGCATTTCCCAGCTCTTTAAACCACTGAATATTTGAAATGACCGGTAATATAATAAAATAAGAATCTCTAATGAGTTTCCCTCAAAATATTACCATTGTTGTTAACTACCAGCTTGGCCTGCAGAATGCTGTGCACAACTTTTCCGGCAAAATATGCTTTACTTCCTTTTCCATTAGCTTTAAAACAGCCTGTTGTATTTTCCACTTCTACAATAACACACCAACTTTTGCGTTTTTGTGGCACTTAGTCCGAATATAGGGCCACTAAAACGTTTCAATCCAAGCCAATGAGTAAACGAAGGCGAGCGAATGATATAATGGCGGCCCATGTCAACACAGACGGCCTTGATATGAGCTGCATAGACGCTAGCGTCAGATTCCTCTCTAGTGTACGTAATAAGAAACTCTATGGTGCCTTCATTGTGCTGAGCGACGGTTTTCGCCACGCGTTCACGTGGCCCGGAATATTGTGTTCCCGCTTGTACGTGATTAACAGATCCTAGGAGAAGTCTCTGCTGCGAACACCCTACGCCGGATTTCTTGCCAAGAGGGCAACCTAAGGCTTTTTCCTTTAAAAAAAACAGACAGGCAGGTCATGCAAGGACACCACGGCATTTAAAAAGATCTTTTTTTTTTGTTTGATTCGAAGTCTTACTTAGACGTTTTGAGTTTTATATGTTTCTTGTTGTGAATGTTCTTTTTTCCTCATTTAATGGTTTCCCTCCAAACAAATATTTATTCATTGATTGATTATGGGGTTTAACGCGGCGACACTACACAGGCGATGAGGCGTGCTGTAGTGGCAGGCTCCGGATTAATTTTGACCACCTACGTGCGACAAATCTCGAACACAAGAGCGTTTCCGCTTTTCGACTCCATTCGAAAAGCAGCCACTGCGGCCGGTAATCGAACCCGCGTCCTTGGGTCCAAGCAGCAATATGCCTTAGTCCCCCCCAAAACAAAATTGTACGTACACCCTTCCCTGTGGGTTTCGGTAATTATAGAGCGTTGATGTAAGAGCGGCACAGTGACAACGGGCTCTTCTTATGCATGTTTTGAAAACTGCATAAGAACTCCGCAGCAATTTCGCCCGCATTTCGCTTTTGAAGACATCAAAGCGAAAATTATGGCCCGTCTGTGTCCTGCTGTCTGTCCGTCTGTCCATTCGGCCGACCGTCCGACAGCCGTCCGTTCTTCTCTGTCACTCCTTTGGGCCGCAGACGAAAGGTTGAACTAATTATTCAACGGAAAGTATATTGGACACTCGTTAAAGGAAACTGGAGACAAAACCGAAGTTGGTATAAATAGGTTGGAATCCCCAGAAAACGAATATTTACCAGTCTCTGGGCAGGTACCTTCGAAATAATCTCGCAAATAATATAAGAAAATAAAGCTATAAGTCGGCGAGCAGAGATGGCGTAAACGGCGATTCAGCGGATGAACCAAGAGTCACGTGACGAACAGAAGGAGAAGCGCGCGCACAAGCTCTCAAAGAAACACGTAAAATGTTCCTTCGCACATTAGCTCTCATAGGGCGTAAACAATCATAACTGGACAGTTACATTTCAAGCCGTGCCGACATTCGAAAGCTGCCAAGCCACGGTGCCAGTGGCTGTTGCGATGGTTATTGCAGGTTGGGCGAAGTCACATGTCTGTTTTCTCCTTGTTTACATCATTGCGGCGAGTAGGGCGTCGGCCTTCCACGGTTCCGCTCTTCTGTGTACAGTAATTTGCGACTGAAGGAACAAGCGTTTTGCTCCCTCACGTAGCGCTGTCAGGCCCGCACGAAGTTCTGCGCGCAGGCTGCGGTGGCCGAAGCTGTGTGCCTGTGTTGTGGTCCCGTTCGCTTCGCGATGAAATGCGCCGGCGTGGACCTGCGGGCGGACCGTGTGTGCTATTGTTGTAATTATTAATTACTCCTCTCTAGGTATGCGGAGTGCGCTCAATTTAAAAAAAAGATCCTTCTCGGCTTGCGCCGGAGTGAAGTAACTTCTTGGCCCCTGTAAATTTCCAGGAGGCGAGTGCTACCCCTACGACGAGCAGGAGGCGATCGATCGCCTATTAATTTCACGCTTCGGTCTTAACGTGACATGCCTTGATGATGTGTTTGTTCGAAACCTATTTCTTGATTGTCTTAAAGGTTGCATAAACTGTGCGCGTCAAAATTCAGAGCGTTGTGTGCTGCTATCCTAGGACGGCAGGCTCACTTACGAGTGCACTCACACACAGCCCCCTCAGCATTCATGAGTGAGTGGTGTGTGAGCCTCGCCATCATTTCTGACAGGCGACTTTGAGTGCGACTGAGTGCGAGCACCACGCGCAGCATCACTCGCGCCGAGCCCCACTCACCACTCGCGAGTGTGAGAGAACTCGCGGGTAGCCCCGCTAACCACCAGCGCCATTTGCGGGGCGTACCGCGGTGAGCGCCATTATTGCGCTTGTACTCGCTGTTGGCTATTCGTCGCATGAGCCGCTCCCTGTGATGACTGGTGATGGCGGGCTTGCTTTTTATTTTTGGAAGTACATTGTCACTGAGCTCCTGCTACGGGGCACCTTAGAATTAATTCATTGGCTGATTTTAGAACATGATTTCGATGGACTTGTGGCACCGTGATGCACCAAACTTCTGGGTTTCATCGCTCATGGAGGGTCTGCTTCAAACACTCGCGTGCGAATGGATACGACGAGCAGTGAGCGCGAGCGCGAGTGAGTGCGACTGGTAATGGTCAATGGTGAGCGCGAGTGAGTGCGACTGGTGACGCCGAGTGGTGAGCGTGAGCGCAAGTGAGTGTGAGTGGTGACGGCGACTAGTAAGCGTGAATGTGAGTGAGTGCGTGATGAAAATTACATTTTTCTGCCTGAGTGTGAGTGAGTGGCGCTCAGTTTAGCACAAGTATGGCCCGGCTTCCACTATATGGTGCGCACCTATGTAAAATGATATTTGCATCAAGTTATGGAATTTTTTTTTTGTTTATTACTGGCGCCGAGGCCTTTGTTTGTAGTGGTTTTGATGCTTCTAAAAGCTCTAGTCACACTTCTGGCAGTTGGGCTAATGGTACCTCGCTTCACAAAAAACGAAGGAAAGCTGATAAAAAGTTCTGAAACTCACGTTGGGGGTCGATGTAGCGGGCCGCAAACACTTAGCGTTGCATGCTGTTACACATTACAATTAACAGATGGCGCCACGTTGTCAAGCCGAATGCATTGAAGCGAATAAAACACGACTGTGGACTAAGAGAATGCAAATCAAAAGAGCGCCCCTGTCGTCGTTCTTGCTGGGGTTGCGCTGACCGCTAGAATTTTTGTAGGTAAATTAACAGGCCGCGCGGGACATTCCATTGTTTAACTACCACGGCAAGTCACGCGGCACCAAGATTGACGCCAGAGTGTCAGGTAACAGACCTGCAAGGCGGGCTAGCTGTTTTGTCGTATGCGCAAGGTCCGCGACCAGTGGCTCCTGCTGCCGCGATGGCTCAATCGGTAGGTTTTAGTTTTCCTGCTAGAGAACACCAGTGTCTCAATCGCTTCCGGCGACCGTTGACGTCTCGCGAAACGCCATAAAATGGGGCGAGGAATTAAAAGCTTTTTAACGGGTTATTTCTAAGCAATTAAAGCATCTTTCGCCGCCGAGTAAACGCTAAGAGGGCTTCGGGGCATAACTTTCCTCTGAGCCCAACTTCCTAGTTGTCTTTCATCATCATCATTATCGTCGTCGTCGTCATCATGACATCATCATCCTCGCCACCAGCCTATCTACGCCCACTGCAGGGCAAAGGCCTCTCCTATAGATCTCTTATTATCCCGGTCCTGTGCTAGCTGCGACCAATCTATTCCCGCAAACATCTTGATCTCATCTGCCCATCTACGTCTCTGCCACCCGCTGCCGCACTTTCCTTCACTAGAGATCCACTCTGTTATCCTTAATGACCAACGGTTATCTTGCCTTCGCTATACATGCCCTGCCCAGGCCCATTTCTTCTTTATTTCGACTAATATGTCCCTAAGACGGTTTTTTTTCCTGACCCACTCCGCTCTCTTCTTGTCCCTTAATGTTACACCAATCACCTTCCGTTCCATTTCTCGCTGAGTCGTCCTCAATTTGAGTTAGAGGCTCACTAAAAGGGTTCATGTTTCTGCCCCGTAGGTAAGTACTGGTAAGATGCGGCTGTCATACACTTTCTTTTTCAGCGACAATGGTGGGCCGCCATTAATTCTCTAAAAATGCCTGCCGAATGCACTCCATGCCATTCATATCCTCCTAATTATCTTTGTTGTCTTTAGTGTCCCTTTAAGCGATAGCGCTAATGGCCGCAAAAATGGGTTCCTTTCAGCGGGAGTTTTTCTTCTTCCACCCTAAATCAAATTCTACACAGACGCTGGGCGAGGCGCAATGAACTCGTATTTACTACAATGTTGTCTGCCTAGGCAAAATCGCTGCGGGTGTTTAAGAGGACGGAAGTTGGTGTCCGGGTACGTTCGCAGTAGAAAAAATTCCCCCGCATTTCCCCGAGGGGGAGAATGTGAAAGTGCGAATGCACGGTTGTCGGCCCGCTTGCGGCGCTTGCGCTCGGCCCCCGCAGCCCACCGCCTCGCCGCCTTCTCTTCCATCTCTTCCATCGGGTTTGTAGTATCACGTGTACACCACGCAGTTATCAAGCCGCTATAACGCCGCTGAGTCGCCAACGCACGCCGCTGACGACGTAGTTTGAATGCGTTAAAGATATAAGGCGCGTCACTAACACTGATATCAGCGTCGCGTCCGTGGCTTGGTCGGTAGAGCGTCGCGCTGCGGCCGCAAAGTCCTCGGATCGAAACCTGGCGCCGGATGCTGTTTCTTTTTTTTGAATATAGAGGAGCACTGCGGACGCCGCCGCCGCCGCCGCCGGCGGCGGTGGATGGTTTGGGGTCGCTTTGCACTTAAAACGTTTACAGCTCGGGTCAAATGCAAAGGAATGCACCGTGTCGCATCAGCTCCTTACCTAAGAAAGGGTGAATTTTCCAGCTCGCAATCACGTTATCTCGGCGTTTTTGTTTTCAACCGCGCAAGCGGTATGCGGAAAGTTTCAAACCAGACAGGCCTCGCCGAGAATGCGCATCGTTGAGCTTGCACAGACCAGCTGCGTGCGGCCAGTGCAAACAAACTAATCCCTCTCGGGTTAGTTTGTTTAGGGATTAGACGACCACGCGGACGGTTACGCATGGTTTAAACGCAATTCCCGCGTTGATGTAAACACGCGAAGAGAGCTGTAGACCCACATTGTAATTTTAGTATACCACCTGGATTATCTAAATACGATGAGGGAGTACTCCACTGTATACGGTTTAATATCGCTTACACGCGATACTGCCGCTTCAAGATTAGCCAATGCACTTCGCCACTCTGCCCACACTGTGAAGTGGCTGAATACCGGCAACTTGTCGCAGTGTCCCTTCGCCAGCCTCTGTCCGTAGGACTAGAACTAACACGTATTAGGTCGTTGGAGTAGTCCCAAACGTGCCTCTCGTTGCTGCAAAAGCCTTATTGGTGTAGCTAAAAGACACAGTTCTTAATAATACCTTGTAAATATTTCGAAGCATGTGTATTCATCGTCATCATTATAATCATCGTTACCTCATTTATCTGGCGTAGCAATTGATTGTAGGGTTTAACGCACCGACGCAACGCGGGCGATGAGGCGCGCCGTAGTGGAGGGCTCCGGATTAATTTTGACTACCTGGGGATCTTTAACGGGCGCCGAAATCTCGTGCACACGGGCGTTTTTGTTTTTTGCCTCCATCAGAAAAGCGGCCGCCGTGGCCGGGAATCGAACCCGCGACCTCGTGCTCAGCGGCGCAAATCTGGCGTAGCAAGCCAGGCAGCTTAGCTTGGCTGACATCGCCAGCTTCATTATAGGTAGATCGTTCGCTGTGCCTCTCAAAGGACACGAAAGAACGGAATGGCTAAATACGCGCTAATGCTACAGGAAATGTTCAGTGACGGTTTTACACGGCTCTTAAATGTCATTTCGCTGCTACTCCAAAAAAAAAAAAAAGCGCGCTTTTCTTTCAGATGCGCTCGTCGACCTTATAAGTTGCTAAAGAGGAAGAAAAGCGGATACTTTTATTTCCTCGAAGACGATTAGAGCCTTAGCGTTCGTTGTGACGGAGTAGGCTCAACGAATCTCTTTCCAGCGCAGCCTTACTAGGCGAAGTCAGAGAAGTCAAAAGACATCGCGGGCCTTTCCTTCAATTTGCCCATCGGTATTTTATAATGTTGCCGTCATGGGTTACCTTCTGTGTGCGCATGAAAAGGAACACACTTATTTTGCGGGCAACGCACGAAAAATTGTGAACGTAGAAGTCGACGTCTTTCTTCAGCTCTTTTTCATGGAACTTTTCTTAGTCGTGCTTAATATTTCTGCATGTTAGATTACGAAATTTTAGCACTGTCAGATTCTACCCATGATATGCATAGACCGGCTGCCTTCGGAATTTACACACAGGAGTAGCTGTTTGCAACAGTTTTTTTTAAGTTCTATGAAGCAACAGCCACAAAGAGAGAGAGAGATGAGAGAGGAGAGAGAAGAGACTGGGAGTCTGGTCGAGATGCTGAGAGAGAGGGTAGAGAGAGGAGAGATAGAGCTAAGCGTACGAGGAGAGGAGAGGAGATAGAGAGACGAAGAGAGAGAGACGAGAGTAGAGAGGAGAAGAGGAGATGGAGAGGACGATAGATCGAGGAGAGAGGAAGGAGAGGAGAGAGGCAGAGAGATTGACGAGAGATGGAGGAGAGAGAGAGAGAGAGAGAAAACCATCAGAGTAACTGTGATCTAGTTGGGTACACATGACACCTTTGAAAACAGCGCAAAAATATCGGACAGACAGAGAATAAAAAGACACGAGCGCTAAGAGTGTCTGCCCTCTCTCAGTCAGAGTTTTTCGCGCTGTTTTCAATGGTGTTAAGAGAAGCATCGCAGTTCTAGAAATATTGTTGTTCCCTCACAAAAAAAAAAAAACGAAATAACCAAAATATATATAAGGAATGTTTTTAAGCGTCATCACTAAGTTCACACGAATAACAAATCTAGCACGAACTTGCGGACATTTTGCATCATTTATGATCGCTTGATAGTACTGACTCATGCGTCACGTTTTGTTGGCCTTACGTGCGATTTTGGCAATGCACATGGCGATCCTTTTGGGGACAGCAAATGTACTTCACGAAGTCCGCTGTGTGATACACCAGTCTCGCACATTTATTGCCACGAGAAAGCTAACTCTAAGAGACGTACTCTTAAAAATCAACGCGAACAGAATGGACCGTACGTGTCCAGATTCTGCAGTTTGAATTCAACCGTGAGACCACTCTTTTACATTCTGAGCTGGTTTGTTTCTCTGTTGGGCTTGCTGCAATGAGTCGCGCTTGTAATTTGTTGTGCAGTCATAGGCATGTTTCGCTACTGCCATAAATACCACTTTAGGGGCGATATCTGAACAAAAGGATTAGCGGGCGTTGAGCAGTCAAACGATCATTTTGAACTTCGGATTAACGCCGCAGCTGTCTTCATAACCATACACGTCCGGAAAAGCGATAATGGCGAAAAGGTCCTCTCAAGGCAGACTTTATTTTTGTTCACATAAATTTATACCTCAATAATGGGAGATAAAGCCCGCACGGGCAAAGCAATAGAGGGGGGGGGGGTGTAAAGGTAGACGATTAGTGAGAGTGATAAACAAAAACACAAAAACCGTTCAGAGGCTTATATATATGCTACGCGAAATGAAGGTCACAATAAAAACAACAGTGTTCGATAAAGGATTTATATGAGATTGGCCAGAGCAAAATGAAAGGAATATTCGGGAACATAAACGAAATTGATATGGAGGCCCAAATTAACTGGCATGCACCAAAGATCGGCTGAATCAGGAACTGTAACTAATAATGGTGAGTGGCCTAAACGTTCAGATAAAAGGCGTAAGCTCTCCGTATATAAGAATTCTGTACGGTTCGCAGGAACATTGGAACCGGGTCCCCCTTTTCACAGCGTCCAATTGCTTTATTTAGCTCTTGCTCAGTCAGTAGCCAGTGATTATATGTGGTCACAAACGAACGTTTTTGGAACCTTGCTCTCTTACGTCCCAATTTTAAGGCAAACACTGGCGAAAAATATTTGCGATTGGCCTGGGTCACGTGGTGTTCGGAACAAGAAGCTGTGCTGCGTGGTGTCCTGCGTGCGGAGAGTAATCAGCCCTTGTAGTCTGGGCTTTTGCGGACTAGTTCCTATGTGTAACGTCTGCAGTATTAACAGGTATACGTCCGTGTTGCCCTTATAGCCCAACTTATGATTCAAGGGCGTTAAACGAGAGTTTTCAAGTTGCTTCTGAATAAAAATCTTACGCCAATTTTCCGCGCAGCCTGGTTTTTATGTGTTCGCCGCAGTTGTTTACTCTGAAAAACCGCCCATAGCGTGCAGCGCCAGTCACAACTTGAGGGAAGGGGAACACTCGCACAATTAAACGAGTAACTAAATTTACACTTCGCGGCCGACCTTCCCACAGGACGTTATCTTCAAGGGACGACTGTGAGAATGGCCAGACGCGCAACGAGGGGTCGAGGACGTCATTCAGAAGGAGCACGCATCGTGTAACACTGGCTGAGCAATAAAAAAAAAAAACAAGCAAGAAAAGAAACATTACGGTATACTCCGCACGCTGGCCCCCTTCCAAAGATTCACTCCCATCACACGGCTGTCTACAGCTTGCCAAGAAAAGTGCCTTCATGGAGCGGGACAGCAGAGACTGATGAGGCTTCTCGATGAGGCCACCTCGACAATGCGTCGCTGTAAGCTGAGTCGTTTTCCTCGATGGCTTCTTTAACGCTTTTCTCCACTCGACGCCACTGAAAACTGTTGTTCGCCCTTCATCGCATGCGTTCGCAGTGTTGTAGCTACATTGAACAAATGGTCTGCCATTATTAAAGCACTAACATGGAGCAATAGTACATATGCTATATAGTAGAGTTTAGTTATGTTTTCATTACGCTATGTTAGGCATACAGTTATCAAGATAACAGGCTAGCGCGTCAAGCAGAAATTTAAAAATTGTAAAAGATTATCGGTAACCTGTTGATAAAGTAATAACATGAACTTCTAAAAATTAGAGATTTACGCATTACGAAACAGGCTGTCGTGTGGGAGCAGAAACGTTATTCTTTTAAATTAGCTAACCTTGCTGCCGGCGTACTTGCACCTTACCAAGTTCTCAAGCATGCATCCTGACCAGCCGGGCTCCATCACACCATTGATTTTAACTAAGTATATTGGGCATACACGATAATGTATAGCTTAGTGGAAAAAAAACACATATACATATACACTTTATATATATATTATATTATATTATATATATTACATACGCATACACACACACACACACACACACACACAGATATATATATATATATATATATATATATAATATATATATATATATATATATATATATATAATATATAGGTAGCGTATGAATAAAGCACAATGGGGCCGGTAAAAATGTACAGTAAAAGAGAAGACTAAAGGGTAACGAGGGAACATGTATTAACGTTTCGGCTTGGGGCAAGCCTTCGTCAGAATAAAAATTCTGACGAAGGCTTGCCCCAAGCCGAAACGCTAATCAGCTAATTCAAATCAGCTAATTCTATTCCCCAACGCTCGGTGTTGAGGCCTATTTTTTTCCTCGACGATGTGCGAGCTGCAACAGCGAACCCTTTCTTTCCATATGCTGCCAAAATCAACACATTCAAAGGGAATGAGTTCACTTAAGGTTGTAGTACCTTCCGGGAAGAGAAATCCTCGTTTTTCTAAATGGTTCCCAGCAAACATCTTAAATCTGAATCCAGTGATAACAAGAATATGTTTCTACAGCCAAGAAAGAAAACGCTTTTTTTTTCGCTACACTATTGGTGGCTACGCGCTGACACGAGTGGACTGGATCGGGGACTTCGACATGTCTTTTTAACCCGCCGCGGTGGCTCAGTGGCTAAGGCGTTGCGCTGCTGAGCACGAGGTCGCGGGTTCGATTACCGGCCGCGGCAGTCGCTTTTCTGATGGAGGCGAAAAGCAAAAACGCCCGTATGTACGAGATTTCGGCGCACGATAAAGGTCCCCAGGTGGTCAAAATTAATCCGGAGCCCTCCACTACGGCGCGCCTCATCGCCTGCGTTGCGTCGGCGCGTTAAACCCTACAATCAATCAATCGACATGTCTTTTGACAGCTCGTAGAGTTTCTTGCCTCATATCGGGCAACTTGCTTCGCGGACTCTTCCCTGTCACGTTTTTGTGCGCAGGTTGGTCCAGGTTAGGTCTATTTATGCTTCAATGCAGCAATACCAAACACCTCATTTTTTCATTTGAATGCGCCTCAGCCGTGTGGAACGAAGAACATAAATCTAACAGTTAATGTACACATCGTGTACAGGCCGAACTAATATGAATGTTTATGCACCGTTTTCTTTTACAACCTGCCGAGTCCGCTTTCCTATTGCCCGCATTTCCCTTGTTTGTCGCTTTATGTTATCGCAGAGCCCGCTAAGGCCTCGCTATTATAAAAAAAAAACCTCTTCACGGTATAACTCTAAGTGACCCTGCAACACTTTCTTTGACGTTTTTTAAATACTAAATGCCTTCAGAACGTAGTCAACGAATATACCCAGAACTTAGAATAGGATGCCACAGAGTACTTCAGCCAAAACGTACTGTTACACGCCCATCAGATAACTCACAAACTTGCTCAAGAAGATTCTCTCTTCATCGGTTCTGGCGTTCTTCGAGCGCTCGAATTACGTCATTACAGTGGTGCAGCGGGTGTAGGCGGGCTTTCCTGAAGTTGGAGAAATCAACTCATTCAATAGCGGCTTTAAACGGAGAGCCACAAAAGCAAAGCAGAAACGGAAAGCGGAACTGCTGCGGCGAGCAAATCAACGCAGTGCCGCTCCGTGCTGGCGATAACGTTGGCTTTCACAATGCTTTCAAACGCGAAGGAAAGAAATAAAAGCGTTTATCAGAACTGTTGCAGAGCCCCTTTAAGGCCACGAACTTCTTGCACCTATCAGCTTTCGCGCATCTCGAGAACACGAGATTGAACTGCCGTTTCCACGCTGCTGCACCGCTCGTGGTGCATTCTCCGATACACAGCGTGTGACGACTAAATAACTGCCACTGCAAGTGAGGATATCTTTCAACGCCACTTTCAGTTTTACGCTGAGTTGCAAGCTGCGACAATTTTGCAATAGTGCTTGGTTGACATTAGCCCCACGTCTGCTGTGTTTCTGTCCAGTTATTCCTTTGCTACTTATTGTGAGCTGCTTTCCCTCCACCGCACACAATCTCACTGACCTACTTTGTGGTGCTGTTCTGACCATTATGGCCTAGCATTACACGCTGGCGACGCGAATGTCCATGGTTAACACGTACGCTCACGGGTAACACTGAAAGTCGCTCCAATAACGTAAATGGGAGTGGTGGCACTGGAGGGAGGGGGAGCGCCACTTTGTTATACCCGGTGAAAAATGACACGCTTGCAGTGCTCCCGCCTACATGGCCACACACGGGTTCGTTGCCTTGCAGCGCATTTTCTTGCTCTAGCGGCCCTTTTCATGCGGTGACCCACACCGAGGAGCCTCGCAGACCGACGAGGCCGCCAGAACTCGAACTCAGAGACGCCCGATGGATGAACTAGAAGACCCGCATTCAACGAACAACAACGCTCGAACTCGAAAGAGAATAGGGCTGTTATTTTTAGTTGATTCCGGCGTTTCATAATACTCATAACAGTGTAAACAAAAGAAATGAATGGCACTGGCAGGATACGAGCCTGCATGGTGTAGGTCAGTCGTCTTGCCCACTCGGTTACGACCATAAGTCCGTACCTGAGCGTCAAACGGCTTACTCACTCGGCCGTGAGTGTGAGGAGAGGAATCACGTAACCTACTCGAAACATAACACTTCATAGGGTACACGTTGCACCTGAAGGCACCTAGTTTAATTGTGCGTGTTCCGTTCGTTCGTTCTGCTGCTGCGGTTTGCTTCTTATACGCCGTTATAGCAACAAAGATGGCGTAAAGGCCATTGCGTCAGTGAGGAAAAAGCAAATCAGCTGCAATCATGGACTTAAACTGTCGTGGTGGTCATGCTGATCGTGAAGGTTGTCTAGAGCTTCGCTACCGTAAAATCTTACGCGTTAGTGTGAGCGTCATTCATTTTTCTTCTTTCTAAGCCCTGAGTAAAAGCCATGGCTGTCAAGTTATTCTGGAAGACTATTACAAAAATATATATCCAGGCAGCACAGCAAGTCCGATTCTTGACCAGCCAACCTACGGCTGTTCTCCGGTATGCTCGGCCATCGGCAACACACTGGCCAGCGCTGAACATAAGATAAACGGTTTGAATACGGCCACCATCCTCTGCGCACTTTTTCGGCAGCCAATGTTCTTAAGTTGGTCAGCTTTCGCTCTTTAACCGTCAACACGGTTTCCCCTCGGCGAAAGTTACTCAGAAGTTATCTAGCGGATCAACCACCGGCGATGAACGGCACTTGCTCCAGCAACGTTCAATCAAAAGACAGGCGGCAGGTTTCCCGCCACCGAGTACTCGCTTGTTGCTTGAAAGCGGGTTTACAAACGACGATCAACTTGTGCACGGCCACCAGGCGACTGCTTTGTTTCCGCTTGCAGGCGAACACATGATGAATGGCTGTTGCCCAGTTCTAGAGTACTCGTGTTTCGTAGGCAACCGTTGTTCAAAAGTTTTTGGAAACGTCTGTTATCCGGTCCGCTTATGAATCTGCACGCTCCTGCTCTTCGAAAGGTGAACGGCTGACGTCTGTCGCAGGTCTAGCACCGCCCGTACCCAATCACCGGAATTCCGAAGGTCATGCGTGGACACGTGCCCAACCACCGAACAGTGTGCTGTATATACGTGTGCACTCATGGGCAAATGAACGAGGACACAAAAATATTACCTGAATACGCTAAATCAAAGATAACGGATAGTGAAGACAAAAAATTGGCTGGCTAGTGGTATATTTGGAAAGGCACATTTTCAGTCTTGTGTTGTGACATGTGTTCGCGCTTTGTGGATATTCTGCTTGCCACTTTCGAAACACGTGAGGCTAAGCATAAGCTGTAATGCTGCTGCAAACGATCGACGAACGGCGGCGTTTTCCAGCTCCCGGACAAAGAAAGTTCTGTAAGTACATTTTTGCTGGCCATTTTCATGCGCGACTTAGGTTCGGTGCAGAAACGTGTTACGGCTCGATTTCCCGCTTCCGCTTCAGTCTCACGGTGTGGTTCGCGGAAGCTAAAATCAATTTACTGATGCTGACGACGCTCGATATGTCTAGCGTTGCTGATGGATAGGTAGTAGGCGCAGCGGAGGGGGCTAGGAAGTCTGAAATAATTGCCGGTGCTCTTGATGACATTGTGAGGAATGGAGGTGTTTTGTACCGTATGCAGGTTTTTATCGCACGAGCCCTGTTTATACAGGGTGATCAAAGTTAAGTGGACATGTTTTTTTTTAATAGGCGCTTAGATTTACGCGAAGACCACCTGTACAGGGAGGTTATGCTCGCAGGGGGACACATAATTAGGAGGTAATTAGTGATGTAGGTGGTATAATTAACTAAAATTGATAATTACCTTTTTAGTGGCTGCAGTAACCAGGCATGTTTGTATTGGAGAGTCATACGCAGTCGTGTTTCTACGCAGTTTCAATTGGCAGAATTGTTCTAGCGCATCTGTAGTCAGAGATATGAAACGGCGAAGTTTAATTGCCGTTCGCAGCATTACGCATTCTAGAAGTCAGTACCGGCGCATGGCTCCTCCCTTTTGTTCTGTGTTTCGATAGCGGTTCCGTGTACTGCAGATTGAAATACCGCCAGCCAAGAATGAATGGGTGCCAGTTATCACTTTTTCCTGCGCCTCCACCCCTTTGTCCAACTAAACACTGTACACAGCAGGCACGTCACAGAAGGGAGGAGCTTTGAGCCGGTGCAGACTGTCTTGTATGCGTAATCATGCGAACCGCAATTAAACTTCGCTGTTTGATATCTCGGACTAGGGATGCACCAGAAGAATTCTGCAATTTGAAAGTGCCTAGAAACATGGTTGCGTCTAGCATCCCAATATGTCTGGTTACTGTAGCCACTAAAAAGTAATTAGTCAATTTTAGTTAATTAAGCCTCCGAAATCAATAATTACCTACTATTTATGGTCACCCTGGGCGCATAACCTCACTGTAGAGGCCGCCTTCGCGTAAATCTAAGCGCCTATTTTTAAAAAAACTGTCAGCTGGGCGGTTTCCCCGCACTGTCGTGTGACTTCGACAGCTGGGCCACTTTGAACAAGGCAAAATACAATATGCGACTGCTCAACTTTTCGGAGCTAACACTTCCCTTGAGGAAAAAAAGGAAACACGGGAATAGTTTGAAAATCTGAGCTTTGCAAAAAAAGCGTTTTCCCATTTTCATTGTGATCTGATTTCGGGCTGTAAACCTTTCCTAATGCTTTCTCGGGTTCTGTTTCTTTGGAAACTATTTCTTTTCTTTAACCAATTTGTTGTTCAGGAGCACCTCGGCTGAACGCACGAAAGTTGTGCGCTCTCACCTTGAGTGGGGTGCGGCTCACGGTGTTCTCTTTGGGGGCCTTCGCTATATCACAGGCCATGGAGTTTTTTTTTTTCTTAAAGCGACCCCAAACCATCCACCGCCGGCGGCGGCGGCGGCGGCGTCCGCAGTGCTCCTCTATATTTAAAAAAGAAACAGCATCCGGCGCCAGGCTTCGATCCGAGGACTTTGCGGCCGCAACGCGACGCTCTACCGACCAAGCCACGGACGCGACGGTGATATCAGTGTTAGTGACGCGCCTTATATCTTTAACGCATTCAAACTACGTCGTCAGCGGCGTGCGTTGGCGACTCAGCGGCGTTATAGCGGCTTGATAACTGCGTGGTGTACACGTGATACTACAAACCCGATGGAAGATATGGAAGAGAAGGCGGCGAGGCGGTGGGCTGCGGGGGCCGAGCGCAAGCGCCGCAAGCGGGCCGACAACCGTGCATTCGCACTTTCACATTCTCCCCCTCGGGGAAATGCGGGGGAATTTTTTTCCGCAACGTGGAGGTGTCACAAAAAAGCAGGCATCGCTGCCTGGTCGCAAGCGCGTGCTCATTCTGGTAGGGAGTTTTCACAGTAATGAACGTTTGTTGACGAGTGATCTCGTTGAACGGGGACTATTTAGTCGGTCGCTGAAACTCCTTGAGCACTCAAACCAAAACAGAACTCCCAAAACTCTACCTACAGGTTCACTCTTAGAAGAGGTTGGTACACAGCGCCGACGAACAGGAAATGTAAGAAATAAGCCACGAAGTTGACCAGCGACAGGACATAGGACAGCCATGGCCGTACTGACGTTGTTTAGGCCATGCCAGGGGTGCATAATGAGCAAAACTAGAGAGTGCGGTTGGTTTTTCCGCGTCTTTCACAGTGATTTGCGCGCCCACCTCTTCACGTGCACGTGTAATATTTGGCTCAGGTATTCCGGGCAGTGTAATCTAAACGTCGTGCAGGTTTACTTCCAATGCTCCAAGAGTGTTGTAGGGTCCCTTTAAAGCTAGATACATTGCACATTAGCAGTGTAACTATCTGTAGGTGCCTCGAACTGCCTTTCTGGTTTGGCGAAAGTGTCAGCTGTGCATAGTTGTAACTTTACCTTTTTTTCTTTTTGATTTGTGCTGCAGGTGCTCCTGAGCATAGCAGCTGTGGTTTCCGTTGGAACTCTGTCCATGATCACTGTAGCGGTTGCATCAAATGAAAGCAGCATCACTGTAGGAGCAGCAATTGAGAAAATAAATGTGCACCACATTTTGTGATCAACAGTCTTTGTCAGTTTCTGAATTTATTGTTTACTTAAAAGCACGAATAATTGCTGTTACGACATTATAAATTGTGCACTTGGCTGTAGAAACAGCTGGACTATACCCATTTTAGGGCTGGATGAAAGCTGCAGCACCGCAATTAATAAGCCTCCTGCAGTGGAACGACCGGACGAGTATGTTGCATTGCTTAAACTTCAACCATGGCTGAGCGGCTCTGGTTGAACAGCTGGCCCCCAAGCAAGGATGAATAGCTGTCGTCTGTAAAAGTTGAACAGCCGTAGGTTGTTCAAGGTTGCACGGCCGCCGGCCAATATAAGAACAGCAAGACGACGGCAAAGTCTGGCTGCCGAAGGGCGGTTGTAGGCCCCTTGGCGATGCTTTGGTCAAAGGCGAGCATCTGTTCATCTTGCACCAGGGAACTTTCAGCACACGGCCAAGGCCCACTTTTGAGTACGGACTTTACACGCTGATGGAGCAACTGCCGAGAAGAAATTACCCGGCCAGAGATGGACAGCTCATGCTTAGCCGTACATGCTTGTGCTGCTTGCGTTAAGAACGCTCTCTCATCCGAAAAAGTATTTCGTTCCATATTAAACCCACGAATCAGTGAGAACATAAAGGCATGGGCTGGGCCGCTTGTGCAGGGAGGGTATAAAATAGTAATTGATTGATTTAATAAGCTTTTATTAGATGATCGTTAGCCACTGTCCTTGACAAGAGCGTTACAAACTCCAGGGTTGAAGCGGGAAGATGGATTGTAGAGGCCTGTAGCTTTATCTGTATCTTAATAGCGCGCACGTGTAACGCCCCCAGAGCTGTAAAGATGACTCGGAACGAATGACGTGAAAACGTAACGGCAGGAATATGGAGGCCTCAAGCCAGAAAACACACACAAAAAAAAACGTTGTATAACCACCCGGAGAAAATTCGTTGCAACCTGAGGCAAAAGCAGGTAGAATCAGGTCGAAGATGTACTTTCGAAATTATTGGTTTCGTGGCCCGAGATGCGATGCACTGTCGAAATTCAGACAATGGGCATATCGTAACGGTACGCTAAAGTAGCTAAAACGGGAAATAGTCAGCGCTAAATGGCGTTCAGTAGAAATTACAAGATGTGATGTTAAGAGGCCTGCTGAAAAAAGATTGGGCAGTGGCACTAGCCACAATAATAAATTCGCGTTAAAATTTTTATTATATAAACGCAAGCTATATCATTTGCCGCGTATCTCCTCTTTTTATTGCAAATGTCGACAAAAGACGATAGTCTGTCGACATTTGCCAAGTAAATTACTCCCTTCGCTTTCCCGCTCCCCTCTTATGTTGTTCCCTTTGCGTCTCGCTCCGGCCAAGGTGAAGGCGCTAAAGGTTTGCTCAAGTCAGCTTAAATTTACCGCGTTCCACTGCTCCAGGCCGGGTGCCTCGATGCCAGCGCTGCCGTATGGCGGAGACGCGCGTGAATCGAGGCGCCCTACATCAACGTTTACAGAACCGCGTTGCCCTAGCCCACGTACATACGTTCCAAGCAGAACGTAGAACCCATCTAGTGGAACCTTTTGTAACTGTGGCTGCTCGATTTCTCAAAATGCCGGCAGAAGCTATAGTGGCGCGGGCTACAGCAGGTGACAAGGTAAACTTTTTTTTCTGCACTGGATGTAGTATTTCATTTGATCAAGCATCCATCAATTTTTCATAAACGAACATTAGAAATATATCTTATGTATTGATTTTCTGCCTCACATTTGCGTAATGTTTTGTTCTTGTTCAAGAGTGTCGACAGGTATGAACATATAAACCGGACTTAGACGTTTAGGTTTGGCTATGAGTATATAAGACTATTGCGCAAACTTCATTTCAGTTTGGCCTGGTTGCTGAATCGAGTGACAGACTCACAGACAGACCAAAATATCTGGGTTTAAGTAGCCCAAGAAAGACTATCGTATTTAACCATCCGCCATCGTCCGCCAAGACAACCTCAGTTCTTTTTTATGCCTTCCCAACTATTTCTGTGGTATTTTAACACGAAAGTTTTTTATGCCGGGATACACCAAGATTTCACTGACGTCATATCAGCCAAGAAAACCACGCTAGAAGAACGAGCGCAGGAGTAACAGCAGAAAAAGTTTCATTGACGCGGATGGTGCTGCCGTCTAGTAGAGGTGAAGCGAGGTAGTTTAATCAGAGCCGACAGCTGGCGCCCTCATCATGTTTGGACCGTGATCGGGCGCTCACGGTCCAAGCCAACGTGATGTAGTAACGTTGGTCCAAGCTACAAACTCTCCCTCTCGCGTTCCACATGCTGAAGTCGTTGCAACGCAACCACCTGCCGCAGACGCCTCTAAGGAGGACCGAAGTGGTCTCACTTTGCCGAAGCGACCCACCAGCAGGACGTCGCTCGCGAAGCACATCTCAAGACAGTCTCCGACCCGCAAATCACGCTTCTTTCGCTCCAGATTTCGCTAAACATTTAACTTTTGTGTATTACCGATTCATGCGAGAGAGGAATCAACCAGAGTGTTTTTTTTCCTGCATCCCCGAACTCAGAGAGAAGATTGGAGGTGATTTGAGACGCCTGAAAAACACTTTTTTTAATACAGAGCCTTCTCTCTCTTTCTCTGTCATTTGCTAAGACTCCCATTTAATTCGCAGGCATTTATCAGTCTTCATTTTCATAATTCAGAAAGGGAGCTGGCGTAAAGAGAAAAGAAACTATTCGCGCATCAGCTGCTTGCTTCACTGCAAATGTCGACAGAGGATAGTCTTCTGCCACCCCTGCCAAGTAATTTCGAAGCTATCCTCTCCCGTTCCTCACGCTGTTCCCCTACCTTTCCGCTCCCTTCGTGATAAATTCGATGGAGGTTTTTCAAGCATAAGTTACACTGGCAGAGGTTGAGCAGTTTCGCGTGGACCTTGAAGGGCCGTGCTGCGGAAGCGTGAGGAGCATTGGATTGGATTGGATTGGATTGGATTGGATTGGATTTGCATTTGAATTTAGATTGTATTGTATTAAGTTGGATTTGGATTGGATCGAATTAAATTGGATTGATTTGGATTGATTTGTATTGAATTGGATTGAAAATCCAATTCAATTGGAGTACGGGTATGTAGAGCATTGCTTGTGGACATTCCCCGGTCTCCGCATTCCAGAGGAGTGACGTCATAACCGCGGCAGGCGCACTGGCGCCGGCTCATGCGCAGCTGTGCGCCTCCGTTGCGCAGTATCCAAGTCTGACAGTGCGCCGGAGCCGCTTGATAGCCTTTTCGCGTGGCTCCTGGAGAGCCGTGCTGCGCATGCGAGAGGAGCAGTGACTGGACTGGTAAATCGTTTTAGCAGCAGTAAGCATGATAATCAGCTAATCTTAGACAACCAGGAAACGTAATATTAAGCAGGTGAACCTGAGATCACGCTACGTATATCCTGGCTTAGCTGAGCTAAGCCACTGCTAATTTTGTTTCAGTGCGACTAAATTTCCAAAGCGATAGCGATGATGATGGTCAGGAGTGCAGCCTTTGTACTGCGGCGTCATTTGTTCACGGCCGACGTGCCTGTTTTATTCGAATTATTTCTTCTACCCCTAACAAATGTTATCGACTTGCTTCTTCCTCACCCCTCGCTCCCTACCCAGCGCATCTACGTTTAATCCCTCTCTTTCACACCTTTGTCTCCCCTTCCCAGTTTTGTTTTCTCGCGCTACATCTGTTAGGACAGCGCGGTTCTTATTTTTATGTTTGTTTCTTATCGTGTAGGGAACCGCTCAGGCGTCAGTTCTGCTTCCATTATCGCGCATTTACGAATCTTTTTTCTTTCAATTCCTATCGTAACAACCAAAACCAACGTACATTACCAATTAAAGGTACGCGGATACTACTTATATTTTGCTTCAGGTGTGCCGTAGGTATTCTTTAGCGGTACGTAATGTGGATATATATGATTGGTACCAGACGTGTTAAGAGTTTGGATTGCTTCTACCTATTTATGCTTCGCCGTCAAGAACTCTTTCAATTTGGACCGGCGGCTAAATCGATGGACAGACAGACAGATAAACCAAAATTTGGGCGTTTGGGTAGCCCGATATAGAGTACCTTTAAAAAAAAGGAAATTACAGCGACGTACGGTGCTTCTGTAATTAACCATGAGGCGGAACGAGAAAGGCGGTGTCACGTTGCGAGGAAGATAAGCCACGCTATTCAGGAACGTCACGCCAAACGAACTTCTCGCCAGTGCGAGAAAGGCGTAAAAGTTTCGCAAGCAGCGCACTCGACGTGGTGAAGAACCATTACATGCTCATTTTATGCCGCGGTTGCAGAAATAGTTTAAACAATTGGAAAAGGAAGTATGTATTCCGTCATCCACTCCTACATACGGGGTGCATACGGCAGGCATTCTCAGGTAATGAATGACAGCCTACCATTGTCCCTGAAGAAGAAAGTGTGCGACAGCGCACCTAAGGGGCAGAAATTTGGAGGCTCACTAAAAGGGTTCAACTTACCCTGAGAACGACTCAGCGGGCAATGGAGTGGAAAATGATAGGTGTAACATTAAGGGACAAGAAGAGGGCGGAGTAGGTGAGGGAACAAACGTGTGTTAAGGACATATTAGTACAAATTAAGAAGAAGAAATGGACATGGGCAGGGCATGTAATACGAAGGCGAAATAACCATTGGTCATTAAAGGAGCCATGAAGACAAAATACAAGTTGGGTTTATTAGAAAGACTGCTTAGTCCCGGTAACAATGATACCAATATCATCGCAATCTTCGAACAAATAACGGAGATATTAAAGAAAACGTGTAAAGACGAGGCGACCCCCTAGCCAATTTCCCGCAACTTTTCTATGACGTCACGGAACCTTGTTTGTGCGATTGACGGCCGCCTAACTGACCTGTCGCGACGACACATGACTGGACATCTGTAATGGGGCCTCTAGTTCCATTTGACCGCATCAC
The DNA here is from genome assembly GCA_013339765.2 of Haemaphysalis longicornis. Taxonomy (NCBI): domain Eukaryota; kingdom Metazoa; phylum Arthropoda; class Arachnida; order Ixodida; family Ixodidae; genus Haemaphysalis; species Haemaphysalis longicornis. The sequence goes on along the minus strand of CM023449.1, from coordinate 166,462,496 downwards.
TTGAATGCTAACGTGCAGTTAACGCACTGAAAATTATGTTTTATTGTTGGTCCGTATGACGTCATTGTTGCTCATAACACGTCACTGTGGCGCGAAATTTGAAAGTTTTTATATACTTCTTGCGTTTTTTCGTTAAAAAAACAGCTTTTGTGGCTCTAATGGAGCTGAGTGAGATACTGAATCCTAGTTCTTTCAAATTAAACGAAGTTGTATTTTCTCTTCATGGCTCCTTTAAGGGTAGCAGAGTGAATCCCTAGAGAAGGCAAGCGTTGCAGGGGGCGGCAGAAAGATGGGCAGATGATATCAACAAGTTTGCGGAAATAAATTGTTCGCAGTTTACACATGACCGGGGTAATTGGAGAATAATGGCAGAGGCCTTTGCCCTTGCAGTGGGCGTAGATAGGCTGGTGGTTATGATGATGATTCAGTCCTCAGCGGTATACAGACGCACCTGATAAAACTTATGAATTCTCTTCGGGCCTCACAACGAATGGTGGGGCCATAATAAAAGACTGTGGGACTGCTGAGAACGGGGCAGTAGTTTATCTGCAGGCCAATTCTTAAGCTGCACGTTGAAGCCAGTCCCGTGCATTTAAACTGTACTGCGGAATGAAACGGATGACTCCGCAAGATAGGGGGCCAGAAGGCCCTGCCGGGAGAAGGGGCAGCAGGGGTTGAGGACACAGGTTGAGGTTTTACCATGGCATATAGAGGGTTCACTTTTCCCATAAAGGGCACCCACACAGTTGGAGCTGCTGAATGTACTCTAGAGATGAGGAGCCATCCGGGTGCAAACAAGGATGCCATTCCAGTGGTCATTTAGAAAGGTGAGGAGCTAACGATCCGCCACCGAACTAATTAATAATCATCATCGCCATCAACAGCGTACATATGTCCACTGCAGCATTAAGGTATCTGTCAATGATCTCTAACCGCTCCTGTCGAGCGCAGTTCGAGTTCATTCTTTGCCCCCAAATTTTCGTATTTCATACCTTCATCGTGTTATTGGCCTTTGCCTTCTTCCATAGCCGTCTCTCGTTATCCACACTGTTAACCTGGTGGTCCGCCGTTTGTCATTTCGTCTCACTACAAGGCCAGCCCAACTCCATTTGTTTTCATTTATTTGAAGCATGATGTCATCTAATAGAGTTAGTTCTCTGTTCCAGGGAACTCGTTTCCTGTCCCTAAGTGTTACTCCTACCAATCGTCGTTCCATGGCCCGTTTTGCCTACCTAAGGTTGCTTTCCAGTTGCTAATAAGGTGTCAAGTTTCCGCTGCACATGTCATCATCGACAGTACGCATTGATTGAATATTCTTTTGAGTGACTGCGGTACCTTATTTTTCTTTATTTGGGAGTGCTTGCTCAGTGTACTCCAGCCTAAACTTATTTGCGCCCAAATAAGGAGGTGCCGGATCACCGCGTTTCTGTACGACTGAATGGCAACAAATAACACTTGTGGCTATGCCACAGCATTGCTTCTTATGCAAATGCGGGAAAACTGCAATTCGTGGGAGCTAAACCAGCGCCCCTCGCAACAGCGCTTACTCCCCTTAGGCATACGGCAAAATGCGACGTGATAACTCTAGTACGCTGCTGCTCCATTTTTCTTCCTCGTATCGGTGGCCCAGTTTTCTGTATCAGCCACTCCACCACCATTTAGCCTCGTTTGGATAAGCGACGGATGGTGCACGTGACACGTCCTACCTACTTCCGGAGAAAAATATATCTGCAAGGTTTATTGACAGCTGTTATCGTCTCTCCACCCTGGAGATCCCTTTGTTTAGGGTCATTGTGCCGCAACCAGCGACAACAACACCTTTGCATGAGAGTACCCAAATGAGGCCTTTACGCCTTCTTCCAAGTTTTTGTTCAGATAGCGAGCGAGCTACTAAGCCTAAGAAGCTTTTTATTGACCTCACGTTTCCCCAGAATGTAACCGGGGTCGTCACACAACTTATTGCAATGCATCATAGTGATCATATGGGCACACTAACATCCGTTGCAAAATTAAACAAATAAACAGGTGAGATATAAGTCAAAACAAACTGCGTCGTGTCTTGGTGGATTAATTGCCTATACAGTCAAACGCCTGTATAACGAAGCATGTGCGACCGCGAAAACAGTTCGTTATACACGTCATTTTGTTACATGCGTCGCGCTCTTCACTGACCCCCTATAAAGCAGATAGGCATATTGACAGATGCAATCATCCTATTTAAGCTGCAGTAGGGCGGAAGAGTCGACAATTTTCTTTTGCACAGTTGTAAGATGTACTGAATGCGCAACCACCTCCCACCTGATGTTGTCGACGTTCACTGCGTGCTGCGGCGTGAGGTCAAGGAGGGACGAGATAAATATCTGCAGCGCGATAAACGCGCTTCGCGGGTAATCATAACGCTTGGCTCCTCTGCAAGCATTCATCACTGCTCGCCGGATCATGTGGGCGTTCATTCTCTTTATGACGGCCTCCACGATGTGGTCGCTTGGCAGACAGGAGCAAACCAAGACCTGGTCGTCCACCGAGGCGTAATCGTCGGCCGCCACAACCGATGCTCTGCCGTGAGACACACTACGTGGTTCTCGGTTACTGCCGCTCTGTGGCTGAACTGCATGACTCACGGTCATCGGCACACCTATCAACTTCGCGTTACCACATGTGCGCCTAGGCGTATATGTTACCAAACAACAATTCAACGATTATGAACTCATGAATTTCTTCGTTAAATAGGCAAATTAGCTGTGGTAGTCTTCGCTGTAGCGGCGTTCACAGTACATAGGAAACAGCATTCTAGGCAGGCGATATGGCATGCTTCAATTTCGTAGTAGAAGCGTTCACTGTGGTGGCATTTGACTGTATATATAGTCTTCGAGATAATGTTATCATTTTAAACCGCATAACAACTTCGCCGGTTGTTCCTCACAGAGAAGAAAAAACGACAAATTTTGTTTTAGAAACTGCAAGGAATTTTCAACGGAAATAAATGTTTCGAAGATTATAGGATAAACTTTTACTGGCTATTCGTCGTTTTCGCAGAACGCGTAATTTGTAACTGCCTTGAAAAGGCTGCGGTAAAAACCTTTAAGGTGAAGCAAGGCTACAAGCGGGGCGGGGGGTCTCGGGAGAGGGGGCGGGAGGGGGTTTACATACTGCCAAATCGCGGTGATTTAGAATTTAAGCAAAAAAAAAAAAAGAAATGAGCAGTGCAGAGGCACAACGACAGGCAAAGGCTGCGCCCGCACAACAACGTTAGCAATTACGTCCCACAATGCAAATAGCTTCAGGAATTACTCGGGTAACGGAAATGCAATTATTGTGGACACCGCAGAGAGTATAAATGTACGCAGCCGTTTCATTCACTGGTACATTATAGAACAGCTGCGAAATGCACGATTCAAAGCTGCCGGCAGGTCCGGTCACCGCATCCCGTAGGCACCGTTGCGTAGACCTTGGTTTCCATTGCAACCATTACTGTCAATTGGCTGTGATCTGTAGCAGCGGCACGAAGGACGGATGCAGCGTGGTCCCCGTTGCTGTCCATAGGTCTTGCAACAAAAGCGTCAAGCACAGCGAGAGAATGTTTCTGGGGAAGGAACGACTAGCGAGCACGGATTGCAAATTCGAATGCACGACGCACTTAATTTCTTTATGAGATGACTACCTTTGCTACATGTAGCGATCATTAATAATTCGCAGTGTCTACAGTGCCGTCGGACGGCACTCTAGCTGATTGCTGCAGGCATGGCTAGAGCGCCGTCCGACGACATTCGAATATTTAATACTAGGCTAGCACCGGTCACTCCCCTTGTCGTTGTAGTGTAGAAAATGTCTTGGTTTCTGGCATGGCGAATGGCAATCCACTCCCAGCGTTTTCGCCAACGTAGCCTGGACAACAACCCCAGTTATGTATCTGGGGGCCCCCCTACAGTTCTATACGGATAGCGAACCATATTGGCGAGAACAGACAAAACAAACTCGCGCGAAAGCGGACAAATGGAAAGGGGCTTATTTGTACACGTTTGCTAGGGCGACCGTGTGTAATTTGTTCTTAGTATGCAAACTGTGGTATGTGATGAAGGTGTTGCACTGCTCACGCACGAACGTGCAAAAGTTGCATAGAGTGTTCGCTGTTTTTGTTTGGGCCTCGAGTTGGGAGAGGTGCATTCGTAACAACCTTTTTAGGCGTGTGAAAGATGGAGGACTGGGGCTAGCGCATTTATTTGTGCGACAACTAGTAAATAGATTTCTCTTTTTGAGAGAAGTAAGGGACCCTTTTCTTCGTACAGTGTGTCAATTAGGGCTAGGCAGGGTTCTCCCCGATTTTGTGATTACGACTGAATACATGACGGGAGGTATCTTTGGATATTTTAAGGAGGTCGTGGCCAGCGTAAAGTTTTTAAACGCAAGATTTTCAAAAGAGTATTTAAGTACGATTGCGCGTAAGAAATTGTACCATGATATTGTCGATGTTGAGTACCCTGTTCCCATGTACAGGGCTATGTACTTTGGAAGGCCCGGTAGCGATGTGCTTCAGAGGGTTAAAAGAATGCACATTCAACCATGGGTCAAATCCTTTATGTTTAGGTTACATACAGGAACATTATTAGTACGAACGTGTATGGAAGAAAGGGGGTTATTAGTACCATGGGGGACCGATTGTTTTAGTTGTAAATCCCCCGAGACAATAGATCATGTATTTTTGCATTGTTGGGGGGGAGTATATTTTTGGGATGCGCTACAGAGGACATTACACAAAGATTTTCCACTAGATCCTCACGGTATACGTTTCCTTGCAATAGACAATGAGGATGGAGTGCCTTACGATTTAGTCATGGCACTGGGTCTCCATAGTATATGGCGCTCTCGTACAGCAAGGTTGTACAATGATGTTGATGCGCGATGTGCAAGGGAGTATTTCAAAGAGAGCATTGGGCGATTTGTTGAAGTTATTAGTTCCACCAGGAACTACCTGATTGGCTGCCGCAAATGGAGCAACTAATCAATACGAGGGCATTTTAAATGGACAAAGTCAGCCCTGTAGTGGCTGGCAACTCCACTTCTTGTATGTGTACATATTTGCAATGTTGAGATGTATTCTGTTGTGAATTGTCAAAGACAGGCAATAAATACAAAAAAGTCATTGTAGTGTAGCAATAAAGAAAAAAAAGTCATTGTAGTGTATAGGATCCGTCTTAGCTTCTTGATCCCGAGGACGGTGGTTCGAAACCGGTTTTTGCTACGGTTTTTTTTTTCGTTTTTAAATTGAACTATAATTTTTATGGCTGAGGTTAGTTCTGGTGTTTTAAATGATTTCTTTGTGTCCGTTCGGTCATGTTATATTACGTTTAGGTTAGGTTGCCTAGGTTTACGTTATCTAGAGCGATGTAGTGTCAGACGCGGAAATTTTGTTGCAATGCGCCGGGGGACGTCCATATAGTGGAGTGCCTATATTACCGCCCGATGGCACTCTAGACACAGCCTTATTAATTTCACCGCGGAGTTATGCAAAGTCAGGAAATCCGGTGTGCTGACATTACACGGGGTTGTGCAGGGGGGCTGGTTCCCAACATTTCTGTGTTTTATTGGCCCTATATTCAAACCAATTATATCACGTTAAACTGGTCGTCACACGACTACATAAACACGGGAAGGTTTGCCTCAGCAGGTATTATGCCTAACAGTATATACGTCCAAGTTTCCATACACGAAGCATAAATCCACCGCTCTTAAGCCATTTAAGGTATTCAGAAAGCAACCGTGGAACGGATAGCCCCATGTATTCTAGAAAAACTTGAGCCCTACAAAGTTTTATAAAATTCAGGAGGATATCAATGGCAAACTAGAAACAATCGTTTTTTTTTCTTGCGACTTCTTTAGACTGCGACCCGTTTATCGCGCTTGTATAGAGGTATTGTAAAATTGCAATATAATGCTTTTTAGCTATTTGTAATGCCATGCTCATGTGAGCTCGGCCGGGCATCATTTTTCTTCTATCTGTAAAGCTTATTGTCGGTGAGCCGAGCAGTGTCGTGCTCGTGTGCTGCATTTACATTCACAAGTTTATTTTTTACCAACGCCACCACGTTTGAATACGCACAAAAGTATTTTTCAGCTGTTTATTTCAACTACGTTATTTTTATGTAGCCGCCATTATTTCTTGCTCTCAACCAACTTGCGCGTTATGCTCTATGTGACAGTGCATTTTGATATGCTGCTAGCATACTGCGCTGCCAGCTCTATCCTCCACAGTAAAGCTGGGACATATACGTTCCAGAGTCTAGTAGGCGGAAACTGTTACATCTCCAGTGATTGTTTTTACAGATGTCAGGTTGTAACCCATGTACAGTATGTCTGCAGATTAAATGACAGGTGACACTTTTTTACGCCCTCTGTGCATCTAGGCGGTCAGCGACATAACGACGCGGCTGTATCAGATGCCGCATGTCACAAACGTCTAGCCAGGCCTTCGATTTATTTGTTAGGGCCGCCGCCATGGCGGCTTCCACGGCAGGGAACGGCCATTTTTAGTATCCGTTTACCTACTCCCCTCCCACACTTTGGGAACTCCGTTTCTTCTGAGTGTTTGTTTTTTCCCCGCCGTCATTTAGAACGGTTATTTAATTTACGCAGCATGGTCGGCCCGTGCGTACGTGTGCACGTGCGTTGAAGTCGCTGCAGTTGCTGAGAGTTAACACGTGTACACCACTTGAGTTAAAATATTTTTGCTCTACGAACACAAACGGAATTGCCGAGGGACAACTCTTAACAAAATCAGAGATAAAAAGAAAAGCCTTGACGAAGGCGTGTGCGCTCGTTCGTGCAGGCACTACGCGTGCGACGCTGTACGATGGGAGCACTTATACGCGCAAGGCGGCTAACGCACGACGTTAACTACGCAAGCAAAAAGAAAAACAACAACGATAAAAACAGAAGCAACAACAAACATAGGAAGTACATAAAGGGAGGACTACAAAAAGAACGTGCTCAAGGAAAAGGCCTACATCCGAACCCTAGGCCTGGATAGCCATATTGTATGTTTAACGTCAACAGGTACCGGCGTAGACAAATCGGCCTCGCCGGGCAGTCATCTACGCTTTTCGGGGCCTGGAGTGTGGGGCCTCATCGGCCTTGTGACTCGTAGCGACGAGGCGAGCTCGATCCCGTGAACGAGGTGCTGGTGGTCCCGCGGCGAGCCTAAAGACGGACTTCCGCTAAAGCCGCGTCACCACCGGAATCCACCAGCGACCTGCACGCTGTAAAATCTGCTACCGACTGTATCCAGCCACTGCTCACGCTTCCTTCAAGGAGTACTGACGCTAAATTTCTCGCTTTAGGTTTTTATGCTGTAAAGAATACCTATTGTCCCAGTAATTACGCAAATCGAACGAAAAGTGGTCAGCCGCCAACACTGAATTAAGTATAACGCATGTATTCCAATCGCTTTCAAATTTGTTCGTCGCGCGCAAATGGCCATTCAAATGCTGTGTGAAGAGCGTTACGTCACCGTTTTGTGGCCGCACAAACTGCTGGTGCTAACGTCAATTCAAACCCCGTGACGACAGGAACATTTGCGGCATTGTCTGCTACGATTTCACATGGTCCGCACTCGCGCGCGCAGGCGACATGCCGTCTGAATCGTCAAACTCGGATGAGTCCCTGTCACCAGATTTTTGTAGTATCGGTGCGGCTCGAACCGGCGCAGACAACGGTAGCAACAGCTTGTCGCCGCTCTTCCTAATCAATCTTATCCTAATCAATTTTGAAAAGGACGCGCATGCGCCCCGCGCCGGTCTCGACAACAGGCGCCAGGCTTCCAGAGTGCGCAGCGGTGGCTTTTGCCACGCGCTCGAGTGGTCCAGAATATTCAGTCCCCGCCTGTACATCTGGCGTGGATAGCGACCGCGGCAGAATGTATGCCACAGCGTGTGCGGCCTTTCGTATCTGATAAGAAAGGCCGGGACTCCAAGGCCAAATATAGCAGACACATGATCCTCAATTCTTCACAGAACTACCACTACCATTACTGTGCACGAGAGACCTTGGCTTCCCGTACAGCTGTGATGAAGACACTAAAAAAAAGCCTTTGTTTTCCTCATCCGTCGCCGGAGCTGACAACCACTCTACGACTTGGCGGCTCGTGCCTTGTTAAAAGATAGCTGACGGATTGCCTATGCCGCCCAGTTGAGCCTAGTGGTTTTCCGAGTAACGGATGGCGTGAGCCCGTGTTTAACATCAGTGCATGTTACCTCTCCCGTACGGCGCGGAATAACCCCTTTAAAGGGTCCCTCCAGCCCTTTTTCGGGTTTTTTTATATCTTACATGCTTTCATAACGTAGTCAACACACACATCCAGTACTTATTTAAAAAATACTTCGGCCAAAAATTACTGCTTAATACCCATCAGATAACTTGGAAGCCTGCTCAAAAATTTTTCTCTCTTTCCCCAGTCTTGGCAGCCTTTCAGCGCTGGAATCACGTCACTACAGCAACAAAACTACTTTTGCCCGATTCCTTTCTGTTGCAGTAAGAAATACACTCCATAGCACCTTTAGAAAACAGCCGCAAAACATGGAAGGAAGGGAAGGCGGATAGTTCTGCCACGCAATGCCGTCCGCACTGTTGATAACTGTAGCTTTGACAATGCTTCCAGACGTGAAGGAAAAAGTTAAAGCGTTTATCGAAAGTGTTACAGAGTCCCTTTAATGCAGCCTGTGATGGGGGTGGGCAGACACGGAACCGCCTATGGGGCTACGTGTGTCTTAGCGCAATGGTTTCTGTGTCGCGGTGCTCCACGCAATAAACGGGAGTCTTTGAGTACTATGTTTTTTCTCTCGGCGCGATTCGCACGGTTGGCGAGAGCCAACTCTGCCTTCTGCCTTGGTTTGGTAGGAGAAGTAATGAGAACCTTACTAGCCCGAGAGGTGTTCGGCAGAAGAGGGCGATTGGACAACCGCCTACATCTGCGATGGGAGCAGGAAACTTGACGCGTTGTGGAAAACGAAAACGCGAGCGCGCTAACGGGTGTCGAAGTTTAATTAATAACGCCATTTTGGTTTAGCACAGCGTACAAAGTCAAAGGACAGATAAGTCTACAAAATGGGCGCTGACACGCAACTGGTGGCGTATTGAAAGAAAGAAAATATATAACATGCCCGCGCTGTTTCGACTGTCGTAAAAACGAAAAAACTGAACTTAGAGAACCTCGATACATAGGTACCGGAAACCACAGCTGCTGCCATCTGTTCGGTTGAGTATTTCAGCAAATTGTGTAGCTTCGTACGGTTATCGGGTGATTTATGGTTGTACATATATTATCTCTCGCTTGTAGAGTGTCGTTATGCAGCTTTGTCTAGGTCGCACATATTATTTTAACAAAGAATACACATTGCAAGGCACTTCAATTACCCACTGTTCTAGCTTAAAGGGAGCCTTACAAAATATGTTGGCCTGACCATGAGTCGGCAGTTTGGCGGAGTAAGCGTGTCGGGCTCATTCCGAAGGCTTGGGGTTTCAATCCATGCACTTTTCTTTCGTTTAGTTTTATTCTTCTTGCACTGTCGGCCATCTTCGGTACAATATTTGGTCGCGTCGACGCTGAATTCCGCTTTTTACGTATGAATCGTTTGCTGTTTTTTTGTTTTTCATTAAACCGGACATACATGAGGTCCCCCTGGCGGGCCACTATATTTCTGAATATGGGGACTGTTTCTGCGTATAACACTGTACAAATGTTCATTGCAAGCAAAAAACTTATTTAATTTAGATATCTTTCCTGCAACCACAGGGCGAAGCGCAAAGTTGCCTCCCATAGGATATAACTTAAGCTAGAACAGTGGGTAATTGAAGTGCCTTGCAATGTGTATTCTTCGTTGAAATAATATGTGCGACCTAGAAAAAGCCGCATAACGGCACTCTACAAGCGAGATATAATATATGTACAACCATAAATTACCCGATAACCGTACGAAGCTGCACAATTCGCTGAAATACTCAACCAAAAAGAAGGCAACAGCTGTGGTTTCCGGTACCTTTGTATCTAGATTCTGTAAGTTCAGTTTTTTTCGTTTTTACGACAGTCGAAAGAGAACGTGCATTTTATATATTTTCTTACATTGATTACGCCACCAGTTGCGTGTCAGCGCCGGTTTTGTACACTTATCAGTCATTTGTCTTTGTACGGTGTGCTAAACCAAGATGGCGTTATTAATTAAACTTCGGCAGCCGCTAGCGCGCTTGCGTTTGCGTTTTCCACAACACGTCAAGCTTCCTGCTCTCATCGCAAATGCAGGCGTTTGTTCAATCGCCCTCTTCTGCAAAATACCTCTCGGGCTACTAAGGATCTCCTTACTGCTTCGACCAAACCAAAGCAGGATGCAGAGCTCGCTCTCGCCAGCCGTGCGAATCACACCGAGAGAAAAAGATAGTACCCAAAGACTCCCGCTTATTTTGTGGAGTTGGCGTAGTTATTGCGTCGTGGGCTTAGATTTAGAAACATGCGTTGGAGGCATGTGTGAGGCCTACGAGAATAGTGTGTGCGTGCTAATTACACAAGAAAGCACGTATGTGGGAGTAAGCAGGGCGATCAGTCACGTTCTCCAAAAACTTTCCAGTAAAACAAAACGGCGCAAAGAGAAAGAATTACGACAGAGATAACGAAAGTAGAGCCCTGCACGGGCCTGATTTTAAGGCCCGAGCCCAGCCCGAGCCCGCTTCGCGAAGCCCGAGTCCGACCCGGGCCCGTAAAACCTAGCCCGAGCCCGGTCCGGGCCCGAGCATTCATAAGTGAGTCTGGCCCGAGCCCGGCCCCGGCCCGCCATCTCAAGCCCAGGCCCGGCCCGGCCCAGTAATTTATTTTTTGGCCTAGGGAGGGCCTGCGCGTGTGTGACCAGGCCCGGTCTTTGACGCTGAAGAAAGTTTGTTTATTATATTCCGGGCGATCAGACGGAGCATCTAGTCTGTACAAGCACGTCATGACCTGAACGCAAAAAATAAGGGTTTAGAAGTGCGCGTAGTTTAGATTTCACCGTGTGCAGTTCACGCCACATCGGCATAATAATAGCTCGTATTCTTAGACGAGAGACACCATCACCTTTGATTACCAGGCTCTTGGAAACTTCACGTGGTTGTCTCGGCCACAAGTTGGTATTGCTGAAATTTTTTGATACGCATTTGAATCAACGAGTATGTACGCGCGTTGAAATACTTCACCTGCAGTGGTTGTTCAGCGGTGGTGTTTCTCTGGCACGCGTGTTTGATTCCCGGCCACGGCAGCCGCATTTTCATTGGTGCGACATCTAAAACACACGTGTACATACATAGACATAGGTGCACAGCTCCTGGATATCTGAATTAATTCCTTCCCCTCTTGGGCATTACTTGTAATCGTATCTTTGGTATGTTATACACAAAAATATAAAATCTTGATGCAGTACAAGAAATGTCATTAAGATTGCAGTATAGTGGCCTACAGACCTAGCAAAACACGTTTTTAAAACAATGCGTACAACTAACAGCAAGAATCGCGCAAAAATAAACCAAGAATATTCATTTTGATGCTCTTTTCTACACTCCACGTCGGACCTATTAACCGCCGTGCCTATGAATTCAAGCCCGAGCCTGGCCCGGGCCCACGATGTCGAGCCCGAGCCCGGCCCAGGCCCACGGCGTCGAGCCCGAGCCCGACCCGGGCCCGCGGCATTGAGCCCGGGCCCGGCCCGGGCCCACCAAAAATCGACTTCGGGCGGCCCGGCCCGGCCCGCGGGCCGGGTCGGGCCCGGGCTTTCGGGCCGGCCCGGGCCCGTGCAGTGCTCTAAACGAAAGAACAGAATGCCGTGTACTGCAACGTACTGTTTATGCCATGTCATGATTCTATAAAGTGGCAATACTTACATCGGTGTTCTGTCTATACTTGGATGGACTATCGACGATATATCATGGTTGTGTAAATCGACAAAACATTCCCAATCGCATTGCGTCAAATTAAAGTACTGCTTTCGCAACCCAGCACATAAGGATCTTTGTTTGTAGATTGTCCAAATACGGAATTGTGGTGATTGTTTCGCGAAAGAATGAATTTGATAACGCATTAGTTAATCAAGTTCTTCATTGAAAAATTAACAACATATTTAAGTTTTTCTTCAGTGTACAGTATGCTCAGTATACAGCTTCACAATTGTATTCAGATGTGCACTATATCATTTTATGAAATTTGTAGGCCGCACGTTATCCTGTCTCCCGTCCGTACCTCTTGATGTTGCGATTCCGAAAGCCGGCACCGTATCACTAACGACGGATGAAATTGCTTCTGCAACACATGGTGTTGATGACAGTGCTATTAAGTGCAGAGTAAAAGGGGCTCGACTCGTCGTCGTAGCTCGCTTCGCTGTAACGCTCGATGTCAAGCGACTGCCGGAACCAGGCGGCGCAGCGAGATAACGGACCCAACTGGAGCCTGGCATCCCCGTCGTAGGGCGTCCCGCAGCGGTTTCGAAAAACAAGCTGTTTATATAGTCATAACCTTACGAAACTCGTGAACCGCTGGCGGTTGTCATAGATCTCCCCGTTGTTTAGCGCAAAGAAAACTGCAGGTACATTTGAGGCAAAATATATGTAATTAACCCGCAGCGCCCGCGTTCATTTAGTTAGGAACGACCGTTTGATTGGGTTTTACGATAGTTAGCGAAAAGAAGTGGCAGTGCAACCCCGGCAAGTGCGGTAGGAAAAGCAAGAACAAAAAGAACAGAACTCCCGCTGGCGCTGTTTTAGGCAGGGGGCGCGCGAGCACCGCGTAGGCGTGAAATTTCAATTGCGTTGGGTGGTAGCAGTGAGCGGATAACGGCACTACAGCCCATGATGGCGAATCACTGCTGTGCACTTCCAACAGCTTTCACGTTGTGAAACGTTTTTAATGTTTTGTTCAGAGCGTTGGTCAGGTCATTTGCTGTAAACCTTTGCTCGAAAGTAAGTTAACGCAGCCGCAATTGACGCCGTGACATTGTATCACCTCACTATCAACATTTGCAAGAATATAATTTTAGTATTTGTTTGACGGTGATTACAAAATGATCGTTCCTATTCGGCTATAATATGATTTCTCTCGCATGTCTTCTCTACACAGTCTGCACTCGCTGGAAGTGGTATATGTTAGTGAGCCTATGAGACGGAAGCATCGTTCGCGGTGTAGCTTTTGCAGCTAAAATCCAGAGGCCAAACTTGCCCTTTTCTTTTTATGAGGGCGTTTTTACATGGATAACTGGAGCAGCATTTGTTGCGACCGAGCCGAATGAACCTATACCCAGTCGTACAACAACATTCCAATTTCGTCGCGGTGCCCCAATACTACCGGATGATGTTACCGCTCACACACTTCATTCCACCAATCAGCACTGGTAGTGCCGAGGGCACGTGACCGTTCATCCTGGTGACACGGCGAGGCTGCTGGGGGCGGGCATACTGCAAACGGCATATTTGCGGGACCTCAAAGAGGCCTCAAGCGGATTAGACGGGTGAACGCAGAAGATGGCCCGTTACAGGCGAGCTTCTTTCTCCTCGCGGGAGGAAGAGGGGGATTACGGGCGAGAGGCCCATCATTATGACGGAGCGGTGAGTTGACCGATTAAATGGATGCAGGTTCAACGTACGGGAGGTTGAGGGTTACAGCGCTACAAAGGGGAAACCGAACAAAAAAAAAGGACCAGAGGCAGAAGGCAACTAGTGTTCCGTTCTTTTTCCTGATCATTCGGCACTGTAAACACTTACCAAGTATAACGAAGAAGCAGAAGCGGTTCCGTAGGATATGTTTATGTTTTGGCAACGGTAGAACTCTGCAGGCGGGAACTCGTCTGGTCTGTATCCACCCCCCCCCCCTTCCCCAACGGCCCTCGCGTTCATTCAGTACACAGTTCATGTAACTCTGGCCGTCGATGATGCGTACTAACAACACAACAAAGATTGAGTATTCAGGATTCTTGAGACAATTGGCCCTTCTAAACCCTCGGTGAAAGTTTGCAGATAGGTTAAAATGAAGAAATAGTTATTTTCCATTTATGAATGATACAGTATTTACTTCAGTTCCGAGCAGCGTTATTATGTTCTGTTCATAATCAATTGCTGTGGTAACGCGGCTTGTGACCAACATTAGTGCAAATTTATATTGTAGTTTATTCCTGCTAATTTACAATTTATAACGATTTTCTGTAACTGTGTCCGAGCCCATTGATTTGATTGTAGGGTTCAACGCGCCGACGCTACACAGGCGATGAGGTGCGCAGTAGTGGAAAGCTTCACATTATTTTGACCACATGGGGATCTTTCACACGCGCCGAAATCGCCTGAGCGCATTACTTTGTGGCTCAGAACACCGAAGCTAAGTCCTCCCCAAATGTTATTTGGAGTGCGTCCCCACGTTCCGCAACAGCCAGACACTTTTCAGAAATTCTGTTCGCCTTTAAGTAAAGCAAGGTTAAGAAGATTAAACTGCTGGAAAGCATGTTGGGCATCGAAGTACAAGAGGCGAGAAGCAGCACGGTAGGGGTGATGAAGTTCGAGAGAGCACAGTATCGGACGCAAAGCGAGTTGAAGACAAACTCGGCAGCAGCGGCAGTGCCTGAAGCGGCAGCAAGGTCGCGCGACGTTCGCCTTACTTTTAAACTGCCGCCTCAAAAGTCCCACGTAAAGAGCAGTGCGCTCGCTGGGTTATCACGTCCCAACCTGAACCCTAATCCCACGTCTATATTAACCGTTGTATGCCGCAGGAGTCTACGAGTGTTGTATTGCCGCAGGCATGTTTTGGGTCGCTGCCGCACGTGCTTACCTCGGCGGCGACCCAATACACGCCTGCGACAATACAACCACGGGTATGAGCTGTCACTTTACAATAATATCACGCAAATATATAGCACTATAAAAGAAGTATATACGACTATGCCTCTACACCCTTGCACCTTCACGCATACGTGGTAAGGAATAATTCAAGCGCTCTGACAACACCTCAGTGCCACTCCGCTTTGTAATAGGACAGGCGTGTGAAATTTCAGCAATCACACGTACGCGGTCATTAGAAACAATTCACTAGTATAAAGTTCCGTTTCCGCAGTCCGCAAGTTTCCACGGACGGTTACACAAAACAGAAAACACAGAACGTTCACGCAGGCCGCGCCCTCGTTAAGAACGGGCGGGGGCGAGAAGAGAGCGCGTCTTCGCCAAACTCACCGCTGACACCAGCCCCGACGACAATCACGGGCCCTCCGCCTCTATCAGCCATCGCTCCGTTTCAGCCTCCGCACTTCCCGCGCCGCACGCAGCCACGCTCACAATGCACACACGGCTTGAGGACCGCGGCAGCAGTTGCTGTGCTTGAAGCCGACGGACGCGCGCGCTCCCACACCGCTCGTGCGACGAGGGCAGAGGCCGATGCTGTTGCTTTTTTTGACAACCGGCTCCAGCGACGCCTGTCGGAGAATTCGGGTAACGCGCTCCTCGCCTTTGCGTTCACTTTGCGAACGCCAGGACTACACCATGTTTGTGCTAGTTACCCAGAGGCGAGATTCACTGCTTTCGGTTGGGATTGGCCCTCTCCACCTTTTATTATATGTTGGATAAAACGGAACTTTCCCTGCCGAAGTCTCGGTAGTGGATGGCGGTGGGTTCTCGCCAAGCATTTGCCAGTTACGTTTGGCGTGCCTCAGGGAAGCGTCTAGGGACCCATTCTTTTTTTCATGTATGTGAACGATATATTCACTCCTAGCCGTCCTGATGTTCAAATTAGATCGCTTACTGATGATTGTTTAATTTAAAAAAGGTGACGTGCCGGTAGGACCAACGGAGCCTAGCGACTATACTGGAATGGCGCACAACATGTTCAATGACTGAAAAATCCGAGAAAACTGTGCTGGTTCGCGTAAGCAATAACAGACGACCATTTTTACTCACGTATAAAATTAATAATGACACTCTAAGAGATGCCACACCATACAATCATTTTGGATTACCAACCATTACACGCTTTCGTGGTCCCCACATATCGAAAACAAAAGTAGAGCAGATACTCGCAAACTCAACTTACTGAGACAGAAATTTAAATTACGCCATTTGATGCAAAGTTTCTTGCAACAAAACTTTTGTTCTGCATAAAATTGAATACGTGAGTGTATCTTGCGATCCGCAATGTCAAGAACATGACCGTATAACTGATATGGTGAGAGGCGGGCGGTGCGCTTAATATTAAAAATACTATAAGAGAACACATTACCGTCATCCATAATGGTGAAAAAAAAAGATTCTAACTTTACAGCAATGCACGAAAAAAACCACGATTAAGTTTTGGTTATTGCTTTATTACGACCAAATGAAAGCGAATGCCCGCGCATTTATTCAGGCATTTTTGTCACGCGTACCGAGAAATCGGCATGAACATAACCTATGAACCGCATTAAGCTTTTCAGGAATTCATGTTTCACGCGAACTAACACCGATTCGAATTCACTCGCCTGCCTGAAATAATTGTTTCATCAAAGTCGGCACGTCCTTTTCACAATGCGTTACTTATGAATTTTGAAGTGCAAACAACCACTGAAGCCTCATGTCACATTTATTTTATGTTTGTATTTCGTCATTCTCGGAACTGTAGATGTTTTACTGGTTCCGTGTTAATATCATAATTGTTAATATCACATTGAAATTGTACACCCGGTGTGTTTCGGGGGGACGGTTCTTTTTGTTTCTTTCTTTTACATCTTCCTACTTTATATGCATTGAAACGTATTATACGTATTTTTATATGTATTGCTTTTATATGTATCCCACCCGCATGATCCTTCCGGACAGCAGTATACAGTAAATAAATTAACTAAATAAAAATAAGTAAAGGACATCACCAGTATTCATAACCGGTCGGCTAGTTGCTTTCGTTTCACAGATTACAATGACACCGCGAAGCGCGTGGGGGAGACGAAGGGCGATAAATATTGACGACGGACGAGCACTCAGCAGCAAAGTTTTCTTTGTTAATGTGGAAGAATTTCTTGCCGGCTTTCCCAGCGCACCAACGCTGCAACGCCTTGTACCTGCAAAAAATTGATAAATGAGGAACAGATTTTTTAGCTATGCTAGTTTAAATGTGTATCATTAACAAAAACACAAAAAACAGGATAAATACGAAACGAAGCAACAAGCCGCCCAATATAACCCAATACAGCTATAAATACCGCAGTAGACATTGAAAGTAGCCTATTGAACTGCTCATATCCAAATCTTGCTCAATAACTCCCAATTAAGAGAAACAGCGTAGGAATGCTGATAAAAATTTGAACACTTTAAGGGCAAAAAGCACATAACACAAAGGCACGCTGCTAGCACCACCTACTGTGCCAGGAAAGATTGCACGCCACGCGCACGCCCTCCCCCCGCCCCCGCACAAAAGAAAAACATGCAACGAAAAGCATAAAATTAAATGCCCAAAGTATTCTTTCTGATTGTAGCCTCTGCACAAGATCTAATCATTCGAATCGATGCAGACGAATTTTTATTCCGGGAGATAAAGCGAAAATTGGGTAATTCAATTTGCCCTTTTTGGTTTATTAAAATGCTACACTTCACGTTTTAACTATAAATGAAAAAACGAATGTAGACAGAAAAGCCCACATACGACTTGCAGTCAATTACCAAGTACAAGGTGGTGGTTTGCTAAACAAGGTTACATCTCCGCAATGCCAAAAGTTAACACAACGGAATACGGCGACATATTCCGTGACGCTATCGTCAACGCTACGCTCCAGTTGGGACTGTGACGCCGTGTTTTTTTGTTTGTAGCAGAGGCCAAAGCGAAAACGCCGGTGTGTTCGAGATTTGGGCGCAGGTTAGAGACCTGCATGGGGTCAAAATTAATCTGCAGACCTCCACTACGGCGCGCCTTCTAACCTGCGTAGTTTCGGCGCATTAAACCCCATTACGTGCGCCCCTTTTTCCACAATGGTACATTATCTGTGCGCATCGTTTATTTTTTCACTCGGTGCCTGTTTCACACGGGTGGTTGCTTCCCTCCGCGAAGGGACTATGCGGTCGCCCATACTTTTGAGGCGATGGCTTAAAATGTCCCATTCTGCGCAAAAACGTCGTCGTCATTGTCGTCGTTGTTGTTGTTCAGTGGGGAAATGGCCGCCACTGTAAAGAGTAAATAGATAGATACATGAAACTAAAGTGATGAAGAGTAAATAAATAAAAAAAAATGTCTCCAATCCACGCTGTGAAGGTGCTTGGAAAGCAAAGCTGTAAACGACGGTGCAACGACCGGCGACCGGCCATGCGACGAAACTTGAATTGACGCATGTGGCTCTACAAAGGGTGAAATCAGAGATTCTGCCAGCCGTTACCTAAGATACGCGCCAAGAGCGACCTCCCCCTCACCAGCCTCTGAATCGAAAACACAACCGAATCGGTATTCACCAATATAGAAAACGAAGTCCCGCTTGAGATCTTCTGGGGTGAAGCCAAACACACTTTCAGAAGACACCCGTTGGGCGAGAGGTGGTGCAAAACGAAAACTCTGTTTTGCACAGTCAATAGCACGGAGCAAGATGGTCAATAGATTACGCGATCCTGCAGAAAGCATCGTCTGGGGAGACACTACGGCACTTCCCTGCAGAAATGAGGTTGGAAAGGCTGACCCCAGAGCAAAAATTAGCAGTGGCTTAGCTAGGCTATGCCAGGATATACGTCATCATTATCATCATCATCACCAGCCTATCTACGCCCACTGCAGGGCAAAGGCCTCTCCCATTAATATCCAATTACCGCGGTCCTGTGCTAACTGCGACCAATTTAACCCGAACTTCATCTCATCTGCCCATCTAACTTTGTGCCGCCCCCTGCAGCGCTTGCCTTCTCTAGGGATCCACTCTGTTTGCCTTAATGACGCACGGTTATCTAGCCTTCGCATTACATGCCCTGCCCACGTCCATTTCTTCTTCTTAATTTCTACTAATATGTCCTTAACACGCGTTTGTTCCCTTACCCATTCCGCTCTCTTCTTGTTCCTTAATGTTACACCTATCATCTCCCGCTCCATTGCCCGCTAAGTCGTTCTCAATTTAGGTTGCACCTTCTTAGTGAGCCTCCTTTCTGCCCCGTATGTGAGTACCGGTAAGATACAGTGGTCATACACTTTCTTCAGGGATAATGGTAGGCTACCATTCATTATCTGAGAATGTCTGCCGTATGCACCCCACCCCATTCTTATCCTTCTAAATATCTCTGCCTCATGGTTGGGATCCGGGGTCACAACTTTGCCTAAGTAAATATTGTTGCGTCTTAGTAGACGGAGGTGTAGACAGCAGGATGGCGATGTGCCTATTTATTAGGCGTAGCGCTATACCGAAGAGTAGAGGCACCACGGCGAGGCTCAGCGAAGATGGCTGAATCAGTCTGGCCCGTGAGCGGTGGACCCACACATTTACGTCGTCGTCATCAAACATTTGGCTGGCCAAGAAGCACGGCACGTAGCACTAACTGGGGATTGAACTCTGCACGGCAATTACGCACACAGTTAGCAGGGGGGATCACACACATGGCGAGCAGGGCATGTGTGTGCGCGAGTGCCCGCGGACCTGGCCCACATCATGTGGGGCTGCGACGAACAGTGCGCGCGCGACGGAGGCGACCGCCTCCCGCCGACATTCGCGAGTTGATCGGCTCCCCGGAGCACGGCAACCAGCTCAGGGCCGTCCAGCGGCTCGAGGAAGCTCTGGCGCTGCAACGGCGAAAGGAAAGCCAGCGCCCCTCGCCTCCCGGCCCCCGCGGGGGTCGAGCGGACGGCGACGGCGCGGGCGATCCGAGTAACCCGCGCGGCCGGCCGGGCACGACGCCTCGGGCTCCGCCCGCTACCTAGCGCAGGTAGTTAGACGAGGTGCGGCGAAGCCCTGCGTGGCCTGACCCGCACCTTTCTCCCAGGACGAATCAATAAAGGTCATTTCTCTCTTTCTCTCTCGCGGCTAGACAAATATCCACGTGACAATATATTCTCTTACCACTTCCACTGCATCGCCACCTATCTCAAACCTCTCTGCTCTCCCGAGGTTGTTGTTCATTGCTTTGGATTTCTTAATATAATATACGTAGGATATACATTGCGTGAGCTAAGGTTCAGCAATCCAATCCAATCCAGTCCAGTCTTGTCCAGTCCAGTACAGTCACTGCTCCTCGCGCACGCGCAGCATGGCTCTCCAGAAGCCAGGCGAAACGGCTATGAAGCGCCTCCGGCGCAGCGTCAGACTTCGCTAGTGCGCAACGGAGGCGCACAGCTTGGCACGCGCCGGGGCCAGTGCGTCTTCCGCGGCTATGACGTCACTTGCACAGAGCGGCGAATCTGCAGACCCAGTTCTACACACACCCGTACTTCAACTGGGTTGGATTTTCAATCCAATTCAATGCAATCCAATTTAATCCAATCCAATCCAAATGCCATTCAAATCAAATCCAATCCAAAACTATTCTAATCAAATTCAATTCAATCGAATCCAATCCAATGCTCCTCGCGCGTGCGCAGCACGGCCCCTCAAGGTCCACGTCAAACTGCTCAACCTCGGCCAGTGTAGCTTACGCTACAAAATGCTTATGCTCACAGTGGTCTGCAGGTTCGCTACGGGCTTGTAGTTTTTATCGGAGGCAGACATTCGGGGCGCACAGGCCAACAGTAGGCACATTTCTCGAAGGAGCAATGGCCGCTTCGCTTTTCGGAGTTGCAGTATTGCACGGCTGACAAATTCTAAGAAATCTTCGAACGTCGGCATAAAGGCTTGTCCAAAAAAAAAAAAATCCCGGAGAATTCTTTTTGTTATTTCTGGGAATGGTTGATGACTTGGTACCCCTTCATGAGCCTTCTGCTTTCCCACGTCTCTGAAAGGATGCGGAATAGCGATTTGTGAACAAAACGTTGCTGGCAAAACGCTGTCTTTCGAACAAGGCTCAAAATACCAATAAGAAATGGCGAAAACGCGGAACATTGTAACGCCCTCCATTTCCACAAAAATGCAGATTTTGCGGAAGTAACACTATTCATCGTTACAGTAGGATAAATGGAGATAATTGGTCAGACAGAATTTCGAAACACCAGACATGAAGGAAAATAGAAAATATTATTTTTTTTGCAAAATTGATCTGATAAAATTGAAGATATGCATGTTATACACCCCCCCCCGCCAAAACAAAAAAATAAACACCTAAGAAGGAACAAAAAATCCGCTAAAAGATGCTCACAACACGAATAAAAATTTCGAACGTGGCGTACCGTTTAATGGCGTTCATTTCCCCAAAAATGCCGATTTGAGGAAGTAATACCTTTAATTTTTATATTAGCGCAAATTGAGATTACTGATCAGGCAGAATTAAAAAAAATGAGAAAAATATAAGAAATCAAGTTTTAGAAAAAGGGCCGGACAAAATAAAAAATATGCACCTTATGCATCTCCCGAAAAGGCATAAGAATAAACAAAAAATGTCCCCAAACGGGCGTTCCGAATACGAATAAGGAATACAGAAAATGGGAAACCGTGTAACACCCTGTATTTCTGCATTAATGCAGATTTGGCGGAAGTGACACATTTAATGGCTATAATATCATGAAAGGGGATAATTGATCGAACAGAATTTAAAAAACCCAATAAATGAAGTAAAAAGAGAAAAAAAGCAAGTTTCACAAACAGGGTCTCGCAAAATCATAAAAAAATTACACCATCTCCCCGAAGGGAACTATGTGGTGATGCAAAGCATGGAGGTTCCGTGTAGGTTCCACACAGGAGCAGCACCGGCGCAGGCGGTGTCTCGGAGCAGACTGAACGCCGTGCAGAGCGCGCACCTGCTTTTATACAGCTGGAGGAGAGGAGAATGGAGGAGAGAGAGAACGCGCATGCGCGGTTGAGGTGTGGACGGCGGAACAAGGGAGGGACATAGCCCGACCCATGAGATGGCTCCTGGAGCGACAGTGTCGCCGGTGCCTTCGTGGGCCGGCACGAGACGAGCACGCTTCCCCTTTAAGGGCTCCTGGAGCGACAGTGTTGCCGGTGTCTTCCTTAGCCGGCACGAGACGAGCCGAGAGGCGAAGAGGAGAGCGGAGTTGTCACAGCTGGTTAGGGCTCCTGGAGCGATAGTGTTGCTGGTGTCTTCCTCAGCCGGCACGAGACGAGCCTAGCGGCGAGGAGGAGCGGCGAGGAGGAGAGCAGCGTTATCACAGCTGGTTAGGGCTCCTAGAGCGACAATGTTGCCGGTGTCTTCCTGAGCCGGCACGAGACGAGCCGAGCGGCGAGGAGGAGAGCGGTGTTACCACAGCTGGTTGGGAATCCTGGAGCGACAGTGTTGCCGGTGTCTTCCTGAGCCGGCACGAGACGAGCCGAGCGGCGAAGAGGAGAGCGGAGTTGTCACAGCTGGTTAGGGTTCCTGGAGCGATAGTGCTGCTTGTGTCTTCCTCAGCCGGCACGAGACGAGCCTAGCGGCGAGGAGGAGCGGCGAGGAGGAGAGCAGCGTTATCACAGCTGGTTAGGGCTCCTAGAGCGACAATGTTGCCGGTGTCTCCCTGAGCCGGCACGAGACGAGCCGAGCGGCGAGGAGGAGAGTGGCGTCTATCACAGCTTGCGTGGAGAGGGGGACGAGCAGGAGACGTGCGGACGCCGGATGCCGACGGACGACGGAGGGTCGACTGAGAGATGCCTTGCATCTAAAAAAATCTCTTTTTGCCCAACCGTAGCTTCTTCCGTGTAGGTTCCATTGTGTTGCCATTATGTTGTTTCATTTATCGGAGCACGAATGGGAACGTAGTGTGAACCCCAATGTAGAGACAGAGAAATGTAGAGAAATGTAGAGACAGCGAAGAGACCGACACCGGCGTTACCTGATCAAACACCTCCTAGTTCTCACCTTTCTTTTATTGCATGCTCACGCTCCTACCCCGCTGCCCGCCCTCCTCGTCCTCTTGTCTGGTTGAGTTGCAACAGCTTTCCCACGGGAAATTCAACATCCTCCTCTAAAGTTTTCAGTTAGTCGTTTCCGCTGACGTTCAGCTTCGCGCGCCTTCGTTGTATCAGTAGCTTCTTGACGTAGTTTAAATGAGTCAAGGACAAATGGCGCGTTCGTAGCACTTGCTCCTGTCTCGGTTTTGTAGCGCAGTGGGAAGAGCGCCGAGTACCTCCCGTTGCGGCCAGAAAGTCGTGGGATCGAACCGGGCGCCTCTAACTATTTCTTTTTTTTTATAGTTTAGGGGGAGAGGCGCGAACAACGGACGGACGCCGGACATAGCCCCGAGCAAGAGATGCTTTGTATCTAATATGGATCTTATACATCTCTCCAAAGACATGAAAATAAACAAAAAATGTCCGCAAATGAACCTTCAAAATACGAATAATGAATAGTGAAAGTGGCGAACCATGGAACGCCCGGCGTTTCTACATAAATGCAGATTTGACGGAATTAACAGATTTAATCGTTATAATATCATAAGAGGAAATGATTGGCCGGACAGAATTAAGAAAAGCAATAGATAAGGTAAAGAGAAAAAATAAAAGTTTCACAAAAGGGTATCACAAAACGAAAAAATAGGTGCATCCTTTACATCGTCCCAAAAACTGAAGGCTAAACAAAAAAAGTCGATGAAAAAACGTTGGAGATTGGTATAAAAGATGGCAGAAACGGAGCAACTCTACAGTACGCTTTGCATCTTTGAAGAAAAAAAAACATAACTAGCAAATTAAAGGCACTTCATCGTTCTAGTGGTACAAATAAACATTCCTAGGCAAAAAGGACAAAATAAAATTCCCAAGGAATTAAATAATCTTTTGCCTTTCGTAACTAATAGTCACATGTGGCTGTAAAGAACTCACACTCTAGGCAAGCGGCATAGAATGATACGCATTTGTAGGCAATTCTCGTCATATTTCCTATTTTTTAGGTTACGACAAGATAGGTATTATATTATGCCTTTCTTTGTGCATGTATTGCGCTGTTGTGTTGTTTCTAGCGCATGGTTCACATATCGCACCGAAGTTAATAAATTATTGCCTAATGCATATTTTGTATTCGTTCAAAGGTTTTCGAAACAAGTATTTATGTGGGCTAAGAGTGTAGGAAGCAACTAAACTGGAAGAAGGAAATGAGGGGCGATCAACTGGTTTGATGCGAAGGAAATCTAAAAGCGTTCTTCAATGCGTTCTCTTTTTTCGTGGTAACGTACTCCTTGCAGTACAGCGACCACTCCCCTGCTTCTTACTTAACTAAGCTCCTATCTTCCCTAGAACCCAATCGCTGTCACCTGTCACTGGAGTTTCATGAGCAAGTCCTTGTCGCCGGTGTGCTCCTATGATCAGAGTCATTACAGACGTTTTTCCTTCTCTCTCGTCTGTTAGGAGGTGGAAGTTGTGGCGTGAATTTAATCACTCGAGACGCCAGCTGCCACGCTTGACAGGTTTTGTGAACAGTTTTCCAGGTGCGGCTCTCTCAAGCGCTCCTGGCATTTGTTGTATCCAGTTTGCACATGCAATGAAGGATTTCCGGATATTTTAAAGAAGTCATGCCACTAATGTTTCTGTCAACTCGCTTTCAGAAGGAATATTTCAGTACAGTCTCGCGTAGAAAATTATATAAGGATGTTTGCGACAGCCCTTTCCCGGTACCGTGAAACAGAGAACTGTACATAGGAGGCCCAAAGCAGGATGTACTGAGAAGAGTTAAGTGTATGCCTAACACCGGGGATGAATTCCTTTTTTTTTTCAAACTTCATTCATGGACCCGTACTGTGAAAACTTTGTTAAAAAAGTGGGCTTACATAAACCGTGGGTTACTCACTGCACAATTTGTAAGCCACCGGATAACAGACCACGTTTTATACACTGTTGGATGGCGGTTCACTTTTGGGATGTTATGCAGCGAACTTTACACAAAGACTTCCCACTTAATCCGCATGGTGTATGGTGTTTACCCGCGGACAATGACGAAGTGGTACCCTATGATTTAATAATGCTCCTGGGCCTTCACAGCATACGGCGGGCGCGCGTGGCATGGCTCCATGGCAACGTGGATGCCCGGCCGGCCCGGCAGTTTGTGCGGCAGAGTCATGCAGCTAGTTGAGGGGCTGAAAGTCCGGAAGCCAGTACCAGATTGGTCGGATTTTGTAGAGCCGCTAACTACTCTAAGGTGATGAAATGACAAAGCCTAGCCGGAGTCAGGGCTGGTAGGTTTATGTCAGTGTGTGTCGTACCATACGCAGCGTGTGGTTATTTTTATTGCGTACATGTGTGTGGGAGGCTGGAAATAAAGGGAAATCAAGAGGCCACCTTTCGCAGCGCGAGACAGAAACGAGTCTTTATGGCGGTCAGGATACATGCGGTTGTAGGCGGTGGGGTTGGAGCTAAATGTGTTCGACTGTAAAAGCCTCCATGCCTCATATTTCCACCTTGCCAGTGAGGGATGTCGCGCCGTGTTTTTGAGGTGGCCTGCACGGCAGTGATTGGTTATTTCCTTACATTTCACGAGCCTGCCCGGCGCCCTATGTTGAGCCCACGCTCGGAAGAGTCAAAGTGGTCCCGGCTTCGAAACCGTCGGGCCGCCTTATGAGCGTGCTCGTTTCCCGGCCGTGACGAATGGGCGGGCAACTGTACAAACTGGGCATGACTTAAGCGGGGACTCTGCTATTGGCTGACATCGTTCCGCAACTTCAACGGCTCGCTGGGAGCACGACATACGTAAAGCTAAGACGGTGGTGAAGCTATAGGTATGCACACGAAAAGCGTAGCAGACCAACCAATGTTTCCAATACGAAAGCATTACTTGCCTCATCGAGAGAAAATAGGTTCGCTTCTGTGCGTGTGTGTCGGTGCGTGCACGCGCGCGTATTTGTGTCCTTGGTGTGTATGGGCGTGCGTCCGCGCGTCTTTAAGGGTGTGCGGGCTTATTTTGTGGTGAGTTTATTTATTGTTAATTGACAAAACAATGTTCAATAGCGGTCTGTCTTGGTGCCAAGGCGAAAGGCGGCACTGAAAGCCACGTGACTTGGCCTTTGACACAAGACAGTACAGGCAGCAGACAACATGAGCACAACATACTTCAAAACACATCTCAAAATCTCAAACACTGAAAACACACTATATCAAACATTATATCGCATAAAATATCAAATGTTCAAACACATTGCCAATTATCAAGTGCATACAATAAAAACACATACAAAGTATCAAACACGATACGGCAATATAAGTGAAAATTACAGTATTTGTGGTCCACACATACATCACCAACATGACACATAACCATTAAGGCCAAAGAAAGTACATGTTCTTTATGACTGAAGAAACAAAATGTACACGATAATTACGATTGTTGGAGGAAATACAAAAAAGGCGAACTCTCTATCCAGAAATGATAGATAGAAATTCAGAAATGTGTGTGCGATTATGCGTGCGCGCGTAGGCGTGTTTGTGTGTCGTTCCTGCCTGCCAGCTAGAAGACTCCGACGAGGATGCGTGATTTCGGCAGGAAGTGTGGCCCATCACGAGCCGCCTAGTGGAGGACGGGGGAGCAGGGCCGCACCACGGCCACAGTCAATGGTTGCAAAAAACGATGGTTCCAAAAAAAGGAATTATGTGGTCTCCGGGGCATCAGGGTCTGAGAGGTAACGAGGCCGTGCACGCGGCTGCCCGAGCGCTTACCCACCGGGCGCCTCCCAATGCTCTCCCGGTTCGGAGATTAGCAAACCACTTCTGCGGTTTAGAGAAATCGTTAAACATTACTGTGATAAAGGCCGGCTTTACCCAGCCCCTGCAAAGGGTCTGAGCAAGGTCAATGCGCAGATACTGCGGCGCCTGCGGACGAACGCATGTATGTGCGCTGCAGTAGCAAAGCATTTCGACCCTAAAACAGATGCGCGGTGTCTGTACTGCTGGGAGGTGTCCGATACCTTCCGCATGTCTCGGGCATGTCAGAGCAACCCTGGGTTACCCCCCAAGCCTTCCCCTACCAGAGAGGCATCGCAGGCAGCACATCTCTATTACACTGGGCTGGGGTCTCAAAGGGCTCTAGCTCAACGGGGGTTGAGCGGCGTCCTCAACCAATGGGGTCCCGCAAGAGGGAATGCACCTGTGTGGCGGGCCACAGAGCCGAGCTATCTTTTATTCTTATCATAAAATAATGTTTCACTCCTGCTCCTCCTCTGCTTGCCTGAGGAGCTTTTCGCCTAAAAGGGTGGCTGCCCGTGTCCCAGAAAATTCAGGTGAGGATGCCTAATTTTGGCGGCGGCTAGTCATCGGCTCGCCAGCGGGGAAAATGGGGGGCGGCGGGAAGGGCATAGGCGAACCTGGGTGCTGCCCACTGGCCAGGAGGCTACATGGCTGCCCGCCAGGAGATCGCGGTTGGGATACACTGATTGGACAGGAGCTGCGGCCCGTCACTGGTCGACGAGCGTTGAGGAGCAGAAGGCCTCAGCGTGGCCGCTACATGAAGCCATTGTTGTTATCCTCGAGAAAGCAAGTGCGGGCATGATTCAATGTTAAAATAAACTTAATTATGGTGAACTATATTATTAATACATAGAAAACTGAGCCCATCAAGTGCAATGCTATCACAATCACGCACATGGGCAATCTTAAGTGTCACAGAGAACCTTTAATTTCGCTTTAGTTAATGCTGTAAGTTTTATTCGTTGCCTCTCATGAAAAGCAGTTTGCCGTGGATTGTAGAGTTAAGTTGGACACGTCACAAAATTTACAGAAAGGACCTAAATTATGAACTTGCTTTTGTACCGACGCTAGAGAGAAACTAAAACGCAGCACTAAAATAGCAACACAAAAAAAATGGGGCAGCTTGCACGAGTGCTGCAAAGCTGGAGAAACAGAAGAGCTGGCGGTCCCTCTCCCTTTTTCGGAAACCAGGGCAATCTGGAAACAGCCGGGTCTCGTCGGAGACCCGGGCAAGTCGAAACCAGCCACAAGTTCTAAATTATTTGCCGCTTAAATTTCTCCATGACTGGCAGGCCCGCATCGTTTGTACGTAGCCTTTCACATCTCTCCAAAAGTGGAGTGAGTTAGCACAAGCTGGAACCCGTGTCAACTGACTGCGCGAACTCGGCGCCCCACTTCCGGCGCAAACGCAGGGGAACAGGCGAGCAGAACTGCACCTGAAACCTCACGCCACGAACGCTGGGCAGAATGTTCTCGAAGGCCGATCTGGCCGACGCCGGGCGCCCCTCACGAGGCGCACGTCCACGTGCGCTCTGTATTTTTGGTATTTTGGCAAGCTCCTCTTGTGGCGAAAGCCCACGCGGAAGCCTGGCTGACGCTGGGTGCGCCTCACTAGGCGCACTCTCCAATGCGTTGGTATTTTTCGTGGTAATTTGTTCTGGTAACGCTCCGCGGCGGAACTGGAAACATAAACAGCTCTGCTGTTAAAATTGGCTCCGCCTTAGCTCGGCTACACCCGGTTATGCAATCTAGGGCTTGCCGAGCACAGGTGGACCAGCGTCCTCCCTCGCTTCTTCCATCGCACAACCGAACTGAAAGGCGTGAACCCGAACCGGAACCGAACTGAAAAAAAAACTCCTTTTCGACACCCTCTTTCACGAGGCTGCGTCTACGGGTCCACGGGCTTCCGTACCACGGTGGCATCCTGGTGAACAAGGACGCCGACTCCATGACCCGGGAGACATACGAGGATGGCACTCCTGTTTCCCGGGACGCCACCGCCTTTGGGGAGGCACGCATGGTGCACGCGATGAACCTCGACCCCCGGGTTGTGTGTGGCCTGGCGCCGCAGCCGCTGCCTGCGTGAATCAGCAGGCAATCCCGCTGCCTGCTTCTCCGCATGTGGCTAGACAGCTGCAACGTGGCGGCGCACCTGCACCGTCACGGGCGCAAGTCATGTGCGGGCTGTTCGCTGGAACACCTACTCTGCTTCTGTCCCCCTCCACGCGGCTCTGAAAGCGTAGCTACACCGAGTGGTCTAGCGTCCAGGCCTTCCCTGTGCTGGAGGACACTTCTGTTCTCGAAAGAGCCTGCGGCAACCCAGCGGGCAGTCCTCGCCCATCTGCTCCGTTACCTGGATGCAACCGGTCTTGCGCAGCGGTGGTAGGCAGTACTGCCTAAGTAACGACCGATATGCCCAGACTGACTTAATCATATTTTTATTCTTTCTACTCTCCTTCTCTATCTCTAAACTCTGCTCTAGCTTTACACAGCTCTTTGCTTCGCTTCCCCGCACTGGGTTGCATGCAGGTTAGCCCTCACCAGAGCTCAGAAATTACCCCAGTGCGATTCCTGTCTTTTCATTTTCCCTCAAATCATCAAACGAAGATCGCTGACGCACTCAGTCACGCAAGTGCTGGCACGCGCATTTACGCCATCACCTTCAACCACCGGCAGACCAAAAAAGACGGCATGTATTCCCTTGCTCGGAGACTGTATAAAGCACGGCGACCAGTACACTCCTCAAACAGGATGTTACTCGGCTTAATTCCCATCCCCGATATCCGAGCAACAATATGTTTTAAGTTTCTTACTCCGGATGGTGGTTAAACTTCTTAAGGGACAGCGCAGAAAACAAATCCACAAGGAAGCAGATAGGACGGCTCTGTACTCGCAAGTAATTTACTGTAAGCAAACACATACATGAGTATATTATGACCACACCCACATGGTCTGTCACCGACGACATCGTAGTTACGTGATGAAAAAAACAGCGTATAAATTGCCCATGGCTTGAAAACTGATCGATTTCCAGAGAGATTCCGAAATGAAATTTCGCTAAGGGCACGCTCACACACAACACAGATTTTTATGGGACAAGGCTCAACCACCAGCTGGCCTATGCGCTCAGAATAGATCGTTTTCACGCATCTATAGGCCTGGCCTCTCACTTAGAGCGACAGTGGACCGGGGCTCGCCTTTCATAGTAACACACGTAAATCACTCAGTCGTAAAGTTGAACTTCGAAAATAGAGACACACAAATGAGCAGGCTCAATAGCTATAAAGCGTGCAACACAAAATAACAAGTACAATTTCAAACTATATTCTCCTTAGAAGAACTTGCTACAAACCCTGTACTCCTTCAAATGGTTCTAGCAGTCAAACTGTCCTGAAGAGTATTAACATGTGCTGCGCCTGCATAGAGGAAACGTGGGGACCCCTCCCGTGGCTACAGCGACGTCCGTTGAGCAGAGTGGTGCTCTTCGGGCAACTCCTGATTTCCTTCAGCAAGCGCTGCTGGAGCGGTCGCTTGACAGCTTGATTACATTTCACCAGCGTCTTCCAGCTGCAGGTCTGATGGGGCCTCTTCGGGGACTCTGGATGGTGTGTGCCACGCTCGGTTTACGCGGCCTCTTGAAAGCAAAACTCCGTCACCGGAATTTGTGTAGCGGGACCCACATGAGGTGCAGCACTGACGCCTTGCCGACACCAATCCTCCTGCGCACCACCAGCCCACGACTCTGACACATCATATCTCTCATACCGTGCGCCGCTGCTGCGTCTGTGCTGCGCCTTCCCCTCATTCTACATCGCTCCCTCTTTCCTGGATGTTTCGGAATCCCCCAGCCTTGCGCAGACCAGTGCATTTGGAGATAGGCTAATGACAATCGTAGTACCATTAAATATTGAAGTACAACCGTGTTGTGTAGAAAGACGCTCGGCATGCTAATATACATCACTTTCTAGCCCACACTTCTGTTCCAACCACCGAATATTTTCGCGCCGTCCGGTTTGATTGACGTAAAAGGGACCTCAAGAAATTAGCAGTTGGTAGACAACCTTCATCCTTTACAAGGCAGCCAATGAAACGCATGATCAATTGTGTGCCCTTTCTTTTTTAAACTAAGATTGCCAGCTCGGAATTTCTGTCCATGTTCCCAGCTATGTTGCTCTCTTATTATGGGCGGAACATGAACGCTCACACCGAATCGACGAGAAAACCTTTTGTTCCCGGGTGAGAGATCGTGCCCGTAAGGTATAACAGCAAAATATTTTTCTTTTAGGGGAGGAGCCCCTTAAAGGCTGGGGCTGTTGGCGTCTCATGCCGTCATTGTAAACGTCGCCTCATGTAGTCATGGCACTAAAACACCGGGACACTCGGTTTGCGCCTCACGCTAGAACGTAAGGCGTACAAAAAAAAAAACACCAGGACACTTGTTTACGACCTTTTGCTAGAACCCTTCGTGCTACAAAGACACGAGAATTTTACAGCAAAGCTGTATACCTCTACCCTACAATGGTTTCATTCTCCGTTGTCAAAAACGCCCAGGCGCCAAGAATGCATATAAACACTACATGCTTCGTTTCTCCCTAGGTTTCACGTTTCTGCAGGTGCCCCAGATTTTTTGTTTGTACGGTTTCTATTGCGTTATTGCTCTGCTTAACTTGTTCCTTTGCATTTTTTCTTGGTTCCTCAGCAGTTCCCCAGCGATGCTAAAAGCCATCAACGTCAGTGTTTCACGAGTATGTCTCTCTCATCATCGTTTATGTTCCTAGGTAAAGCATATGTTCAAAACGAAAAATGTTGTTGGAGCGTCGCCTTCCGCGTTGGAATGTTGTATTAGGAATGGAAACCTATAAAAAGACACCTGAACAAAATTCAGTCGCATGCGCGCAATAAATGCTAATGCGTTAGCGGCTGAATTCCACTATCCACTTCAAGACCCAGTACGTTACAACTACAAAATACCCATTAAAATAAAGTACGCAAGGTAAAGGGCCGCAGAAGGATGCCGCACTTGTCTTTCATATCGGCTAACATCGTCAGATCTGTTTTGACAAGAGCCCCGACACCAATAACAGTGGGCAGCTCAGGCAAAAAGCATGTTTTTCAGAATGTTTACAGTGCACCATCCTGAATGCCCTATAAGATTTACCCGGTTAATGAGACTTTGCACTGTCGCGTTTATAACGTGTTTCTGAAACCTATAGAAAGCTCATGACGACACAACTTAGTAAGGGCGGAAAGCAGATATGAACAAGCAATGCTTGTTTTACTGTCTTTAGTTTGGCTATTTTATAGTGTAGTTACACCATCCTCCCTTAAGGTTTAGTACCGGTTCTCCTGTCCTTGGCAATATACCCAATGACGTGCGTATCAGCTAATTGAGGAGTGAAATATTAAATATTTGTATCTGGTTACAACTAGACTGCATGTCTGAATTGGAACCAGGAGCTCTATTTGAAGAATGGCAGTAATTTTGCCTTTGAAGCCACATTTCTTCGAAAAACACTGCAAAGTCGTCCAGGTACGTTATCACTTTTATTAAACAGCCCTCTACGTTGTTTACCGCACTTATATCGACCTCAGTCAGCAAAATGGGACTGAGTAACTCAAGAACTGTTTTTAACAGTCTTTTCACTTGCGCATTTACTCTGGAAAGTCATTCTAACATGCCGATCCTTCTGAACCCGATTGGGCATATATGCAACCCTTAGAAATAACAATTGCTGGCGTTGAACATAATATTCGCTATCTGATAGGGGACTCACTTGGGGCCGTCATGTGCGCTCTTTCTCATAGACGGCGCTGGGGCTCGGCCTGAAGAGTGGTGGTGGAGGAAAAGTAGGGAAGGGATGGGTACGCAGGCGGAGTAATCATACGGACGAGAATTTAGAACAGCGAGGGGAGGAAAAAGGGGGGTGGGGGCGATAAGTTTAAAACAGAGAAGAGGAGGAGATTGGAGGGAGGAAGCGAATCTATTAGGTTAGCTGAGAGTAGGGCAAGTAAGCTTAATAAAACAGACAAGTCGGTTCCTGACAACCGACGCCCCTATACAAAAGGAGAGCCAGTAATCATCATCATCATCATCATAATCAGTGAAAAAACAGAGAAAATAGTGATGGGGAGTAGTCACACTACTCATAGTCATAGTAGTCATATATGGGGAGGGCAGTACTCATAATGCAATGCGTGCGGTCGTATGCAGTCCCAAGAGAGAAAAAATAATAATATCGGGGCTACACCCCCGTGCGACACGGACAGAGATACTCAAACAATTCGGTATGCGAGCTGACTGGTTAGCATTCACACTGATTTTGAACCAGTGAGTTGAGTTTACAAATTGCGAAAAAGTAGACGGCACTTTTAAAATCTCTATTTGTCAGAACTTGTTGTCTTCCATCGGCTTTTGCAATACACGTAGAACTCAGCTGAATTCGCATTGACTCAGCTACCGAACGTATGTAGTCCCATCCGTGCCACGCAGTGCGTAAAAGTTAGCGTTTCTATAGGGGCGAGATGTCTGTATGTGGTATCTACAGTTCGTCTTCCCGCCCCGCAATCCAATCCTTGGGGTATCTTAACCGTACGACAGCTCCATTCGATCAGGTTTGGGGTATCTTAGTCGTACGACAGCTCTATTTCATCAGGTGTCAGTAAACCAGCAGGTGCAGTAGAACAAGCTCATCAAGCCGCACGTTGTAGGCCCGCAACGGACGCGAAGCTGGGCTACTACACGCCCAAAACGAACAGCTGCCAAAGCAGACGACAAATTCAGCCAGTCGGGGAAGCATGCTCTGGCGCGCTGGGAAGGCTGGGTAGTAGTCTGCATTAGCAGCGCCATTTACACTGTGGTCCGCGAGTTAGGGACATTATCCGCCCGTCTGGGATAGCGAAGTCGGCGCTCCTATTTATATCTTACTCCGTGGTTCTGGCCACTATTTTACATAGACTGGAATCTGGCGCTAGTGTCAACTCGATTGCGCGAAAGCGCTCCATGTCTCCATGGGTGCCGCCATAGAGTGTAGTTCCGCCGGAAGTGCGGCGCGGTGTGAGCGGCAACGGTTTTGTGGTTCTGCAATTTCCGTTTGCATTAAAAAATTGCTGCGAAAAGTGCCGCCATTAAAAAACTTTACTTTGTATAAAAATACCCTGCAGCAGTGCTTAGGCTGAGGAATAGATTTAGCGGTAAGAAGAAAAAAACTAGGTGTATCGGATTTAGCTCACGCCTCCAGATACATATTGCTAAATTATAACACAATCCAGACTTGTTGCTGTATTGCTTATTTTTGGTAATATTTAGCTGAAAATAAGTTATTTAGATTGTCTTAAACTGTGCTCTTGCTTCCATTCGACCAATACTGTATTATCGTCTGCTACGCCCTTTGGCAGGCGAAGCAGATGCAATCAGTTAGATATACAAGAGTGCCGTCTTCGCGTTGTATGTATGTGTTTTGCCCAAGCAGTTTATAGGAATACACCAAGCGGCGAAACCTATTACCGCAAGTACGTTTTCAAGCGCGTGCGCAAAGTATTATGAATTTGCACTAATGCTTCGAATGGGAAATAAATCCCGCTGGATCGAGTTGTCATTTATGTTCCCTCATTGCACTTGTCTGTGGCAATGCATGCTTTCAAGAGTTAACCACGTGGAGCGACGGCGACGAGCTCCGCGAACGTCATTAGTCAATAGGTACAGCCAACGGATAGTGTGGGCGAGAGTGACAGGCGAAATAATTTATACACAGGCAGCCGGCGCCGCCGCCATCGCTCGCTTTTGCCGCCCAGACGCAGCCCACAAGAGAGCGGCATGGACGAGCGACGACGACGGAGGGCACTGGACTGAATTAATTTTTCGCTTGTCGCTCCCGCACGCACTATCTGTTTGTTGTACACATTAAGTTGGGTTCTTCGCGTCGCTTGTCACCGTCGCTCCATGTAGTCATCTCTCGTCTTAAGGCTTCCAAAATAGGCGTCCGGAGCTCGCCATTTCAATTGTGCAATCCATAGAGTACCCCTTCAGGACAACGCGTATACCAAATATTACACCTCTGAGTACGCCGGGGCCCCACAAATGCTCAAAAAGATCTTCCTTCGTTTCTTTGTTTGCCTGCCGTGCTCTGACGTGCGGCGGTATGCCCTGACGCATCCCCTATGACGCACGAAGCACTAAACAGGGCGGCGTGCTATTGGTGGAGCCAATCAGCGTTCCTGGCTCTGGGGGAAACCCAGTGCAGTTGGGGTGAGCGGCGCACCGGCACCGGCGGCACGTCGTACCGTACACCGTCCTCGATAAACATGCACTGGTGGTGCCCTAAAAACCAGCACGGTGCACAGTGTCCCACGACGGGGCGCACCGGCACGGAGCGTTGATTAAGGACAAACGGAGCTGTTATACCCTTGCGCCATCTCGTGGGGTATGAGAGCAACTCGTGAAAGCGGTGTCGAGTTCCAATAAGCAGCTCAATAAGACACAACGCTATTAAAAACTAATGTTTATTGAAAGCCACCGCCCAACCTATATCCCTCACAGATGCGAGACAACGTCCTTATACTAACAGCCACCTAAAATCTACTTCTCGTCATCTCAGACCCACATTAATGGGACTGCCTGCAGTCACAGCCTATCCCTCGAGCTACGGCACAATATGAGGGCCCTTCACGGTATAGGCACTACATCGACTGTGCGTGATACCTCATTCGAACAATACGAATGCAAAGCTACAATAGTTGCTCTTACTGGCTGGCGCATGCAGTCTTCTTTTCAGCACGCGAAATTCCCACATGGCACAACATGTTTGTGCGCTCATATGCATTCTTTGGTCTTAATTAGCGCCCGTTCTAAGACCGTCGCATCACTGTCAGATGAATATGGAAGCAACTTGTATTCGTAAAAAATGATGCACAGCCCTTTTAAAAACCTTTGCCCGAGAGCATCGAGGCGCCGTCGTTGCAGCAGATGGCGGAGGAAACCGCTTAGCCAGCTCAATTCGCGGTGCATCTAAGGATTGCTCCCTTCCGCTCTGTTGACTCTCACGGCGCGCGATGGGCATCTGCGATGGTGCGTCCTGATTTATCTAAGAGAGATGGTGCCCACCGGTGCGGTTTATCGAGGATGCAATTAGAAGGGACGAATGTCTATAGTCACCATCCGTCACACGAACTTAGATGAGTTTGTAGACATAGCGTCGCTTACACGGTGCGAATAACGCTGAAAAACACGGAGCGTCTCTGCAGGCGGAAACGCCGCTACACGCGAGACCGCTGCAGGCATCTTGCCTGCGGGGTCTACAAAGGGCCCACTTTGCGGTGTCTGCATGATACGACATTCACAGCAGCACGTAAAACTTGTGCGGGACTATTGCTATGCAGGGACTATTGCTTAGAGCGGCACTATTAGTAAAATTCAGTTTATAAATGCTGAAAGGTGGTGATAGTGCAGTGAATGGTTGCGCTGGTGATCGTTGTCCACGCGGCTTCGTAAAGTTCAGAATACATGGAGAGAGCTTTCACGACGAAGTTCGCGCGGGGGAAAATCCGTCGAGGCAGGACGCTGATGTTCGTCAGCCTGAATTATATAGAAGGAAGACACGGCGTCTGCCGGTGCGGCGCGGCTGGGTTGCTCTCAGTGTGGATTCATGTCCAGAATCAGTCGCGCCGTTCAGTAAACAGACCCACTGAAGGAGCCTCCCGCTTGGGTGGTACATCGTTTGACGATTCTGCGTGACTCTGGGGCGTTTCTTCTGCTCAAATGCGAGTTTTGAGTTCTCAAAAGCATTAAAGGCAATTATTCAAGAAAAAAAAAACACGTCCACGGGGAGATTCGAACTAGGGACTCCAAGAACATGAAACTGGCCTTCTAACCCCCCCCCCCCTCCATCTCGACAGATGGCGCTATGGTGCAAAATAGAGCTTGTCAAGCTTGAGGGGAGAGCCCTTAAACCTTGACTAGTACAATAAGGACAAGAAATACGTTTTGTAGTCTTTATGGTCCTTGTTCTACTAGTCAAAGTTTGACTGCTAGAACAAGGTCAAGAAAGACGTTTTGTAGTCTTTCTCGTCCTTTATCTACTAGTCAAAGATTAAGCGCTCTCTACTCAAGCTATGCAGCACCAACTAGCCCCTACAGATATCCGGTTAAAGCTTGTTAGGCGCGGTCATGAATACATACGGCTGGCTGCTTCTAGTATTCTGCTGTGTTTGAGAGGCCCTCGCAGTGATATCCCCTGTTCCTCACACGTCGATCTTGGAACCTGGCCCCGTGTTGCTGTTAATACAAGTCATGTAGCCAGATCGCCTTTCTTTTACCTAATAAATGCTATCGTACACGCCAATCTAGGCGACACAAAACACGGTAGTTGGGTCGGAACAGTGCCTCCTGCCCGAACTGGTCGGTACTCAGGACCATGTTGCGCTTGTAGCTTGAGCAATCAGAAAAGTCAGGACTTCACTTCTTGCAACACGATTTCCTTCAATCGATCTCAGATTTACAATCTGTTTTTTAAGCCTGAGAAGGTGCTGGACAAGCGTACGTCTATCAAATTCCTTCAAAGCGGCCGTCTGGAGCGGCCTGTACACGCCATACGCATATGGAGGGGAAATTGGAAGGCCTGATTTGTTCCTTCGCGGTTTGCCGTTCACCGCTGCTCCGCCACCGACGAACTTTTCTAACCCGGCTAGATCGGGAGTTTCCCATTTGAACCCGATCCTATTCCCGCCTTCCCGCTTGATCCCTGCTGCTTCAAACCCGGCGCAGAACGACCTTCCCGTTTCGCCGTTCCCCATTTCGCTGATCCCATTTGAAGCTATTCATTTCAACCTTCTCGTTCGGTCCACTGCTCTTCAATCCGGTACCAAACGACCTTCCCGTTTTGTCTTTTCTCAATTAGCCCCTTCACGGAATAACGTACCCACTTCGACCCAGGTGACTCGGACCGAAGCGGCTGATTTTTGAAATTACAAATTACGTCCGAACGTATTTATCCTCATGTTTGGGTTACGTCCAACGTAACCGAAAGTGAAAAATTACTTGCGTCCGCCGTAACCTGATAATAAATTGAAGTTGCGTCAAACGTATTCCACCGTAAAAAAGCATTAGGGCTGGTGGAGCAAAGTATGGAGAAGCCTTATTAACCAGCAACCTTATTGCAATAGTCCGCGGCACCAACTAAAACACAACACATAGGTTGCTGCGTTACGTCCGACCCGGTAAAGCGTTGGGGAATTACAGCTGAGACCACACCATTACGTCTGGTTCCGCGTTTGTAGAACGATCTGGAACGTGTTGCTCGCTTGCGTACTTCGGCAGCGGTGTGGGTGCTAGTCCCGGCGATTGCATATGTCAGTTTCAAAGTATTGAATTGTTTTATATACGAATGCACATACACTTCTTTCTATATCCATCACACCCAAAAAGCAGAAGAAGAGAATCAACAAAATAGATCCCTTCCGCGGACGCAGTGCCAGTGTTTGTAGCATCCGTAGCTCTTCCAGATAACGAAGTGGGGTCGTTTAAAATATACAATTAATAATTTATTAGGTGTAGTACAGGACTACTGTTTTATTTCCATGCAGAAAAAAACAGTTTTTTCACCGTGAAATCTTTGCGGCCCTGACTGACTAGTTCGCCGGGGTGGCCGCTAAGAGCAGCGCTTCCAGAAAAAGTCTTCACTGACCCTAATTAAATTTTCTTCAGTACCATTGTTTCTTTTCTGACGAGAGTAATGAACAAAGGAGCAAACTTGTTTTGATTCCGTGAAGACAAACAGAAAACGCAGAAGCATTTTCTTTTTCAAAAAGTTTCTAGAGAATAGTATCGGCCTCAGAAATTCGCTCACTTTCATCGGCCGGAAATATCTGCCGTATGGTCAATTCCACACAAATTGCTTCGTAGAAGATTAAGATGCGAAGCAGCTTATGGTCGAGCCTGTTCCCTCCGCCGTTGTGTGGGCGGCGTTGTGCGGTGTCCACACCCCCACTGCGCATGCCTGGCCAGCACCGCTGATGATGATTGTGGCATGATGCCCCTAGGGATTGGCCAACCAAAGAATCCATCACGGAGATAGCTTTGCGTTCAACCACCGTCGTCATCTTCCCGTATGGGGAACCCTGAGTACCACACCCCCCACTGCGACAGGCCTGGCCAGGCACCGCTGATGGATGATTGTGGCAGGATTGCCCCTAGGGATTGGCCGAACCAAAGAATCTATCACGAGATAGCTTCTCGGTTCAACCACCGTCGCCATCTTCCCGTAGGGGAACCCTGAGTAGTATGCTAGGCATTCCTCCTCTCCTCTCCGGCATTGCCTCCTCTCCTCTTCGAAGCTCCTCTCTTCTCCGGGATTGCGCAACGAATGGCAACACCTGCGGCTCCGCGTACCATAATACGAAGCAGCTTAGGGTTAGAGACGTGACGGTAGCCGCTGCATACTCCGCTGGGGGCGCCACTGTAGCTCCGCGGTATAAATGACGCGGCGCGCGCTCCGCTCGCCTCATTCTCCTCCCGCAACACCACGATCGAACTGAAAACTAATGGGAACTTGAGTCCACCCCATGGCTGCTTCGCATATTACTCAAGGTTCCCCTACGAGAAGATGGTGAAATTCTTACAGCAATGCATGGTCCGTTCCTTGGATAAACATTTTTCGGAAAACTTTCAAGAACACTAACGCATATTTTGAGAAATTCCAATGGGCTGAAACGATACGGGTTCAAATGGGAAGGGCGTTTAGGGAGCGGGTTGAAACGGGAAAGGGGGTTTAGGGAACGGATTGAAACAGGAAGCGGTCAAACGGAAAGCGGTCAAATGGGAAGGGCGTATTGGGAACGGGCGCACACGGTACGGGCCAAACGGGGCGGGCGTTTTCGCGAATGCGTTCAAACGAGACGGGTTCAAACGGGAACGGGTTGTTTCGGGCTACACCCGCTAGATCGGCGGCGGACGGCGTCTTTTCCGCCGCCGAGCGTGGGACGCGCGCCGCCGGGCGTTGTTCGTCGTCTTTTCGTCGCATATTCGCTCCATGTGTTCCGGCCTTAAAGGGACACTGAAGTGAATTTGTCAAGCTCCCGTTTTTGCTTGCACTGCACAGACTGGCTCAAATTAACACACTTTTCATCGTTTATCCGGATGATAAGTCGGTAATTATTTTATAAAGCCCGAAAGAAGAAAAAGCTACCATGCGCGGTCTGCGGCGGCCGCACAAACTAAAGGCTGTGACGACGGGAGGAGGTGCACCGTGACTGGACGATGTCCAGAATTAGCATTCAAACAAGTTTTGGTTTCGGTTCTGTAAAAAACCATGCTTGGAATCCGACGTTATCGTTGGATGGGCATTCTCAATATCTGAATAATTGTCATACCGCGCTTCTGTCATGTTGTCGGCTGTAAATTTCCTAAGATAAGCCTCACAGGACGGCTTGGAATTTTAGCGAGACTAGCCGAGGCCTACGCAGTGGATGAATGCTCTCCGCGCCACCGCAGACGCTGAAGTTTCATGCGCTTTTCTCCCATATTTGGAGCTTGCCTCTGTCATGCCTGTATCGTAAAAAGCGTGTTTGTACCAGGCCAAGGGTCTGCTAATTCCGTCCTGTGCCCACCGCCCTCAAGCAGTTGGTGCTAATGGAAAGAGCACGCCAACGAGAACTCGCTAGCGCGTCAGTGTCCGTGTGTGCGCGTTCGGCGAACTCGCTCGAAGAGCAGTGCACGTTACGGGCCAAAAATGGGTGAACTCAGAATAGAAAACATCGGCCGGAAAACGAAAAAAATGAACTCACAAAAAAAGACCCTCGGGGATTCGAACTTGCGACTTCAGAAATAAAATACCGAGGGCTCCAGACCACTCGGCCACAGGCGCTTTTTTTCTTTATTGCCAGCTTGGCGACAGCACAAAACGCACTGCACACTACTCAAATTAGTAGCTCCAGCCACCAGTCGGCTGCTGTGGCTTAAAACATCTTAAACTGCGCTTGAACATTCAGAATGGGTAACCACTCAGATTCTTCGGGCATGACTCTATACACTTGTCTTATATAAATAACGCTTTCAATGAAGCACTCCTACACTGTGCGAGCATCCTTTTCGGCATTTTGAACTGTCATGCGAGTTTTCCACATAAAATGCAGGCTAAGCGCCATGAACATATCATAGGGCACGCCTCCGTCATGGTTTACGGGCAAAACGCAATTGCCATAAGGCGTTAATGGTAGGCCTTTTTTCAAGGTTCGTTGTAGGATGTCCCAGCAGAACACCACGCATCCCAACAGTCCAGAAATATGTGCTCACTTGCTTGAAGCTTTTGCATAATCGACAGTTAAGTGTCCATGGGTGCACATATAATCTTTTTTTCTGCAGCCAGGGTTTTACCGGTAGCATGCCGCTATGAAGTTTGTAGAAGAGACATTTAACAGATGAACGCACTGGAACTCGTTTGGCTCTTTTTAAAACATCTTTTCCTGAACCTACTGCATACAATTGACGATAAACCGTAACAGGTAGACACAGACCAGTCATATCTTTGTACAAACGCTTCCGCGGTACACTACTCAAATACTCCGGAAAAAAAACCTAACCCTCAAAATCCTAAAAGCATCCACGACTTCGCGAAGAAACCACGCACGCGTACACATCAGATTTCAGAAGTTGAAACTACATATTCTGCAATAACATCACGTAGTCGGACTTGTACCACAGTACGTAGAAAGCAATCTCTTTGTTCTCTTATAAACATAAACCTAGAAACTATTTGTCGGATAAACAAATGTGCCAGTCCCAGCCCACCACTTTTCACCAAGCGAAACAAATTAGTTCCAATCATGCGCTCCAAACTTGAGGCCCACGAAAACACCGCGAACACTCTCTGCAGCTTTTGTATGTTCCTTCTTCACATACAAATCGCCTGAAGGACGTACCATACATTGGCAACGGCCAGCACATTGCATACTGATGCACGGGTAAACATTGACAGATCCCTTACCCCCACTGTGTTAATTTCTCTCTAACTTTATCCGTTTCTCCGTCATAGTACTCGCTAGCGCCCTGGTAGTTTTCAAGCGGGATGCCCAGATACCTGGCCGCAGTTCTCGTGCAAGGCATGTTCTGGTAAAACACTGGCCTGCTTTTCAAGTCCCCGGGCCAAAATCCTATGCACTTGCTCCAGTTAATTGCACGGGCAGACCACTCGCCAAATCGCTTTAGATCATTTACCACCCCAATCACAGTTATTGTATCACTATAGAAAACAGCGATGTCAAAGGCATATGACAGAATTTTCACTTCAGTGTAGTGCAAACGGAATCCGTGTATATTTTCATTTTGAAGACACTTTAAACAAAAGGGCTCAAGATAAATCGCAAACAACAAGGGGCTCAAGGGGCACCCCTGCTTCACCGAGGACAGTATGTGGAAACTTTCTCTCACTTTCTTGTTTTCAATAACACTTGCTGAGCACTGAGCGTACGACATCTTTACACCTTCCAGGATGACGGATCTTACGTTAACGTGTTCTAACACTGAGAAAGGAATGTTATGCGTGACACGGTAAAGGCTTTGCGCAAATCAATTTGAATTATCGCCACGTAGCCCCCTAGAGCGTCGCAATACTCTAATACACTTCTTGCGACATGAATGTTGGCAAAAATAAATCGTCCCTGAATTCAACATGTTTGATGAGCTCCAACAATTGTATTTTATGACTCTTGCAATCTGCTAGCCGAAAACCTTCATGAAAATTTTGTAATCAACATTCGTTAAGCTGATTGGCCGATACGACTCTACCGCCAACAGCTTTTCAGGATCATCAGTTTTTTTTAATTAACACGACATAGCATTTCCGTAACAAAAGCGGTGTTCTCTTGGATTCATACGCTTCCATTATTGCCCTGTACAAAATTACTGCTATGTCTGCTCTGAATAACTTGTATAACTCGGCTCCCAAATCATCTGGCCCCGGCGATTTCCCTATGGTTAATTCCGTCGACTGGCTTATATATTTCCTGCAAACTGCACTGGCGTCTCCATGATTGCTCTGTCGTCATCACTTAACTTTGGTATGGCGGCAAGAAAGTTTCCTCGTAATCTTTACTGCCTTGCTTTCACTTCCAAGCAGTTCATTACAATGCTCAAAAAACGTGTGCTCCACGACTTCGGAGTCCCCAGAAACCACATATTGTATTGAATAGCTTTAATTCATTCGTTTTGCGTATAACCCTTTTCTTCGCTCAGGGAACGTTTGGTTGGCGTTTCGCCCAACCAGAGTCGCTCTGCGCGTGCGCGCACTATGGCACCCCTGTACGTTTTGATGTCAATGACCTCCAACCTATTTTTAACTTCTCTTATTTCTTTTGTAAAAGTTCCCGGCTGTTGACCCTCAATGTCTAGCAAGAAGTGCAACTGGCTTTGTAATTGGTTTTCCGCCTGCTTTTCTTTATGACGTATCACGGACGACCTTTATATTGCACTTGGGCCGCGCTGCCGCTGCCGGAAATATAAGATATATATAATGTATAACCAGTTTAGATTTTTATTTTTTTTGCTATTTCAAGCAGCTTAGGTGACTATTTATTGTATAGCGCTCCTGCAGTAAGCGTCCCCCAAACGTCCACAATAACTCACGTCTAGTAATTGCATTTCTTAAACGGGAAAAGCGTTCGTAGATGTGTGGTCGTTCTGCTGACCGCTGTGCTTGCTCACCCAGCGCAAAAAAGTGCTTCCTGCTCCCTAGTTTTCCGCTGTACGGTAAAAATTTCAGTTGATTTTATTTCCTTAGTACCTATATTGTCATCGCTGACTCTTCTTCCGTCTTCAAGTAGCCTTAGATTTTCCTACTAGCGTACCAGTAAGCGAACCGTCGCATGTGCACCTGTGCAGCGTTTGTGTGGACTGACCCGGACTTAGGATCTTTGATACAATTTACAAGTCAACAAAGTAAAGAAAGGCACCCTTCTTCATCACAAACGTGTAGTGGCTTCGTTTCAACTGAGCGAACGAATTGCGACGACTCGTCGTCAGGCCGTGGACTAAACGCTCGGAAGGTCGGAGCCAGGTCACTAGCCAGCATTCAAGCCAAGTCATCTCCTCCTGACGTCCCACGAAAACGCTACAGAAAATGGGCGAGGATGCAGAGCGGAGGACAGCATTTTCGAATTGATTTTTCTACTAAATAAATTCGCGTAAACGCACCACAGAGGTCGGAAACAGGGCCTATGGACTCCAGGAATACAATTTGCGCTACTCATCCCGCAATGTTTACAAATCACTCCAATGTCCCTTTAAATAAATGACTGAATCACTGCGGCGATGCTAAGCTTTTTCTGCCCACCTCGAAGGTACCTGTTTGCCGTGACAGCACCGCATGTCAAAACGCTAGCGGTACGCTACTCGTCGGTGGCGGTCTTCAATTTCTGGTGTGAGCGAGCGCGTTGTCTTTGCGACTCCCTGTATGGCCTTCAAACGATCGTTTCTGCTATTGTAAAACTGACGTGCCGACGCTACCACGCCTGAGGCGAGGAGCATGGCCACCCGGCAGTTTGATGCGGGGCGACCGCCTACCGGCCCCGCTCGGCAGTAGCGGCAGTAGTAGGAAGAACATGGCCATCGACTCCCCAAAACAATCGCGCCGTGGAGCCTTTCGGAGCCAATGGATGCGGGCATCTCGAACCAGCCAGGGCGTTGCCCTGCTTCCCTAGATGGTCTTGTGCCCGGGAGGTGGCGCCGCAGCTACTACATTGCTTTGGAGGCGCAACGAGAGGGTAAAAGCAGGGTGGTAAAGCGAGCTCCGAGACCGTATGAATCGTGGGCGCTGACATGATACAATTCCCATGGTGGCCAGAGCTAATGTGTTCAGCCTTCTAAATAGTTGTTCCGTAATTATTGAACTAAGACC
The DNA here is from genome assembly GCA_013339765.2 of Haemaphysalis longicornis. NCBI lineage: Eukaryota > Metazoa > Arthropoda > Arachnida > Ixodida > Ixodidae > Haemaphysalis > Haemaphysalis longicornis. The sequence goes on along the minus strand of CM023449.1, from coordinate 166,417,906 downwards.
AAGAACTGAAGCAAAACAGTTACAAATAATTGCCCTAGTATTTAAAACTAGCTTTATAAAACAATTTAGTGTAATTAAGCTCTAATTAGAGGAGAAAGAGCAAGTACATAGTTCAGTTTTGGTTTCGATTTTCTTTAAGTGTGCTAGGAAGTGGCGAGGCCCTTGCGCCTGACTTGCACAGTGTGTGTGCAGTCTCCAGCTCAGATCAGCGTGCGTACAAAATGTGACAACTGGCACAACTCGGATGCATGCGCTGAGCAAGTGCCTCCCCGGGCGCTTGCGAGGCTGTCATTCTTTCTTCACCTTAAGCACCCTATCTATTGCCCCTGAAACTGACGCCGGAACAGCGATTCCGAACTAACATTGACTACCGCAAGTTAACTACAGGCTACGGAGTGGCAGCCACAGATCCTTCCTGTTGGAAGAGAAATAAAATAAGCTTTTATAATCATTCGGATCCACTTGTTTTATTCATGGAACTTCTTACAGCTCTTCGTCCTTCGAACTTTCGCGCAAACGTTCGTGAAGGTAGAACGAAAAAATAGGTAACAAAATGCGGTTTCTTTTTTAATCAGTCACAATTAATCAATACGTAAGTGTTCTCTGCTCGCGCGCTCTGTGCGGTAAATTACTGCCCATTCAATACTGCGCATTCAGTCTCGCAAGCTTTCCCTTTGAAGTGGTGGAAAGCAGCTAGAACTTGACGAACACAGACAGAAAGGAAAACGGGACACGCCGCGGACTGTATTTCGCATACTCCCTTGCAATGCATTCTTCTACTCCGTTGGCTTGCGATCGACCGCGCTCTTTCGTTCCTGTGCTTCAAAGCGCAGCAACTCACCGGCAATATCAGCGATGGCCCATGCGATGTTTTTTTGTGTGTGTCAATAAAGGTTTTACATTGAGCTAAAGCCAGAGTTCACGTCACTTTGTTTGAAAAGCATTGAGCGACTCGAAAAATGTCCCAGAATGGCAAATAAAGCGGCTCAGCGAAAAAATGCACGTAGATCATACGGAGATTCATTTTTCTGTGCGCGGAGTACGGATCAGCTGACTCCTTGGCGTCCCCGCGCATTCGATCAGTCGCATTCGATCTTAGGCAACTGTTGTGTGAGCGTTGCCACATCTTGCTCAAGCAGTCTCAGTACATATAAGTCACAAGTACGCTAAACCGAAAACACGTCGGTTACCTACCCACAGGAGATAAACTACTCTGTCGACGTCGCCTACACAAAATCCGCCTGGCAAGCGGTCCGCCATGTTACAATTAATCCCGGCATGCTTCGCTAGCCGGATGCGGAAACGCCACAGTAGCACGTTGCCAGATTACAACCCATCGCTTTCGCCATCTTTAGTAAGCAAAAGCTCAGCTGGCAACCTTCAAGTCGTAGTATCATGTCTGCCACGGTGTGTCGTACGGTTCCAATGCATTGGCTCAGCGGCGCGCTTTCCCTCTAGAGTAAGTATATTATCCGTATGGGTAAAAGCACCAGGCCTTATTGCTGACCGTTTTTAATGAACGATAACGCGGCTAAAACTCAACGCTGTTAAACCATTTTTGAGGCAGGACGTTCCTTGGATAGGACTTCAGTGATTTTGCACGTAGAATTGTAACCTCTGTAACCCTGTTTAGGGCCCCTTTAAAGGAGCCATGAAGAGGAAATACAACGTAACAAAACTTGTTGCTGAGATAGTTGGTTCTTCTTCCTTTTAGGACGAAGAAAACGTGGAGCAAACAAGACATAGACGAAAGATACGAGGTAAGACATATACAGGCGCCTGTATATGTCTTACCTCGTTTCTTTCGTCTACGTCTAGTTTGCGCCACGTTTTCTCCTACCAGGAAATACAACTTCGTTTAGTTTGAAAGAACTAGGATTCAGTATCTCACTCAGCGCCATTGCAGCCACAAAAGATGTTTTTTAAACGAAAAAAAAAAGCAAGAAGTGTTTAAAAACATTCAAATATTGCACCACAGTGACGTGTTATGAGCAAGAATGACGTCATACGGGCCAACAATGAAACATTGTTTTCTGTGCGTTAACTGCACGTTAGCATTCAAGTGATGCGATCCCATTACAGACTTGGTCCCATTACAGACTAGAGGCCCCATTACAGACTTGGCCAGGGGGTCGAGACTGCTTCGCACGTTTTCTCATGCGATGATATTGGTATAATTGTTATCGGGCCAAAGCAGTCTTTCTAATAAGCCCAACTTGTATTTTGTCTTCATGGCTCCTTTGAGGAACTCTCCGCTAACGCGAGAACAGGCATTATGGGCTGATCACGCTGTTATTTAGATATATCTGTGAAAGCGATTGAATGCCAGAAAGTGGCATGCCGAAAGCGAAAAGCATACTGAAAACATAAATAACGAACAGCTCAGAGCCAGCAAGCCCAATGCATACCACTTTGCACTAGCCACTTGGTGCCAATCCGGTCCTCACGCTGCCCACAATTTTTATGGCACCGTGTGATTGCAGCGACAGTTTCCGCTCTAGGTATAATTTGAAACTCCATGGTTCCGACCTCTTCAACCTCGATATGCAACGCGGATGTCGCCAGACTATCTGAAACCAAGTCTCGCGGTTTCTGGGCCGCTTACGTTAGGGAATTGGGCCACCCGCCATTGTGGCTCCGCTTCTAAAGCGTTACGGTGTTGAGCGCTAGGACTCCGGTTCGGTACCGACAATGGCAAATGGTTTCGGTCGCCGGCATAAAACGAAGGCACCCGTTTTGTTGAGAGTTAGAAAAAACCCGAGCGTTCAAAATAAATAGAATACTTCAGCAACGATTACAGAATACCCTTCACTTAATGTCGTTTCTTTCTCGCCCCTCTTACACGGTTACTGGGGTTTCGGTGTGACTGGTGTTGTAGCCATGTGAGTGCGTTTACGACGATGCTTGCCTCAGAGCAAGCAGACACCCCTCCAATTTTACTGTGAGAGGTCTAGGTGTCACACCTTCTATAGAACCACGTCTGTCGCTTTATCAGAGTGTGATTAAGCGTGACAACATAGAAATGCCTCTCGACAGAAGATAAGCCTTGCTCTTCCGAGCAAAAATGGCCTGTCTTGTTGGCTATAGGTATAAACAAACGAAGAAAAAAAATTGTTAAAGTATGATATCACCTGATAAAAATAACAAAAATAACGTATAACGAAATCCTAGAAAGGGAATCATTCAAGAAAAAATAAAATTTCTAGGGAAACCTATCTCTGCTTACGGGTTTGAAGCCCTGACAAAGCCTGCGGTACTTTTAAAAACTCCTTTTTTATTTCTTTGTGTTCGTGGGGAGTAGAGTTGGTAAAATATACTGAAAATAGTGAGTGCACTGAATGCGCATGGCCTAACGAGGGTTGAAAAAAAAAAAAAAACGTGGCAAAAAAAAAAAAAAAACAGCGTCCACGGCAGGACTCGAACCTGCAATCTTCTGATCCGGAATCAGACGCCTTATCCGTTAGTCCACGCGGACTGAACGGCGCGGTGTCTGCCAACTGTTCGATGCCTTGGCAGATGAGTCCTTAACGGCAACAGTATTTATGCAGGCCGTATGTTGCAGTGGTGACGTAACAGGCTCGAGGATGCCATCAATGGACCAGAAATACCGGGAGAGCCGTGCGAGATGTAGGCTAGTCGAGAAGGGAATACTTCTGACGACTTTTATTGTAATGTTGCTTCCTTTTTTCAAGTTTCCTTACACATCTGTGTTAACAAACGGCACTTCCCTCCCGGTCATCCTCCACTGGCCCCCCTACCTCCTCACTCTAGTCTCCTTTTCCTACACTTCCCATCCTTTCACTACCTCTACCCTCCTCGATTTGATGTTCACAATTGCATTATGATCTTTTCGGGATCACCCCGCGCCCTTTAACCATGCCTCCTCCCTCCACCATTCTTTCTAAAGCAGGTCACCTTTCTTCTCTACCTACGGAGAACCAGTGAACATAGAAAGCTTGTTTCAACTAAAAAGCAACGTAAAAGTGATTTGACAGTAAAAGCGAGACAACTACAGCAGCGGGTTTCCTAAAAGTGGCAGATAGCCGTCATTTCAACTTCTTTCATTCGTTTATCAGTCGTACCTTGTTATATAGGGGGATAACCATCTCGCAAAACCGAAATAACAGTCTTGACGGCGGGTTGGACACTTTGCGGCTCATATACTCCCACTCTGTTTTCTTTCTGCGCAGTCGTTTAACTCGTTAGTAAGTTTCTATATTGGTAGTTGCTTTTCTTGCTTAGCCTTCCGTCTATATTTCATATCGATGTTGGAGCTACGGTGATGGCTTGAGATAGCTCATTGGGCAATTGTAAGCAAAACAGTAATTTTCGCACTGATTACCCGTAAGAATATGACACTTCCCGGTCTACAAAAGACAGCGGAGAGTTTCTAAGGTTCCATACAATATCTATACCCGCCGCCTGCAAGAGTGGGGCTCTAAGAACCAACTCCTAATGCTGGAACGTAACTCACGCCTTAGTTGGCTAACTTGGTGACGATGCCCGTATCCAGACAATGTCAATAAAATTCCTAGTCGCTGCATGTACCTTGGCACCTCTTATCTAAAATACCGACTTCTTTACAGCCTAGCCAGTCAGGTATATTGGCCAAGGGGAAGGAGAGCAGCCGTTAGAAGCTTACGGCTGATTCACCAATACTCATGTGCCCTCGTAGAACGAGTCGTGGTTGGAGCAGAGGAGCCCGCAGTTGTTAGCACGACAGCGTTTAGCCTCCGTCTTGTTCCTTCCCCTCTTCCTATTTTGTTTTGCGGAAACCGCAGGGAGAATACTTGGAATTAACTTGAACCAGCTGCTTAGTATTCTTGAATCTTTGCGTCCGCTCCCAAGTTCTTGCCGAGAAAAGTGGAGGGCCAACCAAAAACATGCAAGGCCCACCTTAGCCGATCTCCTGGACGCAGTTGGCGGCACTAGTCCAGGATAACCTGGCATGAGGACATCGCGTTGAGGACTATCTTCCGCAATGAGGACAATCTCCCGCGTTGCTTGGAATAAAGGTTCAGTATTTCTCCTTCTGTCTTATCTTCGTGACATTACCCTCCCAAATCACTGACGGCCGGAATTGCAGTTACACCCCCCGAAGCCGTGTGGCGAGCTTTTAACACATCCGCAACCGCTTTTATAACCTGCTTAAACGTGCTCACACCCTCCTCATCAGTTGTTCAATGTTGCCCCCGTTTTAAACTAAGTGTACACAAATGTTCATTGTGTTAATCAACTAATTTGTATGTGTACATAATTGTAAATATGTGTTGTAAATATCGTTTCCTACATGGATATGTATTGCAACAAATACCATGGCGAAAACAGAAAAAACCTATTAGGTCCTCGCTATTAGGCCTCTGTAGATTAGCAGCTGGCATAGAGGCATTTTTCCGTTTTCGGATTGGGTTCGAGCCCCAGTACGTCTGGCTTTTTCTGTTCCGGGTTTTTTATTGAAAAAAATGCTAGCTTAGATCAGTAGCACTTGCTCTTTTTGTAAATAACAATACTTTAGTATCTATGAAGGCGGTTTAAGTTCTGAGCGTAGCATATCACCACATTTGTACCAAGTTTTGCGTCGCACCAGTAGTGCGTGGCCTTCAGTGAGCTGAAAATTGAATGTCGTCCGTATGGATAGGCCACTACTCACACAAGCCACTGCGAGCTTATCAGCACTCTATTCATAATTTCTATTGGGCGGGGCGTCAACATACCCACCCACAACTCAACTCACGCGTACGAACTGCATGGTACTCTGAAGCAACGATGTGAGCTGCAGTAAAATCAAAGCCAAGAAATAAAGTTCTTTTTCCAAAGGTATCTTAGTCCAGGGTGCCTCTCAGGGTTTATTTGCAGAGGTCAACTTCGCTCCGACGTCAGAATAGCTAACATATCCTCGCATACCCACTTAGGAGATTGGCCAGTGACAATGAAAGAACCGTCAGTGGCTCAAGGCCGATTCAGAAATTTCCACTGGCCGCGATGTTTACATACCAACTCGCACGCACGCTTTCACAAACGAACAAGGAGTGATTACTCGGCCCTCCCTTAATGATGAGGAGGTAATTAAGCGCTCCTTAACTTTATTCGATTCGAAGCGTATGTGGAAAAGTAATCTTAGAGAAACACAAATTCTTAGCTTGCAGCCAATTGGTTTCTAAGCTAAACAAATAATTGGCTGCGTGGGGTCGAAGCGTTAACCGCACGTTTACTCAAGAGGTATTGTTTGTCTATCTTGCCGCGGTTCATGGCGGTGTTTTTCTTGGCAAGCTGCTATCGGTAGTGTGCGGGGCGTTCGTTCTTGGAGAGCGGCCAAAGGGGTCTGCCAGGACGTTTTCTCTGCCTTTCGTCTCCTGTGTTGCTCAACCAGGGCTATACGATGCCCCCTTTCTTTGTAAGAGAGTATTCGTCCTCGACCTCTTCTTACGCGTCTGGCGATTCTATCAGACGGCGCTCAATGATATTCTGCAATGTGGAAGTGGGCAATAACAGAGTAATTTGCGTCCCTTCTTTTTGTGTCTATGTTTCGTTTTATCCGGTCGTGATTGTGATTGCTCGCTGGAGGCTGTGGTTTGGAATGAACATCCCGCTGGGCCGATTTAAAATAGGCACGCGAAAAGGAGAATCACTGCCCAAGAGCCTCTAAGGAGCACCATTTATTTTGTGTTCAACTTATTCGAACATTATTTGGTTTGCTAGGACAGCATGGCAGACGCATGGGCACCTTAAACCTTCGACGTGTTAACGGCCCGTTGTAGCAGCTCATCACTAAGAATTACTCTTACAGGCCAAACTCGGAACACTACGAAGAATACCGCCAGTGTCCCAACACCACAGGACCCAGGCCTTCCAGGAGACGTTTTCTGCAAATGGTCTGTTCGAGGAATGGGGGCACGAAACACCGATTGCTGATTTGTAAGACTACATAACGACTGGCCGCTGGCTCGTGAAGCGTTAAAAAGGCAACTGGAAGTATTAAAAGGGGATCAACACAAAGTTCCCGACCTTTGGCAAACCAGACTTACATTTACGCATTTGGCATATTTACTCAACGCCTCCTATCCTCCCAGCCACCATTAAAGAAATATGTTTGTCTTGTCGATCCTAAACCACAACTACTCCGGAGTTCATGCACCCCTTTATTTGAATATTTCAAATATGAATTCGCAGATTATTAATACAATTCCTTCATGTCGATCTTGCATAAAATAAAATTGTATTTTTATTGTGCTCTGGCATATTTTTTTCTCTAAGGATTTCCTTCTTCTCGTTTAAAAATTTTGTAATATTCTTCGCTCTCCGACTTTCATTACTGATCTCTACGAGCACCTTACGTAAGGTAGTAATCCATAAATTGCCGACGAACGATAGCTCATTTTAGAAATTTGCCCAGACAACAGCTTTTCTCAACTCTCGTTTTCTCCAGCCCTGGTTTACGGTTATCTACACTAACCGGGGGCATTACTCCGAAGTTCAAGTGTGCCGCTTCCAGTTATCAGCATTAGATAGAACACTCCAGAGTTCTAAGACTATGGCCGTTAAAGTCGGCGTTACTGCGGTAGCTCAGTGCTTGGACGACCTCACGCCGAGATAATAATGCAACAAATTACAACATGCAGCAAAGCGAAAAAAAACAGGCCAAAAAGCTAAACGCAGGTGTTGAACTCTCTGGATGAAGACTGAAGAAGCTAGTACCGAGCTCAAGCAGACGCACAGACGAAGAAGATGACGACGACTAGGTGAGACGACGAGATGGCTGCATGAAAGGCGGTTCCCTGTACATTGTGTAAATATATTTGCTTTTTGTATGACGACGGCCTCCTTCCTTGCCCGCGTGGACGTTTTCAACAGCATATATTAGGGTCAAGGAGCAGCGTGTTCTACTTAATTTACGTTAGCATAGAAAAGGAAGCCGTGTTTCAGCTAGTTTCCTTTTGACGCAATACCCGAGCATAGTTTGTGTGACCCTGAATATTACCAAATAAATGTGCTATCCGCATAATGGTTGTCTGTGGAGCTAAAAACATTACAACGGGCACCAATAAAAAAATCCTCGTGCACTGAAGTCTGCTTCCGTGCTTTAAATGTGAGAGGCTGGCGATACGTATTAACAATTTGTTTACTTCTATGTGGTATTTGTTTATCACTATTGACATTCATTATTTTTTGTCTTTTGGCTCGAACTACGTGGGCCTTTTCTTTCTTGCTAAATCATGTTCGCATCTCTTTGTTTTCATTTCTTCGTCTTACGATGATGATTACGTCAGCAAGGTAGCCAGAGCTGCAAGAAAAAAAATTCCGCGTCACTGGTGTACACCTGCTCTACGAACATGCCATCATGTTCCGGTGTACCGCAGCTTGCACTATTTTATATTTTTTTTTCGCTTCCAATCCCCAGTTTTGTAAATTTTCGGAAGCGGGCACATTCACCCCCCGAAGGTCCCGAATGCTGACCAATCCCTAAAGTAGGCATGTGGCACGAAGAAAGGGACCAGAATAACAACTTTTGCTTCACTCCTGCAGGCTGCTACTGTGAAGGCGCGGGTTCAAATACCATCGGAGCACGCATGTGTTGTTTTCTAGCGAGGCTTGTATCGGCTCACGTGCGCCGTCAGAGGTATCGTACGCTGAAATGCCTTGCAGCAACGCCAACTTTATTCTTGTGCCTTAATGATGATGATAATAATGATGGAATCCTCGAAACGTTTGATTAAGTATCAAGGGTAAACGGTGCTTTTGTTCGAGCTTATCGATCTAAGTATACATTGAAAGCCTCCCGGGGATTCCCCTTCTCTGGCGCAGCTCTCCCTTCCCGTTCGTAGTGTCGCCCTATATTACACCACAGTGGGGGCCAATCATCGTCATCGCTGGCCTCCCGACTGTTACGAATCAGCCCCCCGCCCTGCTTCAAGCTTTGTGCCACACTCCTCGGCTGTGTGGCGAAGCCTAAACTACGAGCGCCTTTCGAGTAAGTGACCCAGCCGTAGACTCACGCTTGCGGCCGACGGATCCAAACACGCCGCTACATGTCTGGGAAGGCCCGGATCGCTGTCGCCTCTCTCTGCGTGATTCAAACTTCGGCGGTGGCAGACGAGACATCCAGAGACTTGTCCGAAGGACGCGGAAGCCGTTGCGGAGACCTCCTCTTTCCCCTCTCTGAGACACAGCGTGCGCCGCTACTACCGACCGCTCACGAACTCTGGAAAAAGGGTTGTGTACATATGTACCCTTCATGTCGTGTGCACAATCTAGAGGGAACGCTTGTTTGACCGTTAGCGCTTTGGGTATAAATACGAGCCCAAAGCACCGAAGTTTATTCCTGTTCAAGTAGTGAATCAATGCTGTCACTCTGCTCGAGTCATATATTGTAACCTCACCCATCGGGTTCTTGTCTGACTTTGGCTCATGTCTCGCCATGCAGTAAAGAAGTTCAGTTTGCCTTGGCTTCTGGTCTTCTTCACGACACAAACATTGGCTGGCCGATCGCTTCACCACGCTACCACACGCATGTCGGAGGCGACGGACCTGGGCTCGGGTACGCCTGCCCGTATGCAAGAACTGGTTGGCAGTGGTCGGATGGCAAACTGCGTAACACCTGGAGCCAGGCGGTGCGAGATCCTAACACCACGGACGTCAAGGCGGCTTAGGACTTCGCAGAAATCACGGTGGTTAATGGTAAGTGCGGGACCTTTCTTCACTGAGTTTTACCAGGCTTCTGAAGATAGCTGGTAGGGCGTGTGGCTTTGTAGCGTGGGTTGTTCGCGCAAAACAATTTTTGAGCAGTGGGAATGCAGTACTCTAGAACGGCCAATAATCTGAAAGCGTTCAAAAAACCGCAGTTGTTGGACCTTGCAAAGAGTTCCGCTTGGATGTTTTGGACGCGCTGAGAAAGCCAGAGCTGATACAGGCTATACTCGGTGTTGGGGCTGACGATGACGAGCTGTCCTGAGTGGATTGAGCCGATCAATGATAGGGAGACCGCTAAACGTCAGGCTGCAGAGACTGAGCGCCATCGAGAGGAACGAGAGCATGAGCTCCTACTCGACCGAGAAAAGCGACAGCACGAGAGCTAGAGATAAAGCTTCTCGATATCGAAGCGCCTCGACCTGGGCGTCAGATTGACAGCAGCGCAGTCTGCGGCAGCTGAGCGACCTACGTTGGGAATGAGTGACCTAATGCGACCCTACAAGGTAGGAGAACACACCGTTTTTTTTGGTCACTTTCAAGCGTACGCGCGAGAGGGCCCAGTTTAGCCGAGACAGATGGCCGCAAAAGCTGCTTACGCTTTTTGCCGGGTGAGGCATCTGACGTGATGGCCCGCTTGCCAATGGAGGAAGCGGAGGACTACGAGAAAGTCACGTCGAGCCTCCTGTGTAAGTACAGGCTGTCGGCAGAGGCGTTTCTCCAGAAATTCCGCGAAGCCGAGAAAGCTCTAGGCGAGTTGTACTCGGAGTTCGCCCATAAGGTGAGGGCTAACATGGAAGAGTGACTCAAAGAGTCGAAGGCTATCAGAGAGTACGACAAAGTAGTTGAGTGCTTTGGTCTCGAGGAGGTTTACCGCCGTCTACCAGAAATCCTGAGACTGTGAGGGCAAGACAGGGGACAGGTAAATAAAGGGGATCATGCAGCTCAGCTAGCCGACAAGTTCGTCGCACTTCGAGGTGCGCAGAGGCCGAAAGACGGCCAAAAAGAGTTCAGGCCGAGGCCGGATAAGTCAGGGCCGAAAGGCAGAGCTCCGCAGGAAGACGGTGGAGCTAGAAAAGTCGTTTTCTCGGGTAGTGAAACCGACTGAGAAAACGAAATGAGCGCAGACGCTGAGGAGCAGCGCCGAAAAAAAGCTTTTGAAGCGCGCAAACAGGCTGGGTGTTACAACTGAGGCGAGACGGGGCATTTCGCTGCGAGTTGCAAGAAGGGCAAACTGGTCTTTCACCTACTGGATCAGAGTGAGGACAGCAGGCAGTTTCTGGAGCCGTACGTACGTGAGCTCCTGGTCAACGGTAAACCGTGCCGAGTTCTTTCCGACTCCGAGGCGACGGTGGACTTACATACATACATACATACATACATACATACATACATACATACATACATACATACATACAGCGAATCAGAAAATGGGAAATGAGGGGCTCGGTACAAATAATACAGAACATAAGGGTTGGCAGTCAAAAAACCTCGGAAAGCAAAGGGGGGGGGGGGGGGGGGGGGGTTGTGGCGGGTTGTAGAAGCAGATGAAGAATTTTTTGACTCAAAGAAAGTGGTGAAAAAAGGGTCGCCGGGTGGGATCCGAACCCACGACCTCCAGAATACCGGTATGGTGCGGTATTCTGCCCCAGACCGGTATTCTGGAGGTCGTGGGTTCGGATCCCACCCGGCGGCTATTTTGTCACCACTTTCTTTCTGACTGAAAAAATTCTTCATCTGTTTCTATGGCCCACCACAACGTCCCCTTAGCTTTCCGAGGTTTTCTTGACTGCCAACACTTATGTTCTGTCTACATACATACATACATACATACATACATACATACATACATACATACATACATACATACATACATACATACATACATACATACATACATACATACATACATACATACATACATACATACATACACCTTGAATCCTTCGTACGTTGAAGCGGATCAGCTGACGCGACAGTCTTTGGGTGAACCAGGCCGTAGCGTCACGGAATGCGCGGCTGCCGATTGTTGAGGTCAGCATCGGAGGTCCGTTTGGTGAACTTGTCACGCAGGCGGCTGTATCCCCACAACTTCTTCCGGAATACAGGACAGGGTCCTCGGAGGCGTCGTCGAATCATCCCACTACCCGGCGACCCATGTTGCCAGACTGGATTTCCGTGGCTTCGCGAACGGCAGGGGAACTTTGTTTTGCTTGTTTTTGGTTTTTTTTCTTTTTTCTTGCCGGGGGACCGAGTGGTGCGTCTGACTAAGTTGCTTTGGTTCCGTGCAGTGCGCGCTGGCTCTCCGGCACTCCGAGTTAGGTCGGCGCCGTTTCCCGTTCGCTCCTTCACGGCCGCCTTGGATTTGTGATCTTCGCCGGCGACACGTCGCAACCCTGGGCTTTGAATGAGAGTCGCTGTTAATTATTGATAGTGAGGCTGGCTAGTCAGTCAGAGGAAGTGGTTTGGCCGGTTGGGTAAAAACCGGATTTCAGCCTACCGGACCAACCGCTTCCGCTGACTGACTAGCCAGAGTCACTGTTAATTATTGATAGTGACGCTGGCTAGTCAGTGAGTGGAAGCGGTTTGGCCGGTTGGGTAAAAGTCAAGACACACTGCTCATCCAGTACAGCAATTATCGCTGGTGTCGTTACGCAACCGCAAGTGATCAGTCTCTTGATTTTACCCAACCGGCCAAACCGCTTCCGCTCAGTGATTAGCCAGCGCCACAACCAATAATTAACAGCGAGTCTCAGAGTCCAGGGTTGCGACGTATGGAAGGCGAAGATCACAAATCCGAAGACGCCGGTAGAAGCGAACGCGAAACAGCGACGACCGAACTCGGAGTGCCGGAGTGCCAGCACGTAATGTACGGAACTTAGTCGTCAGATGCACCCGCCTTTCCTCCGGCAAGCAGAAAACAAAAAGTAAAAACACGCAAAACAAAGTTTCGCTGCAGTTGGCGGAGCCACGGAAATCCAGTCTGGCAACGTGGGTCGCCGGTTGATTCGGCAATGCCTCCGACGACCTGGCCTGAATACAGGTACCTATTCTCGAACAGGTCGGAATAGCTGTTACGCGACAAGGGGTACAGTTTTGAGAAACTGCCGAGGAAAGAATCATCTGAGCTCGTTGCGAATGGCTCAAGTAAGGACAGTGTCGCCACCCCTGAGAGGAACGGCGAGACTTAGAAAGATAGCGAGGATAGTGCATTTTCGGAGGCTCACGACAGAGGGCAGCGTAAGTCCACTGTGTGTAAGGCCCCCACCGAGCCATACTAGATTCTCTGACCAAAATAGGCTGTGGCGAAAGAATCTACAATTACGTCGCGGCCTTCCTTGAAAACAGGGCAGCGACGATCGGCCTGGGGGAACTACGAACAGATCCGTTCCAGCAGGGAAACATCGGTACCCCACAGGGATCTATCATATCCCCCCTTTTATTCAACGTCACCATGATTAAAATCGCCAAACAACTACAGGGACTCCAAAATGTCGGACACGTGATCTACGCAGACCACATTACACTCTGGGCAAACCGAGGCTCCCTACAAGAAAAGGCGCAAAATCTTCAAAATGCAGTGAATTGGATATCTAAGCTTGCTTTGGAGAACGGCCTAAAATGCGCTCCGGAAAAGTCGGAATTCCTACGAATCCACTGCACCACAGAAATGTCCAAAAACACCCAATTCAACTATATATAGGAACAGCGCCCATACCAGAGAGGAGGCAAATAAGAATACTCGGGATTGCTCGAGCGGACACCACCATTGCTCGAGGAAATGCTCGAGCGGACACCATAACGCAACTGCGCGCTAAATCTTCCCAACTGGCACGCATAATCAAGCGGCTAACAAACAACCGGAATGGAATGAGGGAAGAAGACACCGTCCGAATAGTACAAGCAATGATTATCCCTTGTATCGGCTACAGTCTACCATTTCAAAATCTCACAAAGTCGGACGAAGAGCACATCAACGCCATTATACGCACAGCGTTCAAAGCTGCCCTCAACCTACCCCAGTTCACCTCCAATGAGAAGCTCACTCACCTTGGGCTCACGAACACCATGGAAGAGATAAAACACGCCACCTTTCAGCACAAACGAATACGACTAGAAAAGTCCCGCACGGGAGGGCGATCCTATGGCAAGTAGGCGATCCACCCGATCGCTGACGCCAAGAGCAGGAAACAGAACTAAACCCTGCACAACGATCCCACATCAAAGCGCTGCCCCTTCCAAAAAACATGCATCCTAATATCCACGTAGAAAGAAGAAAGGCCAGGGTCAATTTCCTGCACAAAAAAATTCGAACATCACGATAATACGGTGTACGTCGATGCAGCGAAGTATGACGAAGAAACGGCGGCATTAGTGGTGACCACCCGTGAAGGCGACATCATAGACTGCATCACCATGCGAAACACCCCCACAAAGCACGCGGAGACCGGAGCCCTCCTTCTCGCGATTCGCTGGGGAGAACGAAATGGCCGCGGCCTCAACCTCATCACCGATTCGCAAGCGGCTGTGCGAATGCTAGCGGCAGGAAGAATACCACTTGCACTTAGAAAGGTACTTCCGGAATCCCTCGAGAAAGTTCACAACATTACGTGTACCCCCGGACACGAGGGACTGCCGGGTAACGAGGCGGCGAACAGGCGTGCGTGCGACTTCACTCACCACCCCCCTGTGACTGACGCCTTACGATACCCAAGCACCACTACGTACGGGGAATACCTACAAAATACCAGAAAAGAGCGGGCTACATATCCAATCCCGCATCGTGAACTAACAGCAAGTGAAGCCCAGATGCTACGTAGGATTCAAACAAACACCTTCATACATAAATCTCGCTGGCGAAGATTTTCCAACAACGGCACCCTGACTACACAGAAGACTGCAGGCTATGCGGAGAGACTGCTACCCTCTTCCATGCCACGTGAGGCCTGCCCACACCTCTCGGAAGGGGCCGAACACCAAAAGAACCCGCCACTGACTTCCCGTGAATCATGGGAGGCCGCCCTCGCAGGCCCCGACTTACAGATCCAAAGCGACCTAATCAGCCGGGCGAAGACGGGAGCAGAAGCCACTGGAGCCCTGGACAAAGGGTTCTACCTATGATTCTTTCATCTTTTTCTTCCCTTCCCCTTTCCTCCATCTTTCCTTCAATAAAGTTTATTCAGTCAGTGTAAGGCCCCTACTGTGAGCGGAGGTTTGTCAGCATCGTGTTCGGAGTGCTCGGGTGCACATCCGCTTTTCCATGCTTTGAAACTACTTGTCCTTTGCTGTTTGATTGTGAATGTCTACAGCACTGTCGTTTGGAGGGTGGGGGTGGTAGCAGGCGGAGCGAAAACACGCTCCCTCGCGGGGAATAGCAGAACGTTCTTGGGACGTAACGGGCTTCTTTCCGAGTGAGAGTGCCCTTCCGCAGAATCCGGGAACGCCGCAGCCAATAGACCTTCACTTTTAAAAGGAGTGGCGGAACGCTGCCGTGAAGATGGTATTGTAATTCTCATACAGGGTTCAGGCACTCCGCCTCGAAGTGACTAACTGACTCCCACGAGAAGTATTTCGCCTCTCGTTTCGGGGCCACGCGCCACTCCTATGAGGAGTAGCCCAATGCTTCAAAAGGGAGGGAAATATGGGACAAAAGATTTTACTTTTACACAGGAGTGCCCAGCACTCTTCAACTTTTTTGACTGTGATACAGGTGCTAGGTAGGGTATGCATCAGATCGGCATGCCTTTTAATGGAGAATAAGGCATGGAATACCTGGGATTATTGTCCGTTATAATAGGTGGCTTGATGTCCCTCAGCTGTAGGCAGTTTTTCTTATCTTTATTTAGCCTAGGTTCAGCGCCATTGCAAAATGGTTCATTTTCGTGTTGTGAGGTAAAAAAGAAGTATCGTAAGTTTGTGCGCACCTCGCCACAGAAGAGGGATTAGCCTCATCAATTATTGAGATACTACGACTGAATATACATATACAGTAGACTCACGATAACTTAAATTCGAAGGTTTTGTTTGAATTATCAGACGTTCTCATAAATATGACTCGGGACAACATACTCGCGATAACTCAAATTCGAAGAGATCCCAAGATTTTGTTTTGAATTATCAGACGTTCTCATAAATATGACTCGGGGCAACATACCAACTAGTGTTTTGATAAGACATCTTCATATATTCAGTAATGCAAGATTCCCCCAAAATACTGAACAGCACGGTCAAGCAAAAGGTACGAGCTAACCGAATTTACGTAATGACGTAGTTTAAATCAAGCGGTGCTATCGTACTTTGAAAACATAGCTGGTCAACCAAAATTTTGAAATTTGTTTGAATAAACCAATGTTTGAATCTTCCGAGTATGCATTATCGCGAGTCTAGTGTATATTTCATCGGACAAGTTTGCTTTGTTTGAATAGACAAAGCAGCTAAACTACAAAGAGGAAACAAAAAGGGGAGTTTGTCACACCCTCCTCAGTATAAGCGAATGAAATATTTGTAACAATAACCCGAGATTCTGTTCGAATAAACATGCGCAAGCTCTTTCCTGTGTTCTTTGTGCTGTGTATGTTGTTTATACATTTGTATTTTATTTATTTATGACTACCAAATAGTGGAGGCGCAATCACTCAAGACGCCGCACATGGACTCTTTCTGGTCAACGTTTACTATTGCTGGACTCCGCCGTGCACCATACCGACCTGCCAAACATTCATCCAAAGATTCCTCCATGGGAGGATGAAAATGTCTCCCGGCTCAATCCAATACACGAAAGATTACCAAAGCGTCCCATGCTTTCCAGCGATCCGCTCAGGCTACCCGTGCCGATGCCAACCACCCACAGATGGCCTTCAGGCCATCAAAAAATTACAGCAGATTCCACGGCACGGCTGCCTAACTCATCAAACTAAGAGCAGCTGCCGTGCACTTTTCGTACAAAACAATGTGGACGAACATGTGACCTGGGTTCCCGGCCGCGCGGGCGGCTTCCGAAATGAGGCCGCTCACGCTCTGGCGAGCTCCCTTCTCAACTCCCGCTCGCCGTCGCTCGAACACGGGTTCACTACCGTCCGTCCACTCCAGGACCCCCACGACCAGCGTGACTTCCTGAAGCAATGTGAATGGCAACTGCTCCTCGCATCGGTACCTCTTGACCCCCATCCATTGCCGAGCAGACTGCCGCATGCTGCAGATGTTTTAAAGACGATAGCCTTTCTTGGGCTACTTAAACCCAGAAATTTTGGTCTGTCTGTATGTCTGTATGTCTGTCCGTCTGTCTGTGGCTCGATTCAGCCACCCGGCCAAACTAAAACAATGCCGGTGCAATAGTCTTACATAGTCACAGCTAAATCTACCCGTCTAAGTCCGGTGTAATGTCAACCTGTCAACATTGTTGAAGAAGAATAAGACATTACGCAAATATAAGAGAACAAATTAATACAGAAGTGATGTTTGCAGTGTTCCTTTATAAAACAATCATACATGCTTCACTTTGGCGAAATTAAATACTTCATCAACTCGAGGAAAAAAATTCACTTTGCCGTAGCCTGCTGTCGCCCGCGCCACTATAGCTTCTTGCGGCATTTTAAGGAATCAACCGGCAACAGTTACGAAAGGTTCCACTAGCTCTCACCTGCGCCACTATAGCTTCTTGCGGCATTTTAAGGAATCAACCGGCAACAGTTACGAAAGGTTCCACTAGAGGGGTTCGACGTTCTGCTTGCAACGCACGTGGAGTAGGGAAACGCGGTTCTACAAACGTTGAAGTAGGGCGGCGCGATTCACGCGCATCTTCGCCGTAGGGCAGCGTTGGCATCGAGACACCCGGTCTGGAGCAGTGGAACGCGGGAAATTCAAAATGATTTAAGCAAACCTTTGGCGTCTTTACCTTGGGACTAACGCGACGCAAAAGGAACCACATAAGAGGTGAGCGGGAATGCGAAGGGAGGCATTTACTTGGCAAAAGTCAATAAAGACTATCGTCTTTTGACATTTGCAACGAAAGAAGCAGATACGCGGCCAATTTTTTTATCCATAAGGCTCGAGCTGGCGCGGCACTCACCGATGACGTTATTGCTAAATGGCGAGCCTACATTCCTCGTGGTGGACGCCAGCAACCTGAAGACGTTGACCCCTCCCATCCCGACGTCACATGTCGAACATGCGACGTGGGGGTCCGCCCCACTATGCAGCATCTTGTGTAGGAGTGTCCCGGACTTGAGACTATTCGCGTGCGCCATCGCCGCCAAGTTCCGACGTACGAGTACTGGATCTCGCCACCACAGCACACGCACGCAGCCCGAGTCCAGTGTTCCCTCTGGGGCTTCGTACGCGAGGCTGACATTCTGAGCCTGACTTAAAGGGGCCATGAAGAGAAAATACAACTTCGTGTAATTTGAAAGAACTAGGATTCAGTATCTCACTCAGCTTCATTACATCACCAAAACATGATTTTGAACGAAAAAAAAGCAAGAAGTATTTAAAATCTTTCAAATTTTGCGCCACAGTGACGTGTTATGAGCAAGAAAGACGTCATACGGGCCACCAATAAAACATAATTTTCAGTGCGTTAACTGCACGTTAGCATTCAAGTGATGCGGTCAAATGGAACTAGAGGCCCCATTACAGACGTCCAGTCATTAGTCATCGCGACAGGTCAGTTAGGCGGCCGCCAATCACACAAACAAGGTTTCGTGACGTCATAGAAAAGTTGCGGGAAGTTGGCTAGGGGATCGCAACTGCTTCACACGTTTCCTTTAATATCTCCGTTATTTTTCGAAGATTGCGATGATAATTGGAATCATTGTTATTGGGACTAAGCAGTCTTTCTAATAAAACCAACTTGAATTCTGTCTTCATGGCTCCTTTAAAGGGGCACTGATGCAAAAATATTGCATCTTCTTTATTTTTGTTGCGATAAGTAGCTAGTGAATTACTTACCACCTGTATAAACCTCATTTGCTTCAGCGTGTGACGGTTGTTTTATTAGAGGCATTTCCAATGCGGCCAGTTGCAGTTTCTGTTGCAGCGCGTGGCGCGAAACGATGGAATTACCCGCCGCGGTGGCTCAGTGGCTAAGGCGTTGCGCTGCTGAGCACGAGGTCGCGGGTTCGATTCCCGGCCGCGGCGGCCGCTTTTCTGATGGAGGCGAAAAGCAAAAACGCCCGTGTGTACGAGATTTCGGCGCACGATAAAGATCCCCAGGTGGTCAAAATAATCGGAGCCCCTCCACTACGGCGCGCCTCATCGCCTGCGTTGCGTCGGCGCGTTAAACCCTTCAATCAATCAAATCGAAACGATGGAATTTGTGTGAACAAAGCTGACCACGTGACCGTCAGAGGGATATCTCAGAGCAGAGCTGCCATAGCACTGTCGAATCCGCATCGCCGGCAGTTTCTGCGAATGCCCCCGCGTACTGTTCTCGTGAGCCGCTTAATTAAAAAGCGACCGTGGACGTGACGCAGGCGCTGAGCTGGCAAATGCTACCGCGGCTAAAGAACGACGCGCGACGCTCAAGGCAGTGGGTGGCAAGACGCGCGCTGGGAGCAGCCGGCCGGTCTGCCTACAGATTTGTCTGGCTTAGCACTGCGGCGGATATTCGATTTCCGCTCTCGCAAGCGATGCAGATGACAATTTTTAATGCAACCCGCCATCGCATCATTAACCCCTTTCTCATATAGGCTGCCATGGTTGGGACTTGGGTAAAATTTTGTGCAGCGGTAACAAGCTATCACTCGAGCTACCTGCGCCGGCCTGCGCCACTTCGCGGCCGTGGCCGCCGCCTGAACAGCGACCGTGCGGCTCTCTCAGTGGGCTTTTCGTGTATCCGGCGCGTTTTCGCGTCCAATGTAAATAAAAGTAATAACAACAGAGTGCCTGGAATCGCTGTAGAACATTGGTCGCGGCCAGCTGCAGGATGAGCCGACGAAATCACGGCGCCTCCGCCGCCAACGATCGGGTCGTTCGTTCTCGAGAGCAGAAGCTCCGCCCTCCGATTGGAGCGGCGAGCCCGGCGAGCCGGAGAAAAACGCCGGCATTGCGGAAGCGGCAAACACAAACTCGTTACGTGTTTTGATGCTGTTTATTTACAAAATATCCAAGGGATGTGAGATTGCGCGTCATCCTCTGCTGGCTGCTCGGCTGCGTTTCGCACACTTTAAAATTGATTATGAAGTATGTTCTACGCTGTATTCGCCGCTGATATTTTGCAGATGAAGTATGTGTGTTCACACCAATCTATCTCCGAAGTTATCTCGCCTTCAAAGTTTTTTTGTCAGTACCCCTTTAATTTTACTCCCTCCTTTCCCACGCTACTATCCTTATAGGCCTCTGTGCCAGCCCTTTCCCTAATAAAGTTACATCTATCTATCTCTTTATTTCCGTTTACTGTTTTCCTTATTGTTTTGCTCATTGTATTTATAAATATTTATGGTTATTGACATCGTTGGCCAATATTCGTTCCTCTATTTATTCTGCATTCGTGTGTAGCTACCCCTTACGATGTGCAGCCAAGCGCCGTAAATGGCGCTTATGCATAGGCTATTTGTGGCTTGAGCTGGGCCTCACCTGTAAGCAGTTCTTAGGCCGTTAAATACTATTATTATTGATTTATTATCCCCACTACTGTTTTTTCTCGCTATGTCTTCTAATGCAGATGACACTTTCATGTTATTAGTTTGCCCCGAACCACATTTTTAATATCCAGCGACGTAAAACGGGATATATATGCGATAAAGTGCACCGGCGAAAAGAGACATCGTATACAGCGAGCAATGCCCCTTGCCTGCCCGATAATACTATGTAACGGCCCTCGCTCGGGAAAACACTCAAACTGGATGAGATAACCTGAAGGGCCGTAGAGTCTGGTGATATTGTAGTTCTTAAAAACAAGCCCGCAGATAACGTCGAACATGCTGGGAACTCACCTCGGAACTCGTCTTGTTCATATGACCAGGAATTTCTTTTAACCGTATCTAAATCTTTTGAATTAATAAAGCTGATTTCATTCCGTGCTTGCAAAAAAGAGAAAGTACTTTTAAAATAAGCGTTAAGCAGGAAACACTTAGACCCACCGCGGTGGCTCAGTGGCAATGGCGTTGTGCGGCTGAGCGCAAGGACGCGAGTTCGAATCCAGGCCGCTGCGGCTGGTTTTGTGATGTGGGTGAAAAACAAAAAAAGATTGCGCCAATCCACCCTGCGAATTTGGTTGGAAAGCAAAGCTGTGTACGGCACCCACATTGATTACGGCACAAATGCGACGTTACTTAAATTCACTCATGTCGCTCTATAAATAGTGAAACCAGAGAGAAGTGAAATACAATTAACCGCATCCCTTTATTACTTCAACGATATGCTTTGTAAGGTAATCAATGTTTGTAATCAATGTATAATGCATGAACGGGGGTTGGTTGAGTTGTATAGGTGTAGCACATGAGTTGAAGCTCTATTTTTGTAAAAGATAGTCCTTGTAAGCTTTAAAGAAATTCTTCGCATTTCCCCGAGGGGAAGAATGTGAAAGTGCGAATGCACGAGTTGAATTTTGCGCGGTTCGGTAATGTTTCGCGAAAGAGAGATCACACACAACACACACAACCACAAAGAAAGAAAGATGCATTTATTCACAGACACCTATTTGTGTTGTCGTTGTACTTGATTGCTAGAGCGGATTCTCAGCTTTGAAATTTCGTGTCAAGTACTCCTTTGAGTGGGTGCATTAGCCCTTCTCACGCCCGATTCCTGGCCAATCCCCCACGTGGGTATGTGCCATGTCAGCGGCCAGGCAGCGCGCGCCCATCTCCCCCCGTTGCCAAAGAAGACGAGGAGATTCCTGGCCAATCCTCCACGTGGGTATGTGATGCGGACATCGCCGGTGGACGCAGGTTCAGCGTCGCTTAAGAAGTGCATTGCACTTAAAATAAAAGGAAGCTCAAACCCGGTGTAAGACAATCTGACTTCTCCGTCTCTGCCGCCGTAGACGGAGGCGACGAGATTGGCGTAAGATACCGGGGAGTAGTAGTAGTAGTAGGAGGAGGAGTAGCAAGAGAATCGATCCCGGATATATCGAACCCAGATATATCCAATTATTGCATATATTGAACAGTCCAAAATCTCCTTTGAAATCCTATGCGAAAGCAAATATGTTATATAACGACCTTATTTACGATCCTCTTGTAGTTCGATATATCCGGCATCAACTGCACTTCCATTCAGATTTCTAAACGGCCCAGAGTGCGGCCCAAGCGAGTGGTTTCTTCTTCACTGGAGCCCATATGCAGTCCGCCTGTGCTCTGTCCACCAGCTGAAGCTGGGTAGGCAGAGAGGGGCTGGACAACTGCATCTCCGATTGATCATGTTGGGGAGTTGACTGAAAGAGCGGCAGGTGCTCAAGACTAAAGTCGCACACCCCGATTATGTTGCGGAGTGTTTCTACTGCAGAGCAAAATTTGCATTCAGCGCCATGGCGGTTCGGGTGCATTAAGTGAAGACGCTTCGGGTGTGGGAAGGAGCCGGATTGTATGAGCCCTAGGGTAGTTTGTTGTTGTTTTCTGAAAAGGTCAGGGCAGGACGAAGGTAGGGTCTGTCTCTGAAGGCGATAACGCTGGCTTATCTCCCTGAACGTGATAAGCGGGTGACTGCCCTCGTGCAGCTCCATAACACTGGCGGTAAAAGCGCACGCTTGTTGGTGGGCGTATTTGTTGCCCTCCACGGAAGCGTGAGAGGTTGTCCAGATGAGCTGAATGGAACTGTTTGGAGAGTGATTTTTTAGCACAAGCAGTGCAGGTTGGGACATGCAACTCGACTGGTAATTCCAGTAGGCTTGCTGGGAATCGTTGACTACCCTCCGAACCCCTGGTTGACTGAGAGCCAAGGTGATGGGTGCCTCTTCTGCTGCCGTCATGTCTTGCGTCTTGAGGAAAGAAACAGGCAAGGAGGTTGGTCCTCGAAAGTAGCCACGATGATGGCGTATTGGTGCCCTCGATGTTGCGTGGCATCTGTGTAGATAACGGCATGATCGCCACTGAGGGTGGTGTTGAGCGCTTGAGTCCGTGCTTGTCGGCGACCCTCGTCGTGGGAGGGGTTTCTATTTTTAAGCAAATGGAGCATCGTTAGTTGTTGTCGCCAAGAGTCCGGGAGTACAACAAGCGGAGTAACATTGCGCGGTTCCCAGCCAATCTGGTGAAGGATGGAGCGAACCGTCGCAGTGCTGCTCAATCGGGGCTTCTGGTTAGAAAGATGGCGCTCTATCAGCTCTTACACCGTGTTGTCGAGCTCAGTGCTGAGCAGCCTATCTGTGGACGCACTTATGGGAAGAGAAATAGCCTGCTCAACCACCTTTCTAATGTTATATAAAGCATATTAATGTCCTCCTTGCCGAGAAGACAGGTGTTTTGACGTAAGCGATTCTCGAGGGGACAAAAGCTTGAATTAATCGAAAGGTATTGGATTCCTTGAAGCCTAGCTTCTTGGTGGCAACTCGACTGATCATGTTATGATTTGATTGATGCTGTGTTGATGCGCCGCAAGGATACGCCACTTTTGGTGTTAACCTGGAGATCTAGGCCCAGGATCTTGATGCTGGGGCTTGGAGTGATGGCCTGGCCATCAGGGAGTATTTGAATGTATCCTTTGATGTGTCGTTTGACGTGACGGCGGACGACAAGGAGCTGTGAGTTTCTACGTGAACACTGGAGGCCCCAGGCTTTAGCACATTGGCGTACTGGAAGTGAGATGCCATGCGTTGGTGTGAGCTTCCTTTAATTTTTGTAACTCCTAGCACACGCGGAAGGCGCGCACAGGGCCGCTGGCGTGCCGTGGGCGTAGCGCACAGTGGCGTGAGAGGTCGTGGGACGCTATGACGTTGCATTCAACGAGAATGCAGGGTTGTTAAAACCGTAGACGTGCTTGGTGAGTGCACCACCGGTCTTCCCCGTCTCCGTGTGGGCTCATAGCTACAGCGGTAAGACAACGGGATCTCGCGTTGTTACACTATTAGTTGCAGCTTCTATTCCTCGCTGAGCCAGGAAATTCTTTTATTTGTTCGCGCGAGTTTTCTGTTGACACCAACGGTCGCGAAAGAACCCTTGGGGGGTAGAGGTAGAAAGCTTTGCTTTAAAACGATCCTGTGTTCGAGATTTCGGCACATGTCAGATCTCCACGTGGTCAAAATTAATCCGGACCCCTGTGCTACGGCTCGCCTAATCGCCTGTGTAGCGTCCGCGTGTTAAACCCCACAATCAATCAATCAATCAATCAATCAATCAATCAATCAATCAATCAATCAATCAATCAATCAATCAATCAATCAATCAATCAATCAATCAATCAATCAATCAATCAATCAATCAATCAATCAATAAAACGCTTACATATTTCCTCCAAACATCGAAAGGCATTGTATCATAACGAAACAAACTTACACGCACTGAGCACTCAATTGCACGAAGAAATACATCCACGCACACCTCGCTCCTCTCGCTACGGGGTGCTCAAGTCTACAGAAATCTTCAAAGTTAGGAAATATACGCCGGATCGTAAAGTTGAGAGCTTTTGCAGTCACGTTTATGGAAGGTTTAGTTCTCAAGTCGTACGTAAGACGGGTTCAGACTGTTGCCGCATCTGTCATAATAACTTTAAAGAGTGACGTCATTTCACGTCGCAGCCAACCGAACTGCGTGACACGCAGTTTTTTTACGTCCATAGATCACGACATGGCTTTGGGTCGGTAATATGAACAAAGCATAATGCGCACAGTCATGCACCCTACACAACTTTCCAGGAGCAAGTTGCCCAAAACTTATTCACTGCGCAGTATGTTGAAAAGAATAATTTTGGAGATAAGGAAAAACGTAATAGCGTTGGAAAACAGTTGCGCCTTAAGTGCGGGATGCAAAGCAATGGCGTGCGGCGAAGCTGCGGCCGAATCATGAAAATATTTACACTGATCGTATATGTTATACTAAACAAACTCAATACTATGATGGGGGCGTGTATTGCAGTTTATTATTATATTGGACAAAAAACGTCGCCGTTTTGCCATGCTCTTATATAAGACGCTACAATGAAGTATTTCACCCTATTTCAACTATAGCTTCAAATACAACTCTTAATACATACACTGAACAACACGCCAATAGCTTCAATTTTACGAATAGTCCGCCACAGGAGCAATAAATGCGAAACAGCGTCGGGCTATGCAAAAAACCAATAGATACTTCCCGTACACTGAAGGCGCCACCGAATACGGCAACCAATTTCAACCACCAAGCATGCGCGTTTATGCGGTTCCCCCGACATTTGTGAGCGGGTTTGTGTGCTGCTGACTACCTCTGTGTTCTTTGTTTTGTAACGGTTGTTTTGAGAGTCATCGACGTAAGCGATACGGCATCACGAAAACGCGGGGGTGGCGGTACATTGTGATTTGCATATTGCATACCTATGTTATCGTCCGGAGAGCACCTGGTGTGCTCCTATACCGGAGCCAGTGGTTTCGAAAGGAACTACGTAAAAAAATACGCCATGGTGACCACGGGTCGATAAATCAATTTTGGCCTCAGACAATGTCGGCAAATGGTGTACATGTGCGCGAACGCGGCCTTTGAAACATCGTTAAAGCGGATCAATAAGGCCTTGCGGCCAACCTCGCAAGCGGTGCTGACTGGATAGCCGTAGTAATGGTGTTAAAAGTATCGTACGCGGCCTGGTTCTAGTAGTTGCTGCATGGGTGGGTGATTTGATTACCCGTTTTTACAGCCACTCTGTGTACCGCCAACCGACACGAGCACGATAACTCCGGAACGCGAATAAAAACTCTGAGCAGAAGCTATGCCCGATGCCGCACTTCACCTTCTAGAAGGTGGGCTCGGTTTGAGAAACCTTCCTTTCGGTTTTCAATTAGTACATGTTTATACTTGAAATGTTCCATCCGGAGCATCATATCATTTAAAAATAGCTACAGCCTCGACGGTTCCTTGTACACCTACCGCCACCAACCGTTTTGCGTTGAACACTATCGTTAATGTTTTGAGCAATCTCTAATACGAACACGCTCGTCTGCGTGATCTTGTTGGTCACCGTCATTTTCTTCCGAGACTTTGATTGTTGAGCTTATGTATAAGGTGTACACTCCAGTGCGTTTTTGTTAATTAGTTTCACACCCGATGATATGCCCAACGGGTTTCGTGTTCAACTCTACGCGGCCATATTTTGCCAGCCTTTCTTAGCACAACTGTACAGATCCATTTGTTGGAACTAGCCTAGAGAAGATGTCGTCCTGGCTGCCTGGATAATGCTCCTTTTTTGCATCTATAAATACATCCTCAAATGTCGCACCGAAAGATTGCCTCTTCATACGTGGCGGCACAATGGTAATGTTTTTGTGTCTTAAGTAAACTGTCAATTTCGAATGCACCCTAAGGAACTCAGATTTATTTTTAAAATGTAAGGATGGCCTAACACTTTCGTAAGGACATTGGCTTGAGACGTTACAGTGTTAGGCCCCGTGTAATACATTGAGACGATGATGAAAGACATGATTTTTTTCTAAACGTTTTGCATAGCCTATGCAAACCGCGTATGCCTGATCGAAACGGTTGGGTGATAATTTCGTTCAAACGTTTGTCAAACTATCATTATTATTGTGATGCAGCCAAAGATGAAGCAGTTGTCTTCAAGGAAAACAAGTTTATTTGAGCGAACTTGTGCTCCCCTAACAAGTCAAAGAATACACAGGCGGCGAAGCAGCAGTCAACAAAGTCGACTACCGCGGTGTCTGCTCTGCAGGCTTTTATCTTTCAGAGCGAGTGTTTCTCGAACCGTCGATATACATCGAGAACATTGTAGATGAAATAAGATTATTCCAAACTAGTGACGTTATGGCGGAACGCTCTCCTTATCAGAATGAGATAACCCTTGGCATCAAAATAAAGAATGGAACACGCGCTTTGCTTGACACACAGATAATACAGCAGGGCGCCGTCGGGCAGTGAAAACAAACAAACATAAACAAAGAAACCCAATGCATGGTTGGCGGCATTATAACAGATGTCTTCGTCCGAAATACATCTCGCCCTCACCGGTATTCGTTAATATACGGTTCGGTAATAGCCTAGCCTAGCCTAGCCTAGCCGACACCTCTGCAAGCAATAACACCCTGATCCATGACTTTAAGGGGACCGCAGAACACAATCCTCTCTACTCGGCAATTTAAACGCCCCTCATTAATCATTGGGATACACGCAAACCACCAGAAAGGAACCACTGTTCTTCATGCCCCCCAGCTCCACGTTCTCTTCTTTTGCAATGATCTGGACAACCCAACTGGGCTGGGCAGCAGCGTGTCAGGTGACACCTCTCAAGACCTCACATTGGTCGCCAGCGTAGTGAACGTAGCCTCGGAAAGGACTCCAGAGACCCTAGAAAGCGATTACTACCAGATTAAAGTTGTAGTATCCCAACTGCCCACAACCCGAACGCTGTCCACTGCCAAATATAGTTAAGTGGCCAGCCCCCTACTAAGACAAAAGCGCGAACCTACCAATTCCAGAAACCCTGAGAGTGTGGACATTGACTAGATACTCAGGGACAACTTTCTGTGGCGATGCAGAGAAAGCTATGGAAGAGGGAGGAGGGGCAGCTGACTGCTCTGTGTTACTGCGCCAATGAAGTTCTCAATACACTGGTGAACTGGTTTCGGTTTCCGTTTCGCCTTGACAGACACGCTTTTGATACAGTTCATTTCTTTGCATGAGCTCCGTGATTGAGTGCGCTGAACCACGATCACCGAGCATGCCGGCCTATTGGCGTCTCGTTGTCCACGCTTCATTTGTTTGTAAACACAAGCCACCGCTTTGACTGGAAAACTCAGATCGACCATAGACTGTACTGCCCAACTCTTTATCGTTGAGAAGGGAAGTGAATTTTGTCAGCGCTGCAGTTTTGACGGCGTGCGCAGATTTGTAAACTCTTCTGGAGCTCCAAACTGCGCAGCACCACCGACGTGAGTAGTGTTATTGCATATATCGAAATAGCAGCATACACAAATGCTTACGCACACGCTCGCTTACGTCGCCCAACCGGCTAACCGAACGGGTTGCGGAAACGGTGCAGAGTCCCGGTTACATTAGTCTCACTTGGGCGCACACTTTGCACATGCACTTACTTCGTTTTTTTCTGACAGCGAAGCTTCTTAAAAATAGAGAGCCGCCGACATGAACGCCATGTTATTTTTTTCGGATGGGAACAGTTCCGACACCAGCGGCCACAGCCGCAACCAAAGAAAAATCCGAAAATCTAAGAACTATTGCTCTCTGTTTCACATATTCTGGCTAATAATTTGGTGGCATTATCAATCCAAGGCTAAACATAGGATCAATATATATATTTTAAATTGCATGTGTTGTTGCCAGCCAAATATGTTTGTTAATTACTTCTAGGTGCGCAGCGAAAAGGCGTGGTGGGCTCCGAGCTTTGACTGAATTGCCACAGAACGTTGTCCCCGAATAGAAACCCTCGCCCCGAAGCATACTGAAACAATTCCTCTCGCCGTCAAGGACCGTTTCGCCATTGGATCACAAATGCATTCTCTGGCCGCCCAGCCGCGCACACACCTCCTGGCACTGGCTTCAGGGGTCCGCCAAACGAAGCACTCGCAGCCCCTTTCACTCACACCGAGCAGGCTCTCGGACGTCTCAGTCGCAATACCAACCCTAATAGATTTCGTATTACGGGAAACTCATTCGCAACCTAGACGAGGAACCGCAATAATCCGTTTTCTCTCTTTCCAGCCACCATTGTCAAGGGGGAACACTCACCGTTTAATGACGGCAATAAGATCCCGCAGTAGCACAAACGGGTCGTCTACACCAACCTGAGACCCATCACCCTAACACTGTGTTCGGGAAAGCTTCTCGGCCATTGTTACATGGGAAATAAATACCGGTATATTCTAAATGCCTAGTTGGGGTTTAGACAGTATATGTCTACAAAGATCTCCTCGTAAAACTCAGAGAAGTTACAAAGAACCTGAGCAAGGCTCACCCCACCACCATCCCAACCTTGTTCATTTGTCACACGTCTGCTTTGTCTTTAAGGTTTGAACGGCAATTTTTACGCATATTAGATATTTATTCGAGCTTATTCGATACGGTTTTCGATAGATTGCAGCCGCTTAAACGCGCTTTTGCGCAGTCGGCAACCAAAGAATGGCAGTGTTGTGGCAGAGAGCTGTGGTCCTCACACCAGAGGTTCAAATAACTTTGCATGTACTACACAGCAAAGCTCGAGAGATAGAGCGGTGGCCAAAGAGCACAGAGGACGTGCTGGAAGTAGTCGCACAGCCCGATGCCCCGCTGGTGGCTGAGCGATGGGAACTGGGTAACTAGTTTAGCTCGAGTACCCGGGGGACTCACGCCATATGGTGGTCGTTAACAAGCAGTGCATACGACAACAAGTACGCGGAAAAGAAAGACAAGCCCATGTTGTCGCTGTCTCACAATGACCGAGGGATCGGCGGAGCGCCAATTCACCCTCCCTGTTCAGTGCCAGAAAAAAAACGCGCCAGGCAGAACGTCCTATTAACTCAGGGCACGTTTGGGAGAAAGCGCTGTCGGCGAAGGTTACTGCGGGCATAACGCCTCAAGACATCCACAAAAAAGTTCGAAGGTCTATTCTTTATCACTTTGGGGTCGGCCACAGTTTACTAAAGCAATCGACGAATACCTCTGTCTCTGTCTGTCTGTCTGTCTGTCTGTCTGTCTGTCTGTCTGTCTGTCTGTCTGTCTGTCTGTCTGTCTGTCTGTCTGTCTGTCTGTCTGTCTGTCTGTCTGTCTGTCTGTCTGTCTGTCTGTCTGTCTGTCTGTCTGTCTGTCTGTCCCAGTTTCGGCCTGATGTTCTTTTTAAGCAGGTAACAAAATATGTTCCTGGCGCGCACATAATATAAACGAACATAAGTTTAGGTCCACACCCAATGTGAACGAACGCGGATTCGAATAGCTACCAGAAACGGTTGTCACGCTGATTCAGTTGGGCTGACAGCCAAGCGAGCGTCCTATTATTAGGGGCGTACTACTACAGGGAGCGGCATGAATAAGAAAAATAAGAAAAAACGTGGTGCTTTTACTGAGATGACGTTTACTTTATTAGCGGAGAAGATAGAGAAGTATACAGCTATGTACGCAACAAACAACAAATTCGCGATGGTACGTGAAACTACCCTGCGAACACGAACTACATGCATCTTGTGCGCTTCTTGGCATTTAGGTCAAATGCATACGTTGCGGTAGGCCGCCAGCGTTTGCGCAATATTTGCGCCACCATGACAATTATGTTCATCATTAATGTTTCAGCGCAGACGAAACAAGGCACAAAAAAGCGAGTAACTGCCCGGACAGCGCTGCACTCACAAGACATTAATTTTAGAAAGAAAAACACGGCCTGGATACATACATCACTCCCTCCCATGGCACTAAATTAAAAACAAACAGAACACAATCACTGGCACGATCACGGAACCGTAATCTCTTTGCTGACATGGATGCATCAGGGTGTCACTCAGTCACTATGCGAATTCTTGGTCGTGCTGCACTACGGATAACAGGCTGATTCAACGGTCGGCAGATCGTCCTATATGGAATGCCTCGATTATCTCCGTATTTGTTTTATCCCTTGTGTTTTGACAATTTTGTGGAGCCATCAAAAACCGGTACCCACGCGTGCATCAGCATGCTTCTGTATTGCTGCATGACTGAGTCCCATATTTAAATGGCCCCTAGTGTAGCCAGGTCGGGAAGAATTACGCTTGAGCAGCCGTACCAGTGAATGTGTTTTTAGGGGCAAAGCTCCTCTTGCTCGGGCCCTGTCCCGTCCCTCGTTGCTGCCGTGTAAATACCGCTGATAATGATTGTGGCCGGATGCTCCTAGGGATTGGCCAACCAAACATTGGCCGAAGAGGTCAAAACTTTCAACGCATTCGCTACACAGGAGGGAGGAAGAAGAAGAGGTTGTCGTTCGTCTGCGAGCTGCAGAACCGGGGGACGCGACGGCTCTGCAGAAGGCGACGGCCAAAGGGGCTAAAATGTCACACACCGAATTTACCAAATTATCCAGGGATATTCTCATCATCCCAAACAAGCCCTAAATGATCACTACAAACATCGACGTCGTCGACGGGATTGTCAACGGAGTGGTGGGAAGTCTCAAACTCTGCGAGCGAGGAGTGGTGGTCTTGACGCGGCGGCACCCGGTTTCGATCTCAAGACTCTCTGCGCTACAAACCGAGACGCGAGCATGGCTACGAACGCGCCTTATGTCCTTCACTCATTCAGATGGTGCGCGCCGTCAAGAAGACCTATGACAACGTGTCGAGTCTTTATATGATGTGTGGGCGAATGTTTCACGGTTTAACGAGATAGGCATTTTAGCCTCGCCTCTCTCATCATCATTCACTTCGTGGAGATGGCGGTATTTTTTAGTTGTTTTTTTTTTCACGTAGTATTTTTTGCCGAGTACCCCAGCAGGCAGGACCGTGTAACGCCCTGCATTCCTACAAAAATGCCGATTTCGCGGATGTTCGACCTTTAGTAGTTATAATAGCGTAAATGGAGATAATTGGTCGAACAGAAGTTTGAAAAACGAAAAGTAAAAAAAAAGTATAAAAATAGCGAGAAAGGGCAATCGTGGAAGGAACTGTATTTCCAGAAAATTGCACATTTTTCTGAAGTAACACATTTATCGTTAGAATATCGTAACTGAAGATAATTGGTCGAACAAAATTAAAAAAAAACTTATAATAAGAAAAATACAAAAAAATAGCGAAAATGGCGAACCGCGTGACGCCCTTCATTTCTACAAAAATGCCGATTATGATGAAGTAAGACCTGTAATCATAGTAACAGCATAAATGGAGATGATTGGTTAACCAGAATTAAACAAAAAATATTCTGGCTGTAAAGAGCTCGCAGTGTAGACAAGCGGCATAAGGATGCTAGGCATTTGTAGACAATTCTATGAATTTCCGCATATTTAGGGTTAATATTTAGCGCCAAGTGGGTGAAGGATGCAAGGATATAATCCGTGTTTTTTTTCTCCAGAAATAAATAAGTTTGGAGTGCAGCGCTGTTCTCTCCGTTTCTAGCTCTTTGTGCCCCGGTTTTTCTTGGTGCGCATGAATGATGAAGATTCAACATCTCGCCCAACTAACAATGTTACCTGAACAAAGCTCTTGTTGGAAGCTTGTCGGCGATTGGGTTGGTATAGGAGAAAAATTATGAAAAGCCAACTACTAAGACTCAAAAGGGCCATTTGTTCTGTATGGTCCTGACCGCCTGCCCTGTGGTGCAATGGCAACTGTATATCGTTATCGGCGTGGTGGTAGACAGTTGAAGTCGCAGATTTAATTTTTTCAGATGTTTTGTGTATTTCTGCAAGCGAATGTTCTAACTCGTTTTTGACGGGAAATGGCTGATATATTTTACGTGAACTGTGCATCTAAAATTCGAAGCTATTAAGCAGGAACTGCTATCTGGCTGAGTGTGGTCGTTAAAAGTATTGAAAAAATTCGAATGGTATGCGGGTATTAGCAATCCTACCACACCAGCTATGTTTTTGTAAGGCAGTGTTAAACATGGGACAAGTGATGCTGTTTCTAAGGAAGGGCTCGTGAGAATTTTGTAATCACAGGGCATGCCAGGAGAAAAAAATCTCTGCGTTACTAGATGCAATGTCTAAGCTACAAAAGGCAAGGCTTGCAGACTATACCGACATGGCAATGTTTCCTCTCACGAATTGAGGAAACCGATTTTCAGAGGTTTTATGAATAAACGTCAGCGTAAGTCAGCAGCGCGAATCAACCTGAGACAATGTTCTTATCGCGCTCTACACTATACCGTTAAACGAATGTCCACTGCCACGTATGATATCTGAATTTTTAAAATAAATACCTTGCAAAACTTGAAGTTATATTACATTCAGAAGGGGCGTGAACGACGTTACGACGTGTGCCCTAGTCTGTTCCTGTTGTCCTGCGTATGAGAAAATATGAGGATATAAACTCTGGAAGAGTCTGATTAAGCTTTTGTTACATGTTATCCTAGCTTTGTTGATTCGGCATATCTAATTATTCGGTTTACTATTGAGCTATTTTCTGCTGTTTTTCCTTTTTCGGCAATGCGCCTAATTATTCAGCACTGGTAACAAATGCAGGGACTAAAAGAAACAAAACGTTGCGAAATGAACGAGCGTTGTTCGCTACTTGTGATAAGCTTGGTTCACGTACCCTGAAATAGTGCACGAGCTGAGTTACACGCACGCGAAATGTGAAACTAACGGACCAGTTGAAGTTGGCGTTACCTATAAATTAAAAGGAACAAAAGGCTGCACCGATCTGTCATAATGCCTTGATGTGATAGTTGTAACAACAACCAAAGCTCCCTCGCACTGCCTGCCGACAGCGAACACTGCTGCTCTTCGAAAACATATTTCGTCAGTCGTTTTCCAGCAACCGAAGAAACGCCCGCGACGCCCGAAGCAGTGACCCTGAGGCACTGTTAGCAACACACTCTGTCGGGTTTCCCGCCAGGAGACATGTCCTTGGTACAAGACTTGTGTTTAAGCCCTTGCTGCCGCAAAATGGGGATGCGTCAGGCTAAGAGACCTGTCAAACCGAGCATACAGCGGTGAGCGGCGGAAGTAGATGACGTCCAAGAGCTCTCTCTACAGAGCACCGCGGAAGCTGTAGGTCGTAGCTCGCGAGGAGTTTGATGCTGGTTTGGCAGTCTGAGATACGTTCAATCCCGGAAGGCAGATGTGGATAAATGGAAACATTGATCCCAGGTTCACCTTATCGTGATGTCCAAGCTTCTTTCCTGTATGGAAATTATGATCACTGGCAACGGCAGGTATTTTGGATGGAAAGATTCCAGTCAGGAACGTCATTGAGGACTTGACGTAGTATTTTCGCACTGTTTAGGGAATTGAGATTACGGAATAACAAAAAAATTAAACGGAGAAACAATGGCGCTTGTTACGGTAAGCGAACCTACTGCCTTCGGATAATTCGTGCAATGCTCTACCAGTCGCACTACAGTATAGACTGAATTTCCCTAGATTTTTTGTGTACTTATGTTTATTAGCGCGCCCACTTTTTGAGGAACCATTAAAGGCCTGCATCACGCGGGAATCGGACCCCCGCGAGACCCAGCGATGGCTCCAAATATGGGTGGTGCCTCAGAGAGAATAACTAAAATAAAACGTGGCTGCCTATCTGCTAACTTCGATGCAAATATCGTCGAAAGGAAATGGTAATCTGTTGCCCCTGCCACGTAACAGCCCTCTTCTTCTTCTCTCCCTCTCTCCCCCCCCCCCCCACCTCTCACGCTCTTCTATCCGGCCTGCCTCCTTCGGCGGTAAACGCGGCGGTGTCTGGTGGTGGTTGACTCATGTCAATTCAATTTTCCCGAGTTCACTGCTCGCACGCAATGTATTGAAACATTTCGTTACTGTTGGAGGGGAAATGACGCCTGTGGGCGGCATTCCAACTGCCCGATGTCTTTTTGACGCGAGCTCTCGTTGTATGTTTGGGCCAAAATATTGTTTTGACCGCGGGTTTTTTCATTCGCTGTTTCATTTTTCATTTCATGCGCGTTTTTTATTTGGTCTGTTTTCAATTAAAGAAAGACTGCCCAGTAACAGCTACGAGTTGATGTTTTGCCTCAAATATCCGTGATGGTTTGTTTTGCTCAAGCGTGTTGACAGGTAGGAAGTGTGTTCCCTGGTATATAAAATTCTTGCTACAAAATACTTGTATTTTTTGTGCGTGTGACTGAATGGCCAGACAGACAGACAGACAGACAGACAGACAGACAGACAGACAGACAGACAGACAGACAGACTACGCGATGCAATAGCAATAGTGTTTAGCGAAGCTATTCCGAATGACGGAAATATACTATTGCTTGTATATCGGACAGTGAACAACATCAACACGACGATGGTCGTCTGTTTGGCAGTTTATAAACATATTGAACGAAATAAGTCGCCGTTTAGCACACTTTTGTTTAGGACGGTAAAATGAACTATTTATTTATGTGGCATTTTAAAAGCGCACCTATTCTAGGGCTGTCCCTGACGACAGAGTCAGCCTGCTATTGTATCACGCTCTCTGTGGAGCAGGTTTTCCCGCTTCAAGAAAACCCGGTTCGCACTATTGAAAAAAAAAATCATAAAAATTTAGAAAAAGGTTTCAAGGTATTAATATTTTCACATAAGACGGCTTATATTGCCCCTAAACAAATATCTCTGCGATGCACTTGTTGAAAGGTGAAGACGACATTAGGAGACTCGCTGTGAGTTTGGTCTTCGCCGGATTCACACATAATGTGTTGCCCAGTGAAGCACGTCCAGCTACGGGGTGTAGTGTTAAAGAAAAGGGGCTCTAACTCTTGTGTTATCCAAGGTTTCTCGAAAAAATTAGCGGCTAAGACGACTCCGCCACTACGCCGAGTTTCACTTACCTGTCATCCATACTTCACGAAGGAAGTTGTAAACGTTGCCGAATTACTGCCAGCTCTCAATACATGACTGTTTAAGTAGGGAGTATGGTTACACAAGGCGGCTGTAAATATTGTTTTTCCAGAACTATACGGAAAGACGTTATTAGACAATTAGCTGCTCAGGCGTCTCTAAAATTACGAAACACAGCTAATTATGCTGCACAGTCATACTCCTTCACAGATTGGAAGGGCAACAAATTCTTTTACCTCCGTATTGCAACTTTAATAATGTAAACTTAACACAGGCACTAAATGCTATCACACTGAAAGGCAACAACAGGGCGTTTGCAAAAAGCATTATATACTTGCCGCACATTGAAGGCGCCGGCGTACGGCAGAAAATTTGAAAGCAACCCACCCAGGAAATTCTTTCGCTCGCACTATATCGCTGGGTCGGCCTTTTGTTTCGGTGGTTTGCTCTAACACAGTTTTCTTCAGTTAATTTCAGCCTTTTTCTGAGTCACCGACGCAAGCGATACGGCGCGCAAAAGAACACGGGTGTGGCGGGGTATTGTAATTTGCATATTGCCTTCCTGCACTCCCGTCCGGACAGCACCTGGTTTGATCCTAGACACCCGCTAGTGTTTTCGAAAGGGCGCAGGGGGGAAGCACACGCCATGGTTACCACGGTTCGATAAATCAATTTCGACCTCAGAAAGTGTAGGTGTGTGCTCGACAGCAGTTGGAATTTGGCCTTTGAAACATCGGGAAACTGATCAATAGGGCCTTGCGGCTGACCTGCAAGTGATGCTAATGGTTTTCAGTATAGCCGTAGTATATGTTGTAAGAGTATCGTCCGCTCCGGAGTTCTAGTAGTTGCTGTATAGGTGCTAGCGGTTTTATTACCTGTTTTTTACAGCGAAGCTAGTTACCGCTAACACTCACGAGTACGATTGCGCTGGAAAACGGATAAAAATGCCGAGCTGAAAATATGCGCCTCACTGCGATGTTCCTTTTGAGAAAGTGGGCTATATTCGAGAATCTTTCGGTTTGTTCAGGGATAACTTCATACGGTGATTCCAGAGCAACGTTTTTTTCATATATAGGCACAAGCGCGGCGCTTCCGTGTATGTTGCGCGCCACCTACTGTTTCTCTGTGCACTCTCGTTACTGTTGGAGCAACATCTAAACCGAACACGCTCTTCGGACTGACCTTGTTCCGTCATCGCCCTTTTCGCGAGTTCCTTATATATTTGGTATACATATTTCTCTCCCGATCATGTGCTCAGCGTGCCTTATGGTAACATTGAGGAGGTATTAATTTTTCCTGTTTTTCTTAGCACTACTGTACAGATCCGTCCATGTGCTCTTGCCTGTCCGTGTAATATTCTTTTTCAGTGTTAAAATATTTTCTCAAATTTAACACCGCACGTTAGCCTCTTCAGATCTCCAGATGTGGCGGCACAAAACGATATGTTTCTGTCGTAGGCCGTCTGTCCACTTTGGAAGGACCCCAGACAATTCGTGTATTGTTTTTAAATTGTAACGACGCCTCGAATCTTCTATGGAGGGCTTTATCTTGAGACAATATAGTGTTGCGTCTCTTGCCCCACATGCACACAATGATGTACGAAATGATTGTTTTATAATTTTTTATAGCCTAAGGAATTCGCGTTTGCTAGACAAACACGCTGGCCGATAATTTTAGCCAGGTCACTTTTATGTCAAACTGTCATCAATATAACACATGTCTACAATAGAAAAGACTATATCCCAGGCCGCAACTCCCTTTTAGATGTGGAGCATATTTTGCTCTGGGGGATGTCACTTGCCCGTGCCCAATCCGCAGAGCCTCTGATGATGATTGTGGCAGGATGCCCCTAGGGATTGGCCAACAAAAAATACATCACGAAATAGCCTCGCGTTCAACCACCGTCGTCATCTTCCCCTAGGGAAACCGCTGAAGAAGAATAAGGAGAAGAAGACAAAGCTTGCGAAGAGGAGGGCGTGTACGTTGCTCTCAGCCGGTGCACCAATGTAAACAACCTTTACCCTCCCCAACGCTTAGATGAGAAGCATCTCTTGCTCGGGGGCATGTCACTTGTCCGAGCCCCGTCCGCCGTGCCTCTGATGATGATTGTGGTAGGCTGCCCCTAGAGATTGGCCAACCAAAGAATCCATCACGAAATAGCTTCGCGTTTAACCACCATCGTCATCCTCCTGTAGGGGAACCGCTGAAGAAGCTGAAAAAAGGAGGGCGTGTACGTTGCTCTCAGCCGGTGCACCAACGTTAACAACCTTTACCTCACCAACGCTGACGGATACTACCGATTCTACCAAAGAGACGACAACATCGACAAGAACATGATTGACGAGTTTCGGCACCTCGAGAAACACCGCCTACTCACCGTCACACAACAGTACTTGCGTGCCTTGCCACCGGTGTGGACCCGGACGCGGAATTCCCTCTTGCGCTACTAAACACCAGATCACTCAACACAACGGCAACACAGTGGAACCGCACGGAACCCCCATGATGCTTCGCACCCTCATCAGGGTTCCACACGGGAAGATGGTGTAATTTTTTACTTGACGTTCTTGGCTGGTGGTGATTTTTATTGACGGGTGGACCTAGCCTTGCGTGGAATGCCTGCAATTGCTCACTCGATCAGCACCTTTTACCGCTATGCGCGGGAATTCACCATGATTCGCTGAGGCTTGTGACCCTTAAAAATTGCGGGATCAAACGAAAGATGTCCCTCTACGTGATCCAATAGCCTTCCATGAAAATTAAATCGTTCAAAGAGGCATGCGAAGCGGCTTTCCTTCGCAGTTCTTTAAACAAAGCTAACCGCTCCCCCGCATGCTCTCGGCAGTCCATAATAAAATGACCGATGTCACCTGTAGCACCACACGTTCCGCACAGAGGTGAAGAGATAATGTTCAGCTTATGAAGCCTGTTGAGCATCCGGACCAACTCAGCGCGGACATCGGCCTACCCGTATTAAGCTACGATCCTATAAATGTTCAGTATATGTGTTAAGTTTTGCTCTTTCACTCCAATTGTCAGAATAGTATGTATCAGCATCGAAATAGTTGTTCCCCATGTCGTTAAATATTGTTCCCTTGTAGTTCAATAAATACAATGATCAAATATAGGACTGCGTAGCATAGTGGTAGATCCGAGAGTTCTGTCTTCAGCAGGGCCAGCCGTTCAGCAAATGAAAAGACGAAAGTCTTATATGGCCCATTAAGTGGGAAAGCCGGTTTTATGCGTCCACATACGTAGCACACACGTACGTAACGCGCACCAAAAGGAGAGTGGGTGAAGTAATTTAAGTTCGTCCCCAAAATCTTTCGTATCGACTCTTGGCTTTCATAACGTCAAGCATATTCTACAATTATTTTTTTTTACATTTCACCCCATTAGCGCGTGATTCAGTTCATTTGGTGCTGTAAGCACTTGAAAAGGTTGTTTTTGTACTTAGAAAGCCTGCAGTGTTTTATATTGGAATTCTAGTTTATATACATGTGAATGCTGTTGTTCTTTGCTTTCCAAGACGTGATTTTAAACTATATAGAGTGCACCTTAAAGACAAATCCGCATATACAGCATGTGCAGAAGAATGTTGCCTGAATCACAACTTCCAAAGCTTCCCAGTTTGGAGAAATTTCAAGTTGGCAAGTTGGACGTGACAAAGTTGCACTCTTTGGGGTCTTCTAGAACAGTGGCTGAAATATACGGGCATACAAAAAGAAATTAAACGGGCCTGCAGAGCCCATGCGGCAAAGTGAACCCCCTAACCATCACACTCCTGGCGCGACAGTATTGTGTTTCCTTTACCCTGTGAAACATTATATTGACGCATAAAGTTGTCATCAGAACTTATGTGCTCACCCCAGGATCCTTCGCAAGGTTCAGCCTTGAGACACAAAAATGCTACACTCATTCATAAACAACGCAAATTAGATACTGCAGCACCAAATATTCTCGTTAGTATGCAACCACACTCGCTTTTTTAATGTCGCTGGCTCGACACAAATACATTTTATTACTTTCGAAGTTTCCTCAAAAACTCTCCTTTAAAAATCTGCTGGAAAGTCAAATAACCAATACACTTTTAATATGAAAAAGGTCCTGCGCTCATGCTGGCACTGCTTAGAAGTTTGAAAGAAAAAGGTGTGTTTTCAGGCATTGCGTACAACCACACCTATTGCAAACGAGGATGTTTGAGATAGCTAGTCAGCACACAATTCCTGGTCTAAGAAAGAGCCATTTAAGCACCAGCCTGTTTTCCACGAATTACCCTGGATGGAAGAAATTAGGAGCGAAAAAGTGACTTCCATGGACCATTAGGCAATGCTAGCAGCATGCTTGATCAACTGCCCTCTTTGCACCATCCTTTGACTATATTGTGAACCGCTGCGCATGAATGAGCATTGTTATTGAGCCCAAAAAAGCCACATTTAGTTTGCCGTGCCAAGACAAATTGTTTACCCATGTGAATGCGCTGTGCATATGAGATAACAGCAATATTTGCTTGTTATCTCTATCTAAAACATTGTGTTGAACGTTTCAGGCATTTGCTGTTTTTATAGCCCCTTCCATATACTCACGAAAATGTTACTATTAAATTATGCAAGAAAGTTATCAGAACTAGCTTCAATGAGCAAGTAAATTGAAAGAGTATAACCTTTAAGGTGCTTTCTTGTTTTGGCAAGCATGTGTGTACAGTGCAGGTAAAAGAGTAAACATCACGCAGCTTGATTTACAGTGAGAACAGAAAGCGCTGCAGTTATGCTGTATTTTACCATGCATCATATGGCCTAACGGTGCAT
Organism: Haemaphysalis longicornis; assembly: GCA_013339765.2. NCBI lineage: Eukaryota > Metazoa > Arthropoda > Arachnida > Ixodida > Ixodidae > Haemaphysalis > Haemaphysalis longicornis. The sequence goes on along the minus strand of CM023449.1, from coordinate 166,377,893 downwards.
TACGGCACTACAATATAATGGTGCTTTTGCTCCTCCAAGTAAATTGTCAGGTGTATGTTCACGGTTACCAGAAATTCAAAGGCAGGTGTGAAAAAGGGTGATTAAACGTATTGCTAAGCTTGACCTCATGCTCCATGAAAGTTGTTCACCAGTTTACAACACCTTTGTGGCCATGTTGCCAAGGTCCAAAGAAGCTGTTTGTTGAACGTGAATTTACATCATCACAAGAAAGTGGTATGCAGAACAACCACTCTTACCAACTCTACTTGCAATTGTTCATATGCACCCCAATGTTGCAAATCACTGCACTTTAGCACTGAATATTCCGAATAGGGCATGCGGAGCTGGTAATGCGGTTATATATACAGAATTAAAAAAAATGCACTGGCTTCGTTTATTCTTTTCCGTAAAGATAGTGAAATTAAATTTCGTAAGAACACTTTCATAAGAATGTTTATTTCCATACATGAAAAGGAAAATGCTGTGGGTGCGTTTTTATCAATTCTTTTGCTATCCAGTACATTAATTGTTATTCCCAAATTTAGCTCATATTGAGCATAGCACCCTACTTATGACCCGCTCTTGATGTTTGGCCGTTTCCTATGTTCACTTTTGCCCACTGTAGTGCACAGAGCCTGGTCTGTACCGAGGGCTCAAAAGACTGCATGTGCAATAGGGTGCCAATCTGGGCCAATCGGTACAGTATCATGTTGGTAGCGGCGCAAGAAAGACGCGAACGAAGAAAGTGGAGAAACGCCCGTCGACTCACCAGTTGTGATAAACTGTTAAACCAGTTGTCAGTCGACACTATTTTTTTTCACCTTCTTCGTACCCGTCTTTTTTGCGGTGAGCCAAGATGACTGCGCATACACTGTGATAGACAATGTTGCGTATCACCGCATTTGACAGAAACAAATGTTGGCCGAAACTACTCATAGGGTAACTGTCAAATAGTGCCCACCATATTTGGAAAATCGTCTTCGTTTTGCTTTCTCCCAAGCGACCAGTTGGAGTTGACAGCGTTCTGTAATTCAAGCTTGCCCCCAAACGCAGTTGTCACTTGTGTTTGGTGTTGTTGATGAGAACTTCCGGGAGAATCTGTATTATTTCTCTTCTTTTTGCTCCTGCTTTTCCTCCCTTGAACACCCTTTTTTATACCCTGGCACATTATTTTTGTTTTATTTACGTTGAGTGGCGTCACCCGCCAGTGTTTTTTGTTTATGTTCCGCTTTTCAGTCGCCTCTCTTTGATGCAAAGTTTTAACACTTTTTATTTATTGCTATTGAGAGACGGCCTTTCGCAAGAAGACGTTTATTCGGTCGTCGGGCCCAGACTTTCGTCCGCAGTCGGAGCGAGGTGATGATGAGTGATGATGATAATTTAGAGATAATAATAGCGATGGGTGCATGGTTATGATTAACAGCGGGAAAAAACACCCCTCGGTGTTCACAGTGCAAGAGATGATGAGGATGTTGCGTACGGGCATAATGTACGCCAATAACGTTCCTATGTGCACATTGTTTATTTTTTATATAATGATAAATCAACCACAAATGCACTAATTCAGATTTGAACACATATTATTTCAAGGGTGCACGGGTTCTGCGCAATTTTGGCACGAACAGTACCATTAGTGGTAGTAATTCAGAAATATTTACCCTGCATATTGTTACGCTCCACCAGTCCTGCTATCTTGGCTTAGCTTAGTGGTTTACTACCCTCCTCGCTTGGGTGAGCAAAGAAGACAGACGGGATGCGGGAGCTGAGTGATATTGAAGAAGAGAAAATAGCAGAAGTTCTGTCCGCGTTGCACCCATCCGTGCTTTACCTTTTCCTGTTTTCAGATCCTACGCTCTTGTCTGAACAAGTCCTTCCCTAACGTAACACGCTGGTGCAGGTGCTGGGTATGGAAGGACGAGGAGACCCTAAGAATTGCGCCCAAGTCGGCGTCTCGTACCCCTTCCACCGGTCAGCTCCATACCATGTCGTACCTGGGGATAGTCGTCTTCCCAACTTACCACCAATGACCAGTTGGTACCCCCAAAGTGAACCACGAACGTTCTCTGGTAACGCTGAGGAATAAGTTCAGGAATGGCTCATACAATACCCGTGGGTGAAGGGATACAACCGCTGGGATGCCTCTACTCAGCTCGCAAATGCCGTGTTTTCCTTGAGTGTAACAGTGCTCACGTGGTTCAAAACCACGAAGACATGCTCAGAAGTTGGCACCGCTTCGTCAAAGAAACCTCAGGTCGCTTGGGCGACTTCTACGAAAAAAAAGAGCCGAACAGGCGCTGCTTCAGCCGACACAAATGCCTGCCTAGTCGTCCACCACATCCACAGAAAAAATACTAAATATTTGAGAGTCGTCCATCCTCAAATCTTGGAGGAAGACAAGGTAGGCCACCTGTTGGGAGGAATATAAGAAGAGGAGTACCATTTTCTGACAGGAAGAGAGAAACTAGAGTCAGCAGCGGCGTCAGTCAGCAATGCCATAATCGAGGCATTCAAGATCAGCCGCATTGCACCAAAATGTGGTCGCTTCGCTAACGTCATTACCGTCAAAAGTATAGGCGACAGCTCAACGGCTGAATTGGTGCACACCATTCGCCGCACTGTACGCGAAGAACTGCTGCGATACCAAGCATATTGGGACAACGCCAACCGCGGCTGCAAAATGCGAAGACTGCTTTATACAGGATGTGCTGACGAACAATCTTCAGCCCTCCAGTGCTGCCTTCAGCTTACCGAAAATTTGCCCCCCGTATTTAGAGTTCTCGGCGTGGTAGTTGCCGTGAATGAGCGGAATGTAGATCGGAGAATTGCCGTAGCCGTTCCTAAAAGTCCATTACGCTTCACGTTACTGTGACGCGTATGACGAATACAACACTGGCCGCGACGGCGAACGCTCTCCTAGCTAATCATGTGGTTGTACAGGTCGACATTTCCCGCTACTGTCATCGTCGAACCCAGCCAAGAAGAACGTGCGGGAGATCACGTACACTTTAGCCGCTCCTGAGGCTGGCGATTCGCGCTAGAACAGCCAGTGGCCGAGAAGCTGTTTTACCGGAGGACGAGGTCCGTACGCCACAGTTCACGGACTTACGAACCGCACTGTTAGCCCTAATTCACACAGCCGTTTTTCACCCCGTTACGTCACCGTCACGTCACCGTCTTCCGTCATTGGCGGCAGTTTCTCGGTCGATTTCTCTCCGAAAAGGGTGCTACGGTGACGGGAAGTCGAGCTCAACGTTTTCGTTCCGTCAACGCGACGGGACCATGCCCCGTGGTAAACCAGCCAATCAGAAAACAAATTTTGCACGGCTAAATTTAGCGAAAAGTGAGCACACATAAAAATCTAAAACATTTCCTTTACTTTTCAGATTAAGCACTCTCAATTCTAGGCTAAACTGATGACTAGGCAGACGACCCTGTACTCTGACGGAGAGCTCCAGTACGAACGCCACTCCGTTTACGTCTCCGTCGCGGTTTTTTGACGTGACGGTGCCTTGACGGTGAATGTGACAGCTGTGTGAATGAGGGCTTAGCCCTCATTCACACAGCTGTCACATTCACAAGATGGCTTAGCCGTCATTCACACAGCCGTCACTTTCTTAGCCCTCATTCACACAGCCGTCACATTCACCGTCAAGGCACCATCACGTCAAAAAGCCGCGATGGAGACGTAAACGGAGTAGCGTTCGTACTCGAGCTCTCCGTCATAGTACAGCGTAGTCTGCCTAGTGATTAGTTTAGCCTAGAATTGAGCGTGCTTTATCTGAAAAGTAAAGAAAATGGCTTAGATTTTTACGTGTTTTTTTTCACTAAATGTAGCCGTAAAAATTTGTTTTCTGATTGGTTGGTTTAGAACGGGCGTAGTCCCGTCGCGTTGATGGAACGTAAACATAGAGCTCGGCCTCCCGTCACCTTCACACCATTTTCAGCGAGAAATCGCCCAAAAAACCATCGCCCATGACGGAAGACGGTGACGTGACGGTGACGTGACAGGGTGAAAAACGGCTGGGTGAATGAGGGCTTACACTGCACAGCTTCCGCCAGCGACGTTCGCCTTCGCGTCAAGTTAGGCTCACCACCGCCGGAAAACTAGATGGAGCGACAAATGGGGGTGAGGTCGCTGGGGACATTACGTCTAATTTGTATCTTACAGGACTGTCTTTAACGAATCTACGTGCGCCCATGCCCACGCTCAAAAACAATGTTGAAATTGTGGTTGATGGTATTCGAACAATGGCAAGATTTTCTGTGATGGGCTTTGATTATAAAAACAGGCTTAAGCATAAGGAGATGTTTAGCTGGGACAAGATGGCTGCATTTCGGGGTGTGTTTGGTGATTCGTTGCGCCCTCTTGGAGTATGCTCGGTGAATCTTTCCTTTAACGGCCATGGCGGAGTTCAGGGCGGCGTTCACTGTGCTCCAATGGTCTACACATGACGTCATCTTAGGCATCGACGTTTTAATTCAGTATGGTTGTACGGATGACTGAACAATCGGAGAAATTTTAACAGATTTCACTGCCTTATCGGCACTTGTTAAAACTCGGCTGGCCACTAGGACGCATTGACCACATTTGTGACCTGGAAGACAGCGTCACTGCCGCGTGGCGTGCTATATGGTGTCCTCCGGGACCCCTTCGTTGTGAATTCGATACCTTAGTGCAGCCGATGTTACAGAATTGTGCAAAGAAAAACAGTGTTGCACTTAAGTTGTGGCACTTGCACCTGAAGTATCGCACTTGTAATCGCTCAGCTGTATTTCAATAACTCCTGCTATAGCCCTTAAAGTGCGGCAGTGTGTACAAATAAATAAAATAAATAAATAAAATCCTCGTTTCCCGTGCCACCATATTCGTTTTCTGGGAGTGCTCTACGTTGTGGACTGTCAACTACTCCAGTGAACCAATAATGTTGCCACGGGGTTTCAAACTTGCCCGCGGCATTCCGTTTGAGTATATTTCAATAAAAATTTTGACAGGAAAGGTGGAACCATCCATTAATTATTGCCCAGGGGTCTGCTCTATTTTCCCACATATGATTAGGGACTCACTCTAAACTGCTGAACGCCGGGCCCTAGTCAATATTATTTCCGAGCAAGCAAGTGTTTCCGACTTTTGTCAGATGGAAAGGTGAGTTTGAATTCAACATGGCATATTACAGGGGCGTTTAAACACACAATGCAGCCATTGAACAGTCTGCTTTGGGATGAGCAGCAACCATTCACAGTGGAAACCCCTTATCCCGAACTTCTCACACGCCAGCCAAAGCCACTCCCCAAGTTTCGGTTATTTGCCTCTTGCTGGTTAACTCGGCACTATTGAAACTACCGAAACAACTTTTCGCGACACGAGATCTCCAGCGGGCCTTTCAAGTAGGCTATCTTGCATATTGAATAAAAAAAGCTTGCCTGGCTACCAGGCCCTACAAAATGTGTCAATCTCACTCTTCACTTTCTTCCGCTTAGCAGCCTAACGTGTCGTCACCACATCACCGTCCCTTTGGTCCTGTGTTCCCGAACCCGCGGTTCAACTCCCCCCCCCCCCCCCCCCGAAGTGCACGAGATCGTGAAGCCATCATCAAGGATGAAGAAGTCCAATTAGTCCAAACTGTCAGCATCTTGGGCGTGCATTATGGTGCGGACAGGCGCGGAGCAGCCCTTGCTCCCACAGCTGCATGATACAATACCACAACTTGTCTACCTCATCCGGCACATTTGTACACACATCCAAAGACTAGGGGAACAAGACACCTACTCTCTCGATCATTCCCCACTGCTTAGCCGACTCACATACGGCGCCCCCTTCGTCTGGCGCAAACCTCAAGGACTGTCTAAGCTGGACGACTCATCCGTCGGATTTATAAGGTCGCACAGGTCCTGCGAGCTTTAAAGGCCAACTGCACTCAAAATTTCGACCGCGCGAATCACTGTTCCTGCAGAGTGTGACTAAAAAGACCGCGATGTACGAAGTATGACGCCTAAAATGTGCGTAATTACGCCGCAAGCGACCATCAAAAATCGACGATTTTGAAAATGAAACTGGGCAAAACGCGGCCATTACGGGCAGGCGGAAGTGACGTATGAGCCGTCGGCGCGAGTGGCGCGAGCGGCCAGACGGCATGGCCTGACGGCCCGAGCTGTGCGGACCGGGAGACGCGGCCGGCTCGGCCAGCCAGGAGGAGAGTGTGAGCGCGGGTGCGGGGGTGTGGGCGGCGCGCGGAAAAGCGAGCGCCTGTCCCGCAAGCACGACACTATTCGTGCGCTCCGACAGCAGCACACCGCATAGGCTCGCGACGACAGCCGAAAAGGAAAGAACCGCGCGGTTAACGAAGCCTCTTCGGAGCCATGAAAACCAGGCATACCAGCGCGAAATACGAGTTTCCCGGATTCTCCCGCTGCGAGGCAGGCCGATCGGCCTGGACGGCGGGCATGTCACTTCCGCTAAAGGGGTATTCACACGACGGAGCGCATGGAGGAAAGAATACTCAGGAGAGGCCCCTAGCATCCCAATGCATTACGAAAAGTGTGGAGGAAGTTACGTCATTTTTCTTGAGCCCATGGACAATGTTGCTTACTTGTTTACAACTGCGGCGACCAAATTTGGGCAAGTAAAACGGACAAGTTTTTAAGGCGCTTGGTATATCGCTGCCTCGCTACGCTTGCAAACCAGCGCAGTCGCTACGACAAACGTTTTTAGATTACGCCAGTTTGAAAACTCCGCCGTCGGAGGCGGCCTTAACTCGTATCCCGCGAGCCTGTTGCTATGACGACGCAAACGCTACTTTGCCAGGCTTAAGAGCTGAAAAATCGTCCTTCTATCTCAAAAACGAAGGCCGTTTTTCGATTGAAACTTTTGGTGAGGGTTAGAATGGGCAAATTGAAGGCGAAATCAACAGCTTAGAACATTATATCGCACCGAGGAATTAGCGACGAAGCTGTTTTCGCTTCGAAGCGGGAGGGCAGGGCGACGCCATGTTAGTCAAATGAAACCGGAGACAGCAAAGGATGATGGGATAGAGTGCTGGGCTCCGTGGGCTCAAGTCATGGCGGCACTCGGCTTCACAAATGTGACGTCAGGGCCTCTCCTAACCTTTTCTTTCCTCCATGACGGAGCGTTTCAGCGGAGAAATCCGAGGGAGGTCGTGACGTCACCGCAGGCGGACCTCCGCTCGGCTAGCTCCTTCGCTCACACGGAGGATGCGACTTTTGGACGGACATCACTGTTTGCAGCCGCCTATCTCGAAAGCATAGCTGCCGTAGCACCGCCGATTCCGCGACGGCGGCAATTTCTGTTAAGCGCATACGTACTGATCTTGTCAACCGACCAAAAATTGGTCGTCGACGCGATGCAGGTGCTGCCGCGCGGAGAGAACGGCGCGCGACGTAGTAGCAGCCGGCCGGCCCACCTACAGGCCTCCTGCGCTGGAGTTTTGGCGACATGCAGCGCCCCTAGCGGCCAACGCCTCTGGGTAGTACAAAAGCAGACGACCCCCGCCGCCCTCCATGTGTTTTCAATTACAAGCCAGAGTGAAAGTTGGTTGTGGCGCTTTGTGGCGAGTTTAAATGACTGCATATTGTATGAAATAGCCCTTAAAGTAGTTGCAGAGGCTAAACAAAATAATATCCGCTAAAAGAAGCCGATTTGTCGGCTTTCTTTTAGCGAGCTTTCGCGATGGTCGCGGCGTGGGACAGTATCGCCAGGTCGGGTGGTTTAACTGTTTCACGACAGTTACGTTTTTTCTCTTGCGTGCGGTCGACAAAGGAAAGTTCACGAGTAGCATAAACAAGGAACGCTGCTCATCCTATATCCTGAGGTAACTGCAAAAGGTTGCTTCAGCGGGAGCATGCAAGCGAACGCAAGAATTGCGCAGCCGACTCAGCTGACACTGCTGGCCTGGCACCGCCTTTGAAACGAGTGGAAATTTTGTTTCGTATTTTCGCAAACTAAATGATTCTTGCGTAACGTTTTACGCCGCACGATTTACGAACGGGAGGGTACATGTATACTAGCGAGTAGGTGGGGCAATAGCGCCAAATAAACAAATTAAGCGCTATTAAAGGACGCAAAACATGCACCAAATCACACGCCCGCTGCCTGCAGAGATGTGTACTTCTATAAACACCCACATAACACAGCATAACATAACACAGCCGCATACACGGCGCGGGGCCCCGAATATTTACATACGATCATCACTGACTGTGTGTTGGTTTCCTAGTGCAGGGGTCGTCGAATCTAAACGCCGACAGCCCAGTTTTGACTTCAAATGGAGTTAGACAGCGAGGTAAGAACAGAGAATTGGCGTCCTCCAGTTGAATTGCACCCCCATCTTCACACTTCGCCAGATTATTGTCAAATATTATTAGAAATTCGCTGAATTTTTTCTCTTTGCATTCAAAGCCCCCCTCCTCCTCCCCCTCCCCCCCCCCCCCCCCTTCCGATTTGCCGTCCAGCCCTCCGCCGTGTCGGCTGCATGGAACTCGGCCGTTGCTGACGCTCATTCTAGGCTATTAAGTGCGAACTGGGAATGTATACTGCAAGAGCGTAATTAAGTAAAGCGAGAGCAAACAAGGAAAGCGAGCGGCCTCTTAGTTCGCCCGACCACTTTGTTTTACGGCCACTATATATAATTTCGGAATCGCAAAACAGATTTCACGCTTCTGACGGTCGCGGCAATTTGTCACTGAGACACGCAACAAAACGGCAAGCTAACGCTGCACCGTGTATTCGTAACGGCGACGCAAACGAGCACTGTTTGATGAAAGTGCACGCATAGTGTGCAGGTACGCAAAAGAGCGGCGCACCGCAGCAGGCGAGCCTGCGGTCCGCCGGACTCGCTGGCTTTTTAAAGCGCGATCATCACCGATTGCGTCACTCTTCTTGGCTGTTTTTGAGAAGTCTCTCTCACCTAAAGTATTAGTTTAAACTAGAAATTTCACTTAAAATTTTACTTCGTACGACCATCGATCGGTGAACCTGCGAGTAGCAGACGCCGTCACGGTCCCGGCACTTTCGTCGGCGCTGTAAACGGTGTTAAGCGCTGCAAAAGCTTCTCCCCCTAATGCAAGTTGATCGCTGAAAATAGATCGGACGCGTCGGGGATGAACTGGTGACCACGTTCGCCAAAATAATCGGGAGCGTCGAGCTCAGTTTGCTTCTGTCAACACGGGATCCTATGGGACCCGCGCAGCTTTGTACTACCCGGAAGTACTGCCCGGAAGCCGCTTGCGCAGCGCCCCCTGGGCAGCGCAGGAGGCCTACAGGCCCGCATACTGATGTTAGGCTTAACACTGCGGCGAATATTCGATCGCCGCTCTGGCAAGCGGCTCAGGTGACGATTTTTAAAGCAACTTTCCATCACATCATTACCCCATTTCTCGTATACGCAGCTTTGTTTGCGCCTTGGGGAGCAATAACAAGCTGTCGCTCGAGCTACCGGCGCCGGCCTGCGCCACTTCGCAGCCGCGGCCGCCGCTCGCCAAGCGCCCGTGCTGGTGGTATACGCGGCTCCCTCAGTGCGCCTGTCATGTGCGCCACGCATTTTCGCGTCCAATGTATTAAGAAGCGATAAAAATAAAGTGCCTGCAACCGCTCTAGAACTTCAGTCGCGGCCAGCTGCCCGACGAGCAGACGAAATCCCGCCGCCTCCGCCGCGGAGCGTCGGAGGGTTTGTAGCTCGCGAGCAGAAGCTCCGATCTCCCATCGGAGGCGGTGCGCCGGGGAGAAACCGTGACGTACGGGGTCACGTGGCGCGCACTCCTAGGAGCGAAACGGCGGATTTCTCTCTCGTGTGAATACCCCTTAAATGGCTGTTTGCGGGACACGCCGGCAGGTGCTTTGTCGTCTGCAGGGGCGTTATTTTGAGTGCCTGAAACTGTATAACCACGCATTGCACAGAGCTACCGGTCGCGTAGCAGTAGTTCTCATAGTACCTACTACACATTTTGAAGGCATTTAGCCAGGGTGAAATGTGAGTGCAGTTGGCCTTTAACTTCGGAAAAAAAATGCCTCTGCTGAAATTACACAACACCTTCTCAAAACTCACCAAAGCGCAACACACCAACCAACTGGATCGCGTGTATTTCAGCCCTAGTGGCCGAACTGCTCTGAGGGCATTAGGCCGCCACACGCCGAATACCAGTAACGCGCTTCACCCCTGCCACCCCAAATCCGGGCCAATATAAAAAACTTGGGCCACCACTTGAGGGGCAACCACGGAATTACTCTTTGGGCCCTGACACTCACCACACCAACAGATAACACGCTTCCTTTCAGGAGAACCAAGTTTCAACGCAACCGTTCACGAAACATATTTAAAATCCATTTTAATCTTCGCCCGCACGAGAAAGCCCAAGCCACGTGACATCATCTGCTACGTGCAACTGCCATCTCCCGTGACGAAAACGTGTCATGGTTTTGGGACTGACGTCATGCTGCCCGGGCCTGTGGGGACGGCGAAAACTCTTTGCGCTCGCTCGCGCCTCCAGAGAGGCAGCGATACGGCAAGAATGGTGACGTCATGTTATACATGCTGTCATGGCGGACGCTCGGCGTTTTTCAGTCGAAACCGAAACTGGCACGAATAAACGACGCCGTAAATGAATGTTTACGCTGCGCTCGGTCGTCTAATCTGTCATTCTATGATTAGTGGGCTGGTAGGCACGCATAGCAGCGAAAAAAACGTAACATAAAAATTTCGTGTCAGTACTCCTTTAAATCTTGTCGTCACTCATACCGAGGGAATCGTTCTGTATGGAGCAACCTATCTTAATCTCTCCTCAACCGCTGCCGAAGATACCGTTAGTTTCCTTGCAGCGGCCACTCATACACCGTCCACCCACACAACCATGATAACAAATTCTTTGCAAGCCTGTCTGTATTGGCTCCTAGGAAGAGTACCCTTGACGGCGTTCAAGATCCTCAAAGCCATGCCCGACCAATCCTCAATTACCATCGAATGGACTCCGGGGCATTCCTCACTCCGTAGGAAACAGGCATCCCCTGTTGCGGACCATGAGCACCATTTCCAGGTCTTCCCTGCAGGACCACGCGGATACCCTCCACGAGGGGCACTCCATCTTTCTCCTCTTCTTAACCGACTTCCTATCACAGTACCGTCATACTCGCCAAACATAGCTCTTGCCCCACACAATCCTGCCTTTCGAGGAATCCTGAACGTTTCGTCGACTACAAAGTAGCGCACATTATAACGCCACTGTTTCATTTCACATCTCCTCCTCATGCTTCTCATGTCACTCTCCAGATTGTCGGGACCATTTCCCCACTGCTCACCTTGCCTATCTTCTCCATCAAGCAATACCCTTATCCTCTCACTTCCCCGTCCCCGGAGGAGTGGGAATTGGCGTTGACAAGATCGAACCTGCAGGAGCCCCGTAGACGTCTCCAGCGGGCTATCCAAACAACGGGGGCGCGTGAGCTCTCTAACTGGGGAGGCCGCCCAACTTTTGCTTTTATTCTTAGAGGTCTTGCAAACCGGGCACCGTTGGAGAATCACGACCGGGCAGACTACCCTCTCAGTACTTTCAGCAACATAACGCAACACTGCAGGCTATGCCGACGCACTTACCCGCCAGGAGCTGACCCGGTTCCCGAAGAACAAAGAAGTGTCCTTCCGCCTACTACAAACAAACGCGTTCCCACGCCCAACAAGACTACAGGCCATTCACCCTACACAATATACCCCCTGCGCAATTACTGCGACCAACGCGCTACCCTATATCATATAGTCGGGGTGCCACAATGACCCAGGCTTGAAACCAACTCCCGGTTCTATCTACGAGCAGTGGGAGTGTGAAATTGCCAGCTTTGACCCGAATAGGGAGTTATGGCTGACCAGTAGGGCGAAGACGGCGGGTACAACCATCGAAGTCCAGGACTAAGGACCCCGCCCTCCTACTAGCTTTTCAGTGGAATAAAGATTTTCCTCCTGCCGGAACTCCTCCTCTTAGCGTTTGTTAAATTTAAGGTCAATAAATGCTTTTCCGCCCTGCGTAGCACGTTGAATATACGGCAATTTTTATGATATTGTACACTAGAGAATATTTTATGACCTAAAATAATTAAATATAAATACAATTCAATTATGAAACAGCCCGTTAGATATTGGTCGCAGCCACCAGGAGACACGAAGCAAACTGTACAGTGTCTTTTCTCATACAGTATTTAAAGGAGCCATGAAGAGAAAACACAAGTTTGGTTCGTTCGAAAGATTGCCTCGTTAGAACCATAACGACACCACTTATAACGCAAACTTCGCTCAAATAAGCTACATAATTAGGAAAAAAGGAAATGACCATGCGACCCACCAGCTCATTTTCCGCAACAGAACCTGTGATGTCACTTGGGAATGCTCTGCGATTGGTGGAGGCCGGCAAAAGCAAACACATGTTAGGCAGGGCTTACAGTTTGCATAGCGAGCTCAATGCCCGTGAAACATACTGCACATTCTTTTTATGACAAAGAACGGTGGAGTAAACGGTTGAAGGTCCGAACGAACTTGCAAGCGTGTGCGCCAATGCGTACGAAACTAGCACCGGCCGAGCTCGACATCTCACCGTCCCGCAGACGAATTTTCGGGTTCGAGGCTCTTCGGGGCCAACGAACCGTTCCAGCACGCACAGCCGCGACCTTGCTTCGTATCGTAATCCCTTCACAAAAGGTTGGCCGTCATATCGCCAACCAGCAAAGGTAAAAATAGAAACGAGGGGAGTACGGAACAGCAAGAAGCTACGAGATAGTGCCAGTCGTCGCGCAAGTTTCGAATGGTGTTGGCTTGCTGCTGTCGTTACGAGCTCGTTTCCAGTTTACAACCACTGAAAACTTCAGTTTGTTCGAGTACTTTACAATGAAATTTCGTTGCCGCGTTTTGAAATGCCCATGTAGTACGGGCAAATCGTCGAGCCAACGACGAACCTAGGCGAAGCAAGTGGCTACGTTTTGTGAACTTTGCAAACGGGGGAGAAAGAGAGCTAAAGGAAGTACGAGTGTGCTCGCTTCATTTCCGAGGAAGTGATTACGGCAGGGACCCTTACGTTAGCTCACTCCTGGGACATGCTGGCGCTCATCGCCGACTTCGTCAAATCGCTCTGACCTTGGGGAAAAAATGCCGTAAACACCGCGCATTGACGCTCGTATCTTTCTGGTCGAAGCAGAGAGCTCGCGCGAACGGCTTTCCATACACGACACCGGCCGACTGGCATAAGTGATACTGCTACGGAAATTGAACTATTATTAACCGTAATCAAAATACGGCACATACGTACCAGTCTATATTCGTCTGTCGCGACGGGGCTGACGAGAGAGCGGTGCCGACGGCTGGGCGTTCGTCTGTTGTGGCTATCGCGGAATGGTCGCTTTCCCGTCCACCGCGTATCCCACAACTCTTGCCGCTCGTGCACTTAGAAGCATTGAGCGTTTTTGTGGTGTGAGGTTGTTAAATGCAAGCCCGAGCTCCTCGGCGAGAGTTTTGTTCTCCGGATTAGGCGATTCCATGACTACGGCTGCGGGTGCACTAGGTTTTACTAGTATTTTTAAAATGGCCGCCGTCTCGATCGACTCCCGCGTGTGGGTGCTATATGGAGTCGACATACTAAGTATCTGTTTCATGGACCGGCTCTATGACGCCATTGTACACGTCACGGAATGTTCAATTTTAGCGGGAGATTTAAAAATTTGGCTTAAATTGCCTTATTTCTCAGTGAATAAAGCATCATTTGCTTCCGGGAAAGCGCTTGGGGTACTATGAAACACCTAATCTTTCGAATAAAACAAACTTTTGTTTTCTCTTCATGGCTCCTTTAAGTTTTGCTTTCAGGTTACCCTTGGTAGGAAGAAACGTTGGGTATGGGAGAAAACTAGGCGGAGATACGCTGCTGCGTTTGGAGCCTTTTTGACCCTTTGGTATTCGTAATACGTGTAATAAAAATTTTAGGCGGTTGCGAAAGCTGGTACGCATTTGTGATTCAATGTGTTCACCGTGTTCATGAAAACGAATACAAAGAACAAAAGTAGTGCAGAACGCTAAATTAAATTGCATTATGTTTAGTCATTATAAAAATTTTCAAACATAATAACGCAGAAAAGTGTTGTCAGCGTTTGTACTGTTCCACAAAAGCATCAGTTTTATACACATGTATTTGAGTATCTGATAGTGAGGCACTTGAGAGTGTACTGACACGACAAAGTGCGAAGCAGGTAACAGAGGCGGCACGTGATTGTTACGGCATGAATGACCGTGAATTAAATTTTAGGATGTTCTAAAACCTGCTCAATGCTTGCTGAGTTTTATTCTATTAAAATTACGTTATGTAACGAGGTCCCCTTGACAGTTCTCAACTTCGGGACCTGCTTTGTCATTGTACTCGCTTATGTTATGCAAAAAAAGTGAAATAAACTTGAACTTGAACTTGACAAACTTTCATGAGATCAAAAAGTGATGCAGTGTTTGTAATAGTCGTACAAATACTACTGATTTTATACATCCAAGGAAAAATCTGTGGGCAGTAATTGGGGCCAACTTTAGGGTACAGGGAGGTATTCTCTTTTGAAATTTTTGTCACAGTTGGTCTAGATAATTGATCGTTGTGTATACTGTCTAAAAGAGCACCAGTAGGATGAGAGGATATTCAGAGCATTGAGAGCTTTTGTGCAACGATTTGGTATTGGTGACATAGATAAAGTTGCACGACATGCAGAGTAACGTGAACATGGAATGTGGTTGTGCATTGGAGTTTGTGATTCATGGTTACATGTGCATCAAAAAACTGTTTTTTGTAGTATATGCTTGTACGTGACATATATACCTCCCCCGCAACACGCGCAAGTAACCCGTGAAGCAAGCTTTACATAGCGAGCTTCGTTCTAATACATTCCCTAGCTTTTCGTACCAGCACACGTTCTACCCTATGAGGGAGCAATACTGATGCTTACTTGCGGGGTAAGCGAAACCATTCACATTCCAGGTGGAAATTCCCAAAGCCCTGTACCGAAACATCCCGACCAAACTCTTACCGTGCCCTCCTCGGATGGGAAGCCACTCTTTCAAGACCAGTACTGGATGACCAGCGTGGACTGATCGACTGGGCAAGACGAATTGCCGCCATAAATGAGGCCGAGGACTAAGGAAACCACACTCTGGCAGCTGAATACTCAGACGCAATACACTTTTAGTACAATTACTACTGCACTAAGGAAAACCTACGGCAGTTGTATGTTGGGCCCTGAGACATCCTGCTGCAGTAACAAAAAACGACAATAAAACTGATTATAAAAAACAAAATAAGTATGTTGCTGAAACTCAGCATGAATATGAGGATGCTTTTGAAACAATGGATAGACAACGCTGCCGTGAATGACTTTAAGAGGTAAGACCAGGTCCGCCATTTTAGTCTTGAGGGAAGAGAAGAGTGTATCGACAGGCTTGTTCGTCAAAGGTAAATTTATAATTACTGCAACTAGATTGACTGAACACAGAGAAAGCTTTTAATATAAAAGCAATCTGATAATACCCCCCCCCCCCGAAAAAAATTGGTCCGTGGATTTCTAACGCATACACGATGCCCTCTATGGTCGTGTAAATATATCAATCTATGGGGTAAATAATGTAAGGCCCCATAGCTTTCATAGCTTTTAATAGCTTTCATAGTTTCATAGTCCGCTAGAAGCGCTGGAGAAAATGTCTTCTCAGCAATGTATTCGTGTGTAGTAGCAATGGCAATGTTGAAGAGGCTATGTGAGAATACACAGATCTATATTGTGAAATTTGTTAAATGCCCCTGCGTCTTTAGATGTGTTGTTGGAATTCTTATATATTGCTCATTCCGAAATTCATTTTTATTGTGGTATCGTGCATCACTTGAGTTAAAGCGGCGACCAGTATTGGAATGGAGTCGTATGCGGCATTCCTGACGGTGCCCCCGGAATCACTTCAAAAAACAATCCTGGCGTCGAAATACCTCGCTCCAGATTTTAACGGGGTGGTTCAACTAAAATAATATCCCTGGATACTCATGATGCTCTGGAAGACAGGTTCGGCGACACTCGGAAGACAACCTGGGACAATTATAGCGCTCCTTCACTATGCTTAGGTTCAAGGTTAGGCAACGTTGAAGTTCAGCCGTGCGATGTGCCAAGAAACTTCTAGCGGAGTGAAGTAAAGCCTATCGGAGTGAGTGAATAAAATATCGGAGTGAATAAAGTCTAACATCAGGCCATACCATATTCACTTCGTCTCTCCGTCTCTTTGGGCTAAGCGCGCGTTAAAAGCTCAAAATGTAGAGGGCTGTAACTTCCCCAGATCGGGTAAGGTAGGCTGGTAGAGCTTTCCTACTCATAACCACAGCTATATTATGGCCCAAAGGGGAATGAGGGAAGCCCTATGTACGTTTTATTAATTCTTATTTGCTCGTTTTCGAAAAGGCATCGCTTCCTATAGTTCACGTAACCTTGTCCGGAACAGGACCTGACGCACTGAGGATTTGCATAATTTGCCTTTAGGTTTACAACTACTTTACCCGTGTCAGCCAAGTACTCAGCCTTATTCAGTAGATACCAAACGTGTAAAGCCGCCTTTGCGCAGTAGACAACCGAACACTGCAGCATCGGGCATAGAGCTGGGGTTTTCACATTGCTGGTTCAAGTAACGTAGCATTCACCAGACGGCATAGTCTTAGACAAAAAGCAGTGAGCACGGAGCACAAGGGTTCGCGCCGGCAGCCGAGCCATCACGATGCCCCGCGGGTGTTTGAGCGGTGGAAACACGGTAACGAGTTTAGCTCGAATACTCCAGGGGACTGACACCATGTGGAGGGACGCTAATAAGCAGTGCAACTCTCTCTCTCTCTCTCTCTCTCTCTCTCTCTACGACGAGAATTCAGGGAAACGAGAAAGGCAAAGAACCCAGTGTCACCGTGTCAGCGAGGGAATAGTGGAGAGCCAACTCACCTTCGCCTGCCCCATGCCCTAAAGCCGCAAACATTGGAACGCCCATTTCTCAGAGTGCAGTTTCCTTCTAAGGAAACGCTATGATCGAAGGTTCATGCGGGTGTAACGCCTTAACAAATTCATGAGGCATACCGATGGTCTCTACATGAGTCGAGCAGTCGGCCAGAGTGTAGCAAACCAATAGATAAATAATTTGGTCTGTCCTTTAGTCCATCTGTCTGTCTGTCTGTCTGTCTGTCTGTCTGTCTGTCTGTCTGTCTGTCTGTCTGTCTGTCTGTCTGTCTGTCTGTCTGTCTGTCTGTCTGTCTGTCTGTCTGTTGTTTCAGTATGACGTTTTCTAAGTAGGTAACACGATGAGTTGAAGTGCACACATAATATCAACGTACGTAAATTCAAGCCCGTACATATTATCAGTGAATCCGTTCCAGAAATACACCAGGCTGGATTGTGACTGCTTCAGTCGTGTTCAAGGCCAAGCCAACTTTCGATTGTCAGGAATTTACTGCCACAGGCAGCGCTGTGCATAATTAAAAACGTGGCTGTTAATAATAAAAGCTGTTATAGAGATAACTGCTCCTACAGCGAATGAGAAGATACAGAACTAGTCGCCACGCTCTGCAATAAACCACCAAGAAATGAGGAAATGCGCATGAAACTATACCCAGAGAAGAAGTGACCAGTAATTTCCCAAGCTTGAAAACGAATTCATGTATGAAGGACGTCTTTCAGAGTTGGGAAAAAGATCTTTTTGTTTTATTTCTCATTACACCCCCCCCCCCCCCCGTACCTAGGTGTCACATATCTGAACGTACATTTTCACTACGGTTGATGTTTGCTCCAGACGTAGAAGTTTTCTCATTAGAAATATTGTACGACCGAACGTGCTTAGGTCCCCTTTTAAGGGGCTGTAAAGCAAGGGGAGATGTATCTTGTGGAACAAAAACATTACTTGATACCTGCTTACATGTATCTCTGATTACAGCTTATATAACTGTTTCTTGAAATAAAACTTGACATCTGCTTCCTTTTATCTGGATACTCCTTATACAGGGTGTCCCAGATATAATGCACCAAGATTTTTTTTAAAGAGCTATGGCGTTACTCGAAGAAAACCTAGTGCATAATGTTTACCAGGAAAGGAGAGTAGCAGAGAGTAATATTATCGTTAGCCAGACCTAATTAATTATTTGTAAATAATTATCTAATTCGGAAATACCCTCGTAATAATTACCGTTTCAATGAGGCACTTGTAGGTACCCACGATAGACATCTAACCGGGGTTTTTTCAGCTACGAACTAATTTCTTACTCATTTATTCAGGACTGTTAAAGAAACCCCGAGACATAAAAAATACAACGTGACGGCGCTTCCGCCCGCCGCGTAAAGGAATGACCTCAAAGAGGCTCCCTCTGGATTAGCCAGGATAAAATAAAGGAAACAAGGAAGAAATCCCGACCGAGTAGGTGCTTTATCTGCCACACGCGCCCCGCCAAACTTGCTGTTGCGGCTCCTTCCTTGCATACCATCATCAAGGGGATGGGCTGTCTCTTCGGGTGGGTGAAAGGCGAACCAGTTGCTTTCAATCAGCTTATCTGAGGGCGCTGCTTTAGTGAGGAGGGCAGCAGCACCGTCACGTGGTATTTTTCATATTTCGTGGTGGTTATTCATCAGTTAGAATAGATGTGTACGCAATTAGTTCGTCGCTGAAAATATCGCAGTTATATGCCCCTCGTGGTCATACCTAAAAGTGCCTCCCTGACACCTCAGTGATTAGGAGAGCACATCTCCAGTTACATGAATAATTACAAATAATTAATTAGGTCTCATCAACCAAAAAAATACTGTTCTCTTCTTCACAGCAGTGCAAATATTAAGCTCCTGGTTTTCTTCGAGTAACGCCATTGCTTCTTTCTTAAATCTTGGTGCACGTAAGCTGCGGCACACTGTATAATTAGCCACATGGGGTAGCATTCGCACGTGTGTTGCAAAATGCTTTCCTACGAAGAGGCGTATTTGGGAACTGCTACTACGCCTACAACACTGCTACCCGACGCCAATGCATGGACGAAGGCAAACAGGAAAGCACGTTTCGGTCGAACAGCTTCAGGTCGAACATCGCTGCTCATTGGAAGGAGGCGTCAGGAGTGTCCAGCATTAAATCGGCGAAATGAGGAATAAAGCAAGCAAACATGCGCGCGCTCGTTCCGCAAAAAGAAAACAAAACACGACGCAGATAAGTAACAACGTCAGGGTTCGAGCTAGTTGGTACTTTAAAGCGCAACAAATTTATACAAAAGACGAATAACACAAAGACAAGCGCTCCTTTCAACTGGAAATTTTATCTACGGAACAACATATACATACGAAAAGGGGAAAAATAAAAAAAAACAGTGTATGTGCGCATCGTCCTAAACTAGAGTATGTGCGCACTGTACAGGCGCGCACACGCTGCTTATGCCATGGGTGTACCCAGGAAGGCCAGCTCTATTGCTGATAACGATACGGAGGTCGTGCTCACACAATCTTTGCCACCACGATGTATCTCAGCTGCTTCCACAATATCCCGTGTGCGCTGATGGGGATCGCGAAAGGCAACTGTATATTCATTAAATCGAGACGAACACTTGCAGTTCTGGCAATGACTGGCGAGGTTCCCGTCCGTGCCTTTTTCCACTCGATTGGCATTCTCACGGAGGCGTTGATTAAGGCACCGTCCAGTTTGTCCAATGTAGTCCCTATTACAAGACAATGGGAGCTTATTACACCACTCCCGCAGTGCAATCAACGTACTCATTTTGGTGCTTCCGCACTTTTTCTTTTATTTCGGAACCGGGCACGTAACAGTGCAAAGACGCGGCAGTTTTTCCAGAGCAGACATTAAAACTTTCACGTCAACCCTTGCACCAATCTTTATAAGATAGTGTGAAATGCCGTGTAGGTAGGGAAACAACCGCAACCTTGTTAGGTTGGTGGGTCGCCTGGTTATCTTGGTCGCCTTGCCCGATGCCAGCCCGTCTTTGCTTTGAACGAATTGCGTTGGCCACCGCTATAACCACGTTTGCGGGGTAACCAGCTGACCTTAGGCGACGCAGTTGCAAATGGAAAGTGGTGTACATAAAGTGCTTGCATGTTTTGTTCAAGGTACTGTTGAGACAGCTGCTGGCAATGGCTCGTTTCACCAGTTTGGTGTCACGGCAGTAGCCTGAACGGCAGTAGCGGCTTCCGGCTGCGGGGGTCATACATCCAACAGACGTGTTTTCCCGAGAACTGAGGTCTCAGGTCCAAGAATTTGAGACTGCACTGCTTAGGGACCTCGTGTGTAACCTCTAGGGGGTTAAGACGTGCCTCAAAAATCGCCAACGCTTGTGCCACATCTAGGGTAAGCGCCTCTACGCCACTGTCAACCAACACCAAGAAATCGTCAACATATCGGAACAATTTTACAACCGTTGTCTCCTTTAGCCTGTCAGCAATTGACCTGTCAAAGTGGGCCATGACCAGGTTGAACAAAACAGGGGCAACGCGTGAGCCTATACAGACTCCTTGCTTTTGATGTACACGTGACCATCCCACAGTAAATCTAAAAAATCTTGAACAGAAATGCCACATTCAGTCTGAAACGGTACTGCACCACAACCAAAAATGGCATCTTCAACACAGGTTAGCATTAGGTCATGCGGCAAGGAGTAGTATAAGTACTCCTTAAGTAGTGGTATAAGTAGTATAAGTAGTATAGGTATAAGTAGTATAACTTGTATAAGGAGTACTTATACTACTTATGAGTTTTCGCGTGTACAGTCTGAGGCAGTAGAGGTCACGGCAAAGCCGACGGCAGCAGATACAGGGTTGCCGAGTGGAGGAACCGGGGAGGCGGTAGTATTTATTGGTTCCCAGGGAATTTTAAGCAACAATATTCTTACAACTAGTCTTATAACTTCTCTTAGTTGCAAGCTTTTAAAGAGATCCCACCACGCAGGTTGTGGCTGTATTACTCGGGGCCAGCAACCACAACAAAAAATTCAAGGTGAAAATACTTGAACCACTAATGCTCAAAGATCTGTTGTAAGGTCGTGGAAAGGTACCACCTGTGCAAACGTTACGAAGGTTTTTTTTTTCAGTGCTATGGCTGCAAATGCAACTTTTGCGAACGTTCAGGGAGTTTGCATTTGCTTTCTTCAACCTAAACGTACTTTTATGCGATTGACACCTTGGAAGAGCCTGAGATTGCTACAGACAACCAGACTTTTGTCCTATTTGTAAGAAATATCGCTTAGTTGAAATCATACCTCATTCGGACAAGTAATCCAGTTTGCAAAATAGTCTGTTCACGTAAGCAGGCACAAATTGATTGAAGAAGCGAAAAATTACGCGCTACTTGGTAACGTAGCGTTTGCCCTGTTTGGAGAAAAAAAATTGAAAATGCCAAAGTGGGACATATGTGGTAAATGAACATTTCTGTTAAAATAAAGGGGATACGTGGCCATACATTGAAAAACAATTGTCTGTTACATATAATTGAAATTGCGCTAAACGCAGTTTGACTGCTGAACACCATGGCGAATGTAGCAATAATTATTACGCCTCAATATGTCAGTGTTATAATATTTTACGTACGGCGAACACAACTTTGCGTATTATGTCCGAATAAGGCTAGAAAAAATCTCATACACGAATAGTATGTCATTTTGACTGTCTTACTTTGCCATGATATCAGGAACCCGTTGACATTTCTATCAGCCAACCATCCCGAGTCCTTTCTGGCAAGGTTGGTTGCAGTTGATGGTCGTATAGGAAGGCTTGATGTACAGAACCAACTGTAATGAAGGCTGCTTGAAGTGACTCTCGATGGTGCTGGCAGGTACACTGCGAAACGACGGCCGATGTTGGCGTTACGGAAAGCTTGACGGCTCAATTGATGACGGAAAGGCATTTTCCGAATGAATGATGGCAGCAAGCCAAAATTCATTCGATAGCGATGCGGTTGTAATCGCAGAAGCATAGTGGCGGCATTGAACGTTTCGAGACAATTACAAAAACTGTCGTTTTGAGAAGGTGTTTCCCAAAACGGCATATTCCAGAAAAGGTACTTTGATAAGCGCTTCTTGTTGTTAAGCCAGAAATTAAAGGGATTGCATCGAACTGTGTGCCCTTTATTCGCCGTTTTTTGTTTGAGGGGGGCAGTGCAGATCCTTACGCGAAGACACGGGAAGCTTTTTGTTTGCCGTGACAGGTCAAACCGTCCCCGTTTTCGCTGTGCTTTCATTTAACGTGGGCTGAGCCTGCGGATAGAACTGTGCATGGCGTGGCATAAATTCTGTGTGGCAGAGACGGCGGGCCTAGCGCTTCGCTGATCCTCCTTAGTTGCAATTATCTGCTTTGAGACAGATTCAACGGCAGTATTATTACACAACACAAGTTTTATTCCAGGCGCGCATGCGGTTTCATTCGTTGGTATACGGTGGCTTTCGTCGGGAAGAAGGGGGGATCTGTGATACCTGTTTCAGGTAGAGATGGCTATCTAAACGGCTTAATGTGGGCTTCGTTTTGAATGTAGGGTAATGAAAAACAAGCGGTATGACTGTCCGAATGGGTGACAGCAAGAAAAGTAAACACAACTTCCAAATTGTTTATTTCTTCACGATCCGAGGACCAACACCGCCTGTTGGAAGCTCTTCTAGCTCCGTGGCGGTAGTGCAGTGGTTACGAGCTTCAGTTACCGCAGTCAAAGGTTGCAGAGCTTGGTGTTTTGATCCTCGCTCGACCCTTCTTTCGTACTTATTTTGCGCCTACAGTATGCTATCACTTTTGTTTAACTGAAAAATATTCCCTGTTATGGTTTTTTTAACCCCAAGTGATTTTCCTTAGTGATATGGTAGGTTTATTTCCACAACTTGCTGATGCCCGGGGTAGCACAACCAGCTACACGTTTTGCTGGGTATGGCCCCTGATCTTTCTATTTACAATGCTTTGTGGGTCTGTGTTGAAGCCAGAATTGGTTTCGACGCATTTTGTTCAGTTCCCGTGTAGTTGTACGAACTACGTTATGAAAAAACAGGGGCATAGCCGAAACCAAAACCGCGGCACCATGGAGACCCCACTGATTCTTCCTGTACCATCGCCATCGCCTCCACTCTCCGCTGGCAGGCGAGCTACAGGAGTCGCACACGCTTGTCGACTCGGTTTGTCGGTTAGCTCGGTTACGAGCTAATTGAAACTTAGTATCTTGGGTGCTTATTTGAATCTGATGTGATAAACAACACAACACGGGAGCGTAATTCAATTGATGCAACACTGGCCATCGATTTCACGGAGTGGACTGCGAGAAACGACAAACGATTTATTGTTTCTGTGATTTTACGCGGCGAAGCTACACCCGGGATATGAGGCGCGCCGTATCGGATAGTTTCGGATTAATTTGGGCCACCTGTGCATATTTAACCTGCTCCAAATACTTGATGCACGGGCGTTTTCGCCGGAGAATAAACTAAGAAAGGACGCGGCAGGAGTGTATAGAAGTCTCTCGGAGAGGCCTTTGTACTGCAGTGGACACTAACTGGCTGTGAACAATGAATGATGATTCTTAACCAGCACCGCATGCGGAACTAACATACACGCAACGATCACCGGCTGGTGCTTTTTGATAGGTACTCTAGTATTATTTCCACCATTTAGAACAGTACATCTTCACGTTTCGTGTTCCTCGTATTCCTGCTAAGGTAACTCTTGCATCTTAAGTGCATTGCTACAGCCATAGAATATATGCCACGACGTGTTCGGTCCTTCGTATCTCAGACAGACAGCCGGGACTTCGAGAGGAAATATGGGAGTCACAAATCCTCAGCTCTTCACGGAGCTACCACTAACATCGCCGTGCACGGCAGACCTCGTTTTATCGTACAACTACCACGTCCCCTCACGGGAACCCCTGTGTAGATGCGACTCATAAAGGGTTCACATTGCAGCGTTGGACAGCGGAGGAACGGCGCTGGAACGATGGAGCGGAGCGGCGCAGGCACCGCGTTTTATAGCGCGCATAACGGTGAGGGGACGCGCCGGCGCCAGTGCGTCTGCCGCGGCTATGACGCAACACAATCCAACACAATCCACTTTGACCCGATCCAATCCGAATCCAATCCAATTCAATCTAAGCCAAGCCAAGCCAAGCCAAGCCAAGCCAATCCAAGCCCATCCAATGCCCCTCGCGAGAGAGTGTTCGCTATCGGAGAGGAGAGGGGGGGAGCGGCGGAGAGTGCAGCTCACGCGGCGAGGAGAATGGGGGAGGGGCGGACGCCGACGACAACGCCGACGACACCGGATGCAGGGACAAGGCGAGTGAACGAGATGCAGTCGCATCTGAAATGCGTTGAAGAGACTACAAGGAATACTTTGTTTTCACCATCCGTCGCCGGGGCTGACAATCACTCAGCGCTCCGGTGCCTCGTGCCTTGTTAGAAGGCAGCTCACGGATTACCTGTGCCGCCGAGTCGAGCCAAATGAATTTCCGCGTACCGTCCGGCGTTAGCCCACTCTTCACCTCGGCACGCGTGACGTCTCCTCTCACCGCGCGCACGAACCTATTTAATGCAGTTGTGGGGACGGGTAGACGCCGAACCATTGCCTATGGGGCTACGTGGGTCTTCGCAGAATTGTTTCTGTGCAGGGGTGTTTGATGCAATGAACGGGAGCCTGCGAGTGTTCTCTCTTTACCTCTGTATGATTCCCAAGTGTGGCGAGAGCCGACCCAGCTTCTTGCTTCATGTGTTTCGAACGAGTGGTGAGAAACGTAAGTAGCCTGAGCTGTAGTCCACTAAAGAAGGCGACCGGACATACGCCTATATTTCCAATGGGACTAGGAAACCTTGCGTGTTGCGAAAAAAGCGAACGGTAGCGCACTAAAGGGTGCCAAAGTCTAATTAATAAGGGTATGTTGTGTAAGTCAGGGGAGAATGGCGACTAACACAAAATTGCACATGAGGGGCGCTGGCAAGCAACTGGTGTTTTATTCAAAGTGACGAATATATAACATGCACGTGCTCTCTCAGCTGGCATAGACGCAAAACCTCAACATAAGAAGATCTAGATATAAAGGCGTCGGAAACTTGAGAATTTGTTGGGTGCATCAAGGAAAGTTGTTCCGGCTTCAAACAATGTCATAAAAAATTGACTAACACACGTGCCCACATTGTTGTATATTTGACACTCCAGGACTGCTTTTCTCGTCCCCTAATTTTCGCGTTTAAATACTATGTCGCAGTGTCCAAACACGGAGAGCAGCCCATGCGCTCATATAAGTGACCCACATGTGCCATTGTTTAAGTTAGTGTGTCTTTGAGCGGGTGCTGGAATAACCATTGTCCAATGTACATTTTAGCGCTATCAACGCGCACGCGTGTTTTGGAGACAGCGATATTGTATTTACGTATCAATTATAAACAGGAGAGAAAGATTTTCGGCGTATCACATGTGCACAAAGGTAAGTACGTGGCCTAATCAAACATTGATCACTTTGCCTTAATCGACAGCATCGTTTCTTGATGGGTGTATTATTTTCCAGCGTTAGATGCCCTTTTTTATACACACTTTCTTTCTTGAAGTTATGTTTCGACGCCATGAGAGTGTAGGTGTACAGTATTCCTGAAAAAAGTTCTGAAACGCGAAAAAACTAAGCCAGTTCCACTAAACGTGCAAGCTCTCAAGTGGAGAGCAAGGATTTCCTAGAGGGGCTTTGGCGCCCTCTCTTGGCTAGTTTGATTACCAGCATGTCGTTGATACGGAAAGTAGTCACAAGGTGCACCGCTGCCCCTGAAAAGCCTATAAAATACACTGGATTGTGTTTGCATATAGTGGGTTAATTCTCGCGTTAATCATTGACTTTATTCTTCGTTTTTAGTATCGTTTACTTATTTGCGGCCTAGCTACGGCAGCTTCCGTGGCAATGGCGCACTGCAGAGATCAACCCCAACAGTTTGCACCTGAGAAACATGTGCGTGTTTGGCGCAATGATATTGACATCGGCTTCATAATTCGCGGCATCAGGTACGATCCAGACCAGGGGAAGCGGTATTCTTTCCGAACCTTCTGTTCGCCTCCGTGACTCCGCGTTTCGGGTTACTCGTTATCTACGTCAAAACTCCTAAAGTTCTCCGCACTTAACAAGCACCAGTTACGAGTCAGCGCCCGGCTTGCGAACTTCTTCACCGGTGGTCACTCTGCGCTGTTCTACACAAACATGAGCACCAACTCAACCACCTTTTCATTTTTAAGTGCAATGCACTTCTTAAGCGACCCTGAACCTGCGTCCACGGCGATGTCCGCGCACGTGGAGATGGGCGCGCGCAGCCTGGCCGCTGACATAGCACATACCCACGTGGGGGGATTGGCCAGGAATCTCCTCGTCTTCCTTGGCAACGGGGGGAGATGGGCGCGCGCTGCCTGGCCGCTGACATGGCACATACCCACGTGGGGGATTGCCCAAGAATCGGGCGTGAGAAGGGCTAATGCACCTGCTTAAAGGAGTACTAACATGAAATTTAAAAGCTGAGATCCGCTCTAGCAATCAAGTACAACGACACCACAAATAGGTGTCTGTGAATAAATGCATCTTTCTTTCTTTGTAGTTGTGTGTGTGTGTGAGATCTCTCTTTCGCGAACATTACCGAACCGCGCAAATTCAACTCGTGCATTCGCACTTTCACAATCTTCCCCTCGGGGAAATGCGGGGATTTTTTTATATACTAATATTACAGTTTCACGCAATAAAAATGCAACATGATGTACTACAGTGATTTGAAAAGCCTGTTGACTAATTCGTTGCCCCAAGTACACCAAAATTTATAATCACGTATTTCACCTGGCCGAGGAAGTTTCAAAACAATAAGAATGATAGACCCACCTCTCTCTTGCGAAAAGAGGGGTAAAAAAACCGCTGCTGCATTATTCATATTGTTGCGACCGAGTGGGGCGACCCGATTCGAGCTCCATGGCCTGCGACATACGAGTGGTAGCGTGTATGATGCGAGCGGCCAGCCGCTGTTGCAGCCGTGCAGAAGTCCAGAAGCCGTAGGCTAACGTAACTGTTTACTTCTTAGCGAGAGGTGAGCCGAAGCCAAAGAGCAATGCCCCGACGGGCGAGGTTACAATACAGGAATGGAGCAGAGCGACAGCATCGATTCGCTGCTCTAACAGGGATGGTTTACAACGCTTGCGGGGGTCTATTTATACGCAAAAGCGGTAACGGTCAAAACGCAACAAGCGGCAACACGCCACGAACGTCACAGACACACACAACGCTCTTTCCAGAGTTCGTAAGCCGTTCATAGCCTCGGCTCCCATTGAGTCCGGGAGAGGGGAGAGAGGAGGACTCCGCTGAGTTCGCGGGGCCTCCGTTTCCTTTAAGAGCGTGGAGACGAGCCTCGCCGGCAGCCGCCCAAGTTATGAAATGCGCCGAAAGCGAAGCGTCTGGCTCGGCTTGTCGAAACTTGTCACCGACATGGTGGCGCCTGTTTTCAAAGGCGCACGTAGTGGCTTCGCCGCACAGCCGAGGAGTGATGCGGGAACGTACTGCGGCGCTGGCCGATTCGTAACAATATGCTTCTGGCATACGCTGGCAGCGTAAAAAAACTTGTTGCCTGGTTTCTGGGGATTTACATAGTAGCGCGTGTAACTGAATCTTAAATTGTTAAAGTTGAGCCGCTCATTGCAAGAACAAAGATGTTCTCACAGGGGAAATCATTAGGGAGAAAAATATACGCACGCTGAAAATTCCCTCCGTAGCCACCATCTCGGTCCTGTATTCCGATAAAGAGCTCATGCTTCGATGGTAGTCCACGCTTTCGCTCATGACGAAAGCGCTGCTGTTATGTATATGATTGATTATAGCAGTTTTTGCTTCTTTTGAGCTGAAATTTGGAAGATACTTGTACTCCCTCCTAAATGAACGTTGTTCGAACTATAGCGCTCTCATTGCAAGCACCATCTGGTGCCTTGTCCTGTGCTTACGTTGTTTTTTAGATGCGACGCATCTCTTTCACCCGCCTTGTCCCTCCGGCATAGTCCGGCGGCGTCCGCATCCCTCCCCCATTCTCTTCGCCGCGCCAGCTGCGCGCCAGCGCCGCCCTCACCGCCCTCACCGCAGCGCCATCTGCGTGTTAGCGCTCGGCTGCGCTCACTCCGTCGCCGTGCCAGCTGTGCGTGGGTGCGGGTAACACATGCGCATGCGCTGCTCTCCCTCATTCCCCTCACCGTACCTATAAACGCGGTAACTGCGCCGCTCCGCTCAGTCGTTCCGCCGGCGCTCCTCCGATGACATCCTCCGGTGACCGCCGATGATTTGAAATGGAGACTAACAGGCCTGATATCGCGATGGTCGGCGCAACCGTAACAAGCACCGGCAACCCTGATATATTAGAACACACAACAACAATGGACACGCTAACATAACGGAAACGCAGCGAAAACCCCCGATGCGTCGCATCTACCCCATGGTTCCCCTCTCGGGAAGATGGTGTAAATTTTTAAGGATGTCCTACTAATAGGCACTAATTTTTACCATCGTCTGCAAGCTTAGTTTGCATCTTTTTGTTAATGCAATCATTTCCCGTCTTTGATATAGCCTGAGTCTTCTTACCATCACTCTGTGGTCATGACGTTTCCGAGTGTCTGAGCAACTCCGGCAACACCTGTTTGGTCACTTACACACTGAATGTTTTTACACCCTGACTGGCCAATATGGGTGAGTCTTCTACGAAGGGTGTCCTAGCCGTTAAGCGCGTTCGCACTGAAAGAGTTTAAGGCACCATTCCGGTGTGTTGCAGACATGGACGGTGGGACAGGCACGCAGTTGTACCCGCGTATGGACTGATGCCTTATGTCTTAAATACGTGCGACCCTTTTAGAACCCACCCACATCTTCGGTTAGCAAACCGATCGGGCATATTACACAGGATGGGAGACTGCTCATTGATTTTATCTTGGAAATATTTTCCGTTATCGCTGTTTTTTATCCATCACAGGGCAATCATTTGACAGAATAAGAGAGCTTATTCTAAAAAGCAAGCATTGTAGAGGTGATTTCGCTATTAGAGACGCAAGTCGCCGTTAATGCTTGTCCCTATGCAGGCTAGAAACATCTTATTAGTGAAGTGAAGTTCGCAATTTGCACAAGTCTTCATGTTTTTCCTTACTATCGTACGATATAAGATTAATAAATTAACTACTGTATGAAGAGCAGCAACGGACGAAGTGTAAAAGAGTAGCGGACAAAGGCATGTTGGGTGCTGTAATCATTAAAAATGGCTGTATCTGTTCTCATGGCAGCCGTCAGAATTAGTCGGAAATTTCTCTCCTCAATTTTCACAAAAGCCCGTCTCGTCTAAAATTGCATTAGTGAAATTACCTGAACTAAACTAACCACAAGAAATTACCCCTATTTTTTACGGGTCCCGTGAAATGATAGTCCCGTACAGCGACCACCTTATAAATGAAGGCATTATACCGAGGGCAGATTTGCCCTAATGACACTTAAAATCACCCAATATCACGAAACCTTACCGACGCTTACTGAACTAACGCTGCCTAACCCCACCCGTAACCTATCCTAATTCAGCCCAACTTCACCGACCATGATAAAACCTGTCGAACTACACTGAACAGAATCTTTCAACTCCAACTCAGCGTTTCGAAATGTTTTTACTAGGAATGAATCCCAACGTTCCGCAACTGACAGGCACTCATCAGAAAGCACACCAGCCTTAAATAAAACAAATGATTGAAGATTCATCATCATCGTCATCATCACCAGCCTATCTACGCCCACTGCAGGGCAAAGGCCTGTCCCATTATTCTCCATTTACCTCGGTCCTGTGCCAACTGTGACCAATTTATCCCCGCAAACTTCTTGATTTCATCTGCCCATCTAACTTTCTGCCGCCCCCTGCAGCGCTTGCCTTCTCTAGGGATCCACTCTGTTACTCTTAATGACCAACGGTTACCTTGCCTTCGCACAACATGCCCTGCCCACGTACATTTCTTCTTCTTAATTTCTACTAATATGTCTTTAACACCAGTTTGCTCCCTGACCCACTCCGCTGTCTTCTTGTCCCTTAATGTTACACCTATCATTTTCCGCTCCATTGCCCGCTGAGTCGTTCTCAATTTAAGTTGAACCCTCTTAGTGAGCTTAGAAGTTTCTGCCCGTAGAAACTTGGAGATGGCGCGATGGCGTAGAGGTAGAACACCCGCCTCGCGTGCAGAAGGACCGTGGTTCGAATCCCGGTGCCGGACAATTCCCACCGGATAAAAAAAAAAAAAATCCGCGTATTGATGGAATTCCACAAAGGGGCTTGCGGTGCGGCCTGACCCCGGCGACCATTTCCAGTAATGCACTCCCTCACCAGAGCAGGATTGGCCACCCTGGTGTAGTAACGGCCACAACCTCCCATGAATACGCCAATCGGGGATTGGAGATTAAACGGTTGCAAAACATGTTGGACATTAAAGCCCGGCTGTGAGTGACACAGTTCCAGAGATTCACAGCAAAGCACCCGATGCAATCTGAGATCCAACTCTGGGGTTGGAGCAGTGGCTCAAAAAATGTGAGCAAGACAGTAAGTGCGGACGACGTTTCGCTTACTTTGAAATTGCTGCTTTAAAATCTGCCTTCACGCAGCGCCGCACTTACTGGGTTTTTACAAACCCACCTGAACCATCCGACGGCCTAGTTACACTTTAAAAGCTATCGTTCTACAATAAATTCACTCAAGGAGGGCTCTCTCTAAAGGATTCATAAAAGACTCTTTTCTACAGCTCCACCTGCACGCATGAGTAGTACGGAAGCGTTGAATGTATCGCACAGCCCAATCCTGGCACTTCTCTTTATAATATAAAAGGCGAGTGGAATTTTTTCAATCACACGCACCCGTTCAATCGAAACCCGGTTAAATTGAAAAGTGCCAATTTCGCTGACTGCAAGTTTCCATGGACAAATAACACAGATCGGACAGACACGAAACTTTCCTTCATACGACGCCTTGGTCATGGAAAATAGGCGTGAGCCAGCATTGTGCTGGTCAAGAACCCATCAATTCTTCCCGCACATTGACGGCGTGGACGAGTATGGCGGCAAATTTAAATCCACCCAGTACATAAATTAGTAAAGATCCCCCAGGATGGCTGCGCGGGCCGTGTGTTATGGTAATGCCCGCTTCCTTAGTTTTTGTTTCGTGTCGGCCACTTTCAGAGTCACGCTCGCAATAGGTAGGGCGAGCAGAGGATATGAGCGTGGACGGCCACTGTGTTTTGCATATTGCATACGTATGCGCCTACTCGGAGAGCACCTGGCCAGGTGGTAGACCAGCGCTAGCGTTATAGAAAAGAACGCACGGGGACAGCCCATGGTAACCCGCCGTCGATAAATCAATTTTGGCCGCAGAAAATGTGGGTCGTTCGTGTAATGGTGTGTGTCAGCGGCTTTTGGTAACCGTACGCGGTGCGATCGGGGTGATGGTAATTTAAGTTTGGATTGCCATAGTACTTCTGCTTGCAGTTATAGTAAGAGATGGGTGTTGGAGGTGGTAGGGGGGAGGGGGGTTATTGTTATAAGAGTAGTTGCGAGGGCGGGATGTGTCTGCAGTAGTGTAATAGGCAATGATACCATCAATTTCTCTTTACATTTTTGTGAGCAGAGGCAAGAAAATAACTCCGATGATACCTATGAAGTAATAATTAGTTGCTTACGCGAAATCAATAACCTTTAATTTAAAGGCAGTGGCTGGGAGAAAAGTTGCCTGGGAAAAAAGTTGCCGGCAGTTCCTTCCCATTGGCTGGCCCCTACCATGTGGTTATTCGGCAGGCACATTTTCGCGGGTGCTATTTTGCCAGCTGCCGGCACATTTTCACAGTTGCTATTTTGCCGGCAGCCGGCACATTAGCCCGGGAGAAAAGTTGCCGACAATTCCCCGGCAATGCTGCCCCTGGGCGCCAATGCTGCGGCAGCCGGAGATGTCAACTTTAACGTGCTTTAACGTTAGGGCAAGTTTTCGAGCTTTGCCGAGCTTGAGGAGAAAATATTGATTGGTGCTGTTCAGTCAATTACGTCAAGTTATAGAAACGAGTTGGCAAGATTGCAGCGGGCATGTCGAACTTTGACTCAGCCCGACGCAAACATTTACACTTTCATTACAGACAGTGAACGTTCCTTGGTGTTTCCTTTGTAGTATTTCAAGCAAAGTCACACAATAAAGAAACGATCAGCCGAAAAATCAAGATTGCATGGCTAGAATTCACCACTGTTTATTTCAATGCTATGAAGTTTTAAACACAAACTTTACTAAAGACAATATTTCTGCATGGAATTATGCAAAGCAGGCAGACGTCCAAAAACATCTAATTTTGCGTTCATATACTAAACACAATCAGACAGATTAAAAACAGTGACTTATGCACAATCACTATACTGCCAAACTTTAGGTCTCGGCTGCTTGCTGATACGCACACACGGCAAGTGGCAACAAGCACAAATCAGTGTCTGTAATCAAATTGTCAAAGTTCGCGTCGGGCTGAGTCAAAGTTCGACATGCCCGCCGAAATCTTGCCAGTTGACATCTCCGGCTGCCGCATCATTGGCGCCCAGGGGCAGCATTGCCGGGGAACTGCCGGCAACTTTTCTCCCGGGCTAATGTGCCGGCTGCCGGCAAAATAACAACTGTGAGAATGGGCTGACAGCCGGCAAAATAGCACCCGCGAAAATGTTCCTGCAGAATAATCACGTGGTCTGGGCCAGCCAATGGGAAGGAACTGCCGGCAACTTTTCTCCCAGGCTAATCTGCCGGTTGCCGGCAAAATAGCCACTGCCTTTATTAAACGCCGTTGGGATGACGTGACTTTGAAAGTATATGCTGTTAATGTTGACGACGCCAATTTTCTTGGAGCCAATAGCTGCGAGGAAATTGGCGGCTTCAGCGGAGGCAGTGAGTGCGGCGGTTTCAGGAGCAGAACGCTATGCATCGTTGGTGAGTTGTGCGCTGCTTGGTGTCGGAAGCGCGCAACCGGGCACCCGTTCCGTGGCGCCGCCAGCATTTCGGCTCGAGCCTTTAGCGACTATAAGGCCATGACTATTGAGCCCCTTCAAAATAGTAGCCTGTGTGGACGCTCGCCCCGTGCGCACCCGCGCTTGCGGGAACTACATCTTCGCTTGGCACAAATTTATTCAATCGTGGTACCTGGAGCACCATGGTTTGCGTGGTGGCGGTCTTCAGGCCCTCATCCTCCACTGCTTCATAATTCATTTCTGTGGTATTTAATGCACCGAAGCTACATGTGTGCTATGAGCCGTGCCGTAGCGGATGGCTATAAATAAATATCGACCAGTTGGGATGTTTAAAGTGCGCCAAAATCTGAACACAAGGGCGTTTTCGTTTTTTGCCTTCACCGGAAAAGCAGCCACTGCTGCCGGTATTGAACCGGCTTCTTTGGGCCCAGTAACACTACAACTTAGCCGCAGAAATTATCGGGGTGGGTGGCCACCCCGTAACGCCGTGAATAAGCACTAAAATGCATGACCACTCAATTCACCACATTTATTCATTACAATAGAGTAAAATATTTGAACAACCACGAAAACAAACGGAAATCAGAACAGTATGAAAAGGTACCGTCGAAATGAACATTTTGCACTGAAACACTGCCCTCAAAAAACGAAGACAAAATTAAAGAAGCCGCGAAAACAACGGCCGCACAAAAATATTGAAAATGGACGAATTGTGTGATGTCCTTATTTTCGCACAAAAATGTATGATTTCAGGTATGGTCGGGCTTTTGCATACTCCTGTCTCCCGCTTTATTTTGGTGGGAGTTGCCGAGTTCATGATCATCTTATGGGCCGGAAAATGGGGAAGGCTTCAAAGCATTTGTCACATTCTACTTTCGCGTAATCCGGTCAGGTCACAGCGCACGCTTGCGTACTGGGACTCTGCGATTTAGCCTCGGACACACCATGGTTAATTCCCGGGTAGTACGGGGATTCTCCATGCTATAGGAGTGCATAGGAAAAAAATAAAGCAGGTGCACTCAACGTGAAAGCTGCTAAATGGGGAGCAGTGATTCGCCCGAGGGGCTGTTGCGCCATTTCAGTATCACTATCAGTTTTAGTATAGCTCTGATGTTGATGTCGAAAGTAGTTAAGTCAGGGAACCACAGCCCTCGAAAATGCCTATCAAGAGGCACTGGATTCAGTTGTCATTGATGTAGAGTAATTAATGCGTTATTGCGTGATTTCCTCGGTATTTATATTATAGTGTTTTTATTTACGGCCGAGCAACGACAGCCTCCGCGGCAAAGGCAGAGTTAAAATATAACTTCCAGTACATTGCATACAAGTAGAGTGTGCCAATGTGGCCTAATGGAATTGACATTGAATTCGTATCAGGAGGGACGCAGGCTCAATCCCCGCCAGGGGAAGCGGTGGTCGTTTTAAAGCCTCTATTTGGCTGAGCGACACCGTGATTACGGACGAGCTACGGTGAAAAGCCGGGCCCCTACGGTGCTCTACACATAAAAACGAATACTGGATTGCTTTTCCCGAAGCTGCGGTGAATCTGGGTCTGATAATCGCAGAACCCCACTTATAACTGCAGTTTGATTGACGGGACCATGCAACACTTTCGATAAGCGCTTTATTCACTCTTTCTTTCGCGTCTAGAACCATTGCCAAAGCTATAAGTTATCGCCAGCACGGAGCGGCAGTGGGTGATTTGCTCGTCGCACCAAATACGCCTTCCATTTCTGCTTTGTTTTTGTAGCTTTTTTTTTAAGTTGCAATCGGAAAGCGTTGATTGCTGCAACTGAAGGAAAACCGGCCAGAAGCCGCTTCATGGCTTTAGTGACGTCATTCGAACCGTCGAAGAACGACAAGACCGGGAAACAGAAAAATGTTTGAGCGAGTGTACAAGTTATCTGATGGGCATAGAGCAGTAATGTTTGGCTCAGGTACTTTGCGACCCCCTAATCTAAGTACTAGGTGTGTTCGGTAACTACGTTCTGCAAGCATTTAGGATTTAGAAAAAAAGTTGAAAAAAAATGTTGCAGGGTCTTTTCAAGACGCAAAAGTTGAATGAATAGGGCCCTAGTATAGTTTGACTGCTACTTATGTCAACATTATCTGTTTTTCGCGCCACCAACCTCTACAGCGCAGCGTTGCTGCAACCGTGAGTGGCGTCCCGTGCCCCATTAGATGGAACACAACCATGCGCTGGCGTTTCCATGTCATCGCTGCGCCCAGTCCCGGCAGAGCTTGCGCACCCGCACATAATGCTGGGGTACACATCAGAACAACCAAGTCTATGGCCCCTTTCTTCCAAATGTATCTTAATGTATCTTCCCTTGTAAAAAACGTTTGTTTGTTTGTACTTTACGACCTCTTATTGCGGAACGATATGCGACCGTTACGGAAACGTGGGTAACATTTTGACCTAAATATACAACTAATTACGCCTCTTTGGATTTTATCTAAGCTTAGATTGCACGGTTCACGGTTGATAACCGGCATTTAAACATGCTTTCCCGGTCGACAGCCGAATACTGCGGGGACCAGGAGCATAAAGCTTTGGTCCTTACCCCACGGCATTGAGTGATTGTGTATTCACCAGAGCGGAATGCGGGTTTGAAAATGCATTGAGCATATAGCGCGGGCGCGCGGTGGCAAAATCCGACCTCCCTGATTACCCGCGGGTGTTTGAGCGTAGGAACACAGTACAAATTTAGCTCGAGAACAAGCGAGGGCTGGAGCCACGGGGATAGGAGCAAACAAGCAGTGCTTATACAAAAGCAAGCAGATAATGTACTCTATGCGGGCCGACGGCATGGCGGAGCACCAATGCAGCGTCGCCTGCTGCATGCCGCAAAGGCCCGCCAACGGGAACACCTCTTGCATTAAGGACGCACCAGGGTTCGTGTCGGAGGAGTTTCTGCCGCCTAAGATTACTGCAGGTGCAACGCCCTAACATTATCATAGGAGGTTCCGATGGCCGCTGCTTTAGAAAATGAGGGGAACCCGAGAGTTTTAGGATACAAATCGAAGGATCCCTTGATTTGTCGTAAGTCAGTCCATCCGTCCGCCTGTCCGTCAATTCGTCTGTGAGTTAGAAAAGAAGTTCAAGTATGCACATAATATCAGCGTGCATATGTTCCAGCCTGTACCGAATACCAAGAAATATGTTTCACAGTATCTGCCTGTATGGATGTTTACGCTGTAGTAGTCGAGTTTACAGTCAAGCCAACTTTGTTGGCCAGGGACGTGCTCCCACAGCTTTAAATAAAATAAACATACTTGGTAATAACAAAAACCCGTAATTGACATAAACTGCATCCAAAATGAGCCAGAAGATAGAACATAAGGTGCCATGCCCAGCAAGTAACGAAGAAGTGACCGAAGGCGCGAAAACCTCTAGCTGCGAGCCATCGGCCTTGCAGTGCCTCTAGCCTTAAAACAAAATATCTTGTGAAGAACGTCTTCCACAGGGCGAAACAAAAACAATTTTTATTTCTCATTATCGCCTTTTAATCGTCACAAATGTTTACGTACATTGCTCGCCGTGGTTGATGCTTTCCCTAGACGCAGGCAGTTTCCTCGTTATAAATGTTCTATCTGGGAACGTGCTTAGATGTCTCTTTAAGAGGCTGTAACGGGGGACATATAACTAGTTCAAGTAAACTAAATGCCTGCTTACTTGTGGTTCGGAATATAGTTAACCACGATGGGGAGTATTCCCTCCTGCAGTTCAAAAAGTGTATGCTACGCAGATGGCGTACTTCGCAGCTGCTGCTACGCCTACGAGCATTGCTACCGACGCCAATACAGTGATGAAGGTAAACGCTGAAGGCACGTGGCGGCTGAAGATCGCGGCTGGCCGGAGCCATCCGTCAAGAATTCCCTGCATGGAATAGGGGAAAAGGAGAAATAAAGCAATCAATACATAAAATACATGAAAAACACACGAGCAATCCTCCTAGGGAAAACGTCGCAGCACAAAGAAGTTTAGTAGTTAAAGATATCTGTCTCTTAAGCAGACAAACAATTCATAGCTTTGGTAGTGTCATTTCAGTGACAGGAAGGTCGCGTGAATCTGCGGATATCATGGAAACACAGATATCCGTACGCAGAACTGCGAATTTGTTTGAGCGATATAACTACGGACGTTGTTACCCACGGTAGCGGTTTTAACTTCATTGAATGAGAACTGCAGCAATTTAATAGCGAAGATGTGATACGGAAGACGAACTCAAGAGCGGAAAGGAGTTGTCGACAGGAGATGCAGAAAACAACTGTCATCCTGTGCGTTTACGGCATTAGTCATGCTCTCAACACTATCGTTCGTAAGGCGTGTGTACGGCTTGTGTTTTCTGCGCCCAAGAAGCTGAGCGGCCTGTGCAGGCGCGTTAACTCTGAAAATTCGGATTCACGCTCACGAATGAAAGCGCACTGGACATGCCACGTTGACTTTCCGAGAAAGCAGTGTACAAACACCTGGCGTAGAGCGGACGCTCGAACGTGGGACAGAGTGGTCACTGCCTGAACGATCGCTTCTGGGGAACACGCACCTAATGTCAGGTCATCAACAGGTAGCACCTTGTGAACGCTTTGCGCTTGCGGGTATGCTCTGTAATTTTAGGACTGTTCAATCCTCAGTGCAGTCATCCTGCCCAGAAAGTGTGGAAAGTATTTGGAGCATTTTAAATTAAAACGTAAGCGCGTGTGTTAAGAAATCTTCCGTTAATTCACCTAAAAGGAGATTGCGTATTTATTTGAAATATTTCAAGCTGAAGGATGGATAGGGGGGAGAGTTGGTGGTCTAACTGTGCGGCGAAAAGTCTAGTTTACAGGACTCATCCTGCATAATTTTTTCTTCTTTTGTCTTTGTTAAAATGTGCTGTTTTGACGCGAATGTGACGCTGTATCGGCGCGTGGCGATTAGTTTCTTGTCGTGGTCTAGCCGCATCTTTTGATGCTGCCTATATTATTTCTTCGCCTTTACCATAAATTGTCCTGCTTCAGTAAAGCCCGCTCTGTTGTTAGTGAGCGCATGTGTTGTGCATTTGCTTCTACTCTTGTCCCGTTTCGAGCACTGTTTTCCTTCAAGTTCAAAGATGTGCCAAATAGCCTGTCAGGAGGCCCTTGCACACAAAACCAGCTGTTTACGTACCTTGTATAGGCATCGAAAATATGCATAATGCTGAACATGGTACGACAACGTTACTCCCACATTACCGAAAATGAGTAATCACAATTACATTGGCACCAAGTTGGGAGTAGGGGCTAAGATAACTATGCTAAGAGTTACGCATGATTAGTTTAGTTACTTTGCCGCAACGTGGCGAGAAATAGGCGCCCGCGTTTACTTTCTAAACTATTGAATGGTCACATATGCTACTTAGAAATGCTCTGCTAGATTTTTTACGTATACTCGTATGCTTGGCTCACATCGGAAATGAGGTTTGTTTCGTCTGAAGACAGGCTTCCACTTGAATAGTGAAGTTGCCATGTTTCTGAGTGGTCAACAAGGATAAGCAATACTTTCATGGTCTCCCTACAGCTGTCCCCGAAGCAGCACTATCGGGAACATCGAGGGCAAATGGCATATACAGTGGCTTAATTTTGTTGCTTGGTGTTATGAAAGAATCAATACCACCACTTATTCGGAATTAGAACAAACTGCGATTATCTAGGACACAACTCAGTTCTACTTCATCAATAAACGTTTAAGCTTTTCTGGTCCGTACTTGGACACAAACTCTCTATAGAAGTGGGAAGAAAAGTTTTGAGTCAGTTACCATCACTCTATAAATACGCGTGGACCCCAATGCTGTTCACGGGCCGGTGTTTTTGTGTTTACATAATTAAACGCATGACCATATTTTAAAAAGTGGTCCACCACTTCTGTATTCGCACTTGTGGCATTTGTAGTCATGGAAACATGTCGCTCAAGCTCCTTCATTTCTGTTTCTCGCCGCGTGCCAGTCTTTCTGACGTACTATGTGCCCCAGGCCTGGCCTTCAAGCTTGCAGACCACACCATTTTGCGCCCTCGCCTGGCCGCGGTCTTTTGGTTTCGGGAACTGCTTTGCAAATGTGAAATGCGGTTTGAAAATCATCCTAACACTCAAAGGCATGGTGGCCCTTCTAATACCATCGTACACCCCCGAATACATGGTATTGAATGAAAGGATGTAGGCCATTCTTTCGTGTCATTGTGGCCTTTTATCATGCGCCGTCAGGTATCGTCAATAAATGCATCAGGGTAGCTATGATTGTGCAAAGCACAGACAGCTGTTTCGAATTCCTGTGTGCGTCGTTGTTCAAGTGATGGCAACGCGTCACATCGTGACAAAAGCGTGCGTACAGTAGCTTTCTTGTATTCTGCAGAGTGATGTGAATCAA
Organism: Haemaphysalis longicornis; assembly: GCA_013339765.2. Lineage (NCBI taxonomy): Eukaryota > Metazoa > Arthropoda > Arachnida > Ixodida > Ixodidae > Haemaphysalis > Haemaphysalis longicornis. Next base: position 166,338,490 of record CM023449.1, on the reverse strand, counting down.
ACTGCAGCACATAACCGTTATAGCAGGGCTTTCGATATAATTTTGTCTCGACGGAAACCCCTCGGCCACGAATAACAATCGCCCCCTAAAATAGCAACTGATCATTCCCTTTTTTCCTCATGCAAACTGAATGGCAGGGCGGGCAGCATTGATTGCCTCGTGTAAGGCACATACATCCTCCTGGTGTACCACAGCAAAGGTGTCGTCAATATAGCGGCAGTACAACTTTACAGGGAATGCCAAAAAGCAAGCATTTCCACGTGCTGCATCATCAGGTTCGCCAGAGTCAGATACAGGGCTTCTCATGAAACGCCCTTATAGCTAGTGACATTCAGATTTAATAAATGCAAAGTAAGTTTGCTTTAAGCAAAATCTTAACAAAATTATGATGTCGTCACGTTCAAGTGAAGTGCGGCTCTGCCAGTGTAATATTCCTCGCGTAAGTGTTTTTTCAGTTATGTCAGTTGCCAGCCCAAGCGGAACATTAGTAAATAAGAAAACCACGTCAAAATACCATTATCTGGTTGTCGTTCAGCACAGGGAACGTTCGGCCCTGCATATGCCCCACAATGTCGAACTCACATCGGGTAGCATACAGTAGAAAGGATTACGAGCTCAAGCAAAAACATCGAGTACTTTTACGTGGGCCTACCTACGAAGGACACAATAGGGCAAAAAGCACACAGCTTTTTCATGACGCAGCTTCTTGATAACGACCTGAATTTTGTGAATGTTACGGACGATCCCACACTTCGCGGGGAAAGAAAGATGGTTCAACATTCGTGTGGGCTCTAAGCAAGCGGTGGGCGGGTCGAAGCGTTGTATCACCGCCTTTTTTCGTCGGATGGAGCAACCCCTAGAATATATAGTTGGCCGAAGGTACACAAGGAAGGTTGAACTTTGCGTCCTTGTGGGTCCTTCGCAGGCTGACCAACGTGCAACGTTGCAAAGCTCTCGGTTGAGCTCCTATGCCTCGTTACCGAAAGCAACCGGATGTCAATTCAAAATTCTGCTGAATTTGTCGAGGTAGTACGTTCCCTGTGCTTGAAAGAGGACGAGGTAATGCTGCCTTTTGGCGTGGTTTCCTCATTTACTAATGGTTCGATGTGCTTGGGTATTAACATAATTGAAGAGCGCTTACGCGATGATCCTAGTCTGGTGATCCGCACTTCCCTTGAACGTGAAACTGCACCAAAACAGGCCCAAAATAACCGTCGCTAAAGCAGACGACAAAGCCGACGGAATGGTCCCGCCGACGCAACCCGCCGGAGAGAGCAGGCTCTGGTGCGCGCGAAACGCTGGGTAATAGCGCCCGTTCGCCGCGTCATCTACACTGTGCTCCGTGAGTGAAAAGCCTGCTGCCTCTTCCCCGCCGCTTTGGGAGTTTCTTGTGGCACACGCCACGGTGAAACCGTTGGCTGTAGAGGTAAAACTCTTTGCTTTAAAACGCTGGAACGTGAATCAAGGTGGGGCTTCCGAAAATTTATGGAATCATGGCTTATTCGCCGTGACCCAATGGTGTGCGATTTTAATCATGGCCCCCTACGGGGCATTTGCGGTGCGCTTGATTAACAGGTTGTACCTCTAAGGGCCAGTTTGTTATTGACAATGCCAGCAGCACAGGTGGCGAAAAGTGTTATGATTTCGTTTTAATTCTTTCAAGTAAAGCCAGTGGGTTTGAAAATCAAGAATAATGTCCCCTGGCTTTTGGAACATACTCACACGGAAATCTTACTGTCGCTTTTCAGGTAATGTTTACAAGTTATCGATTTTCTTCTTAAATTGTGTTATGCAGAACATTATAATTTTGACGTGCTCACGCTCCCGTTCATTCATTGCGTTCACGTGCATAAGAACGAAACATAACTGTAACGGAGTATGTTAGGCATTTTCATGACTGTAGTCAAATGTTGCTACCTACCCATCCCCGCCCTTCGAACTACACCGATAGCAACGTCGGATCAAGCTATCTTTCCACCTCAGATATAGACGCATCAACATTAAGGAGTTAACAACAATTCAGCTCTGTACATCACAAGCTAAATGGATATTTACGTTATGTACGCCGCTGTGGCGGAACGACACTTCAGTTTCTTCTGTAGGGCGCTATGTCGGACGAGAGGAAGGAGCCTCAGGCAGGACAACCGTTCGTCGCAAGACAAAACCAGATTCTATTTTGTCAGCACCGGCGAGACCCTCGTGTCCTCGTGCGCCCGCGCGGCCACGCAGCCTGTGACCATGTCTATCGGGCTGCTGCGCGAGGAGTGGCGCTGGATCCAGCGATGTCGCTGGAGCTGGTGCTACACTTCCTCCTTTATTGGAATTCTCTGTGGAGGTCAACCCGGCGTTTTCAAGTTGTGAAACTGAGTATGGTTGCAGATATTGTTATCGGGCAGCCTCATAAGATATTTTACGTAATACTCCAGGAGAGGGGAAACTTCTCATTAATCTATTATGTGCTGAGAGAACTAGAAATCATTACTCAAAACTTACGAGTCTCTCCACTCCTGAGGGACAGGTTGGTTGTCGCGGCTGCATTCCTCCGGCACACAGGACCTCCCTCGCCGCGCGCTCTCCAGCTTCTACAGCACCACTGATGTAACCGGTCCACTCGACGGCTGTTTCAGTACCAGCAAAGAACAAGCGGCCAACCGGATCGCGAAGCACTCTGCATTTTTCAGTCAAGTATGAAATGGTAGATGACAATGACTAATACGAAAAATGTTTCAGTCTTATTCTTTTCATTGTTTTATTTAGACGAGCCCATATCTCTTTAAACTTGGCGGACATGCCCATTCAGAGGGATAATTTCTGCTTTTCATGAAGTCCATCGCCTTTTTTGCGGTTGATTGTTCTTGACGACTGAAATTTTGATAACTTATACATTCGTAAGCTGTGACTTATTTGCGGTATTTTATATGAAGCAGACACAATTCCTAATATTTAATTTTAGGTGTTATTGTCGGGTGATTTATGAACGGCGCGATCTCCGTTCGGTATCTAACAAGCAGGCAAAACAACTCGGGTGTGGACGACTGTAGACCGACAACAAACAGAATAAATTGATTGCTATCACTTTCAGAGAAAAGTCCACCACGCGAGGGTTTATTTTCGCTTCGTCAGGTCAGGCAGCGATCGGATGACCATGGTCCCTCACGGCGTTTTACCCCGTTGGATGACAGCCGCTCTCTGCTTTGGAAGGGAGCAGGGCAATGCGGCCTCCCACTGCTCACTACTTCTTGCATGTACGCCCTGTTCAGGGGCTAGTGATTTCCGTGACACTGACAGATCATTTGTTGTAGAAGGGGAGCTTCCATGTTGCGTAACATGCACCTGTCTGTGTACCTATCGACGTAGTTGCTGTGACACTAAGGTGGGTGAGGACAGGAACTTGACTCCTATCTGCTCCACGGAACTGTTTGTCACATGTTTCGTACAGTATGTACCACAGAAAAATTTAGACAGCTTAGCCAGTAGAGCGGGGTAACCTCTCGATTAGTGGCGCGTATGCACCCTCCTTCACTGCAGGCGACACGCGGCAGGCCATATGCGGTAACTTCAGTTGGGAGTTTTTCGTGGTAGAAGAGGAAACTAAAACATCGCCCCACCGAAAATAAAGGAGGTAGACCAAGTACTTTAGATTGTTGCGGCTACGCAATGTATTTGACACGACAAATGCCCAGGTGTGGTTCGTTGCATGATAATTTGCGCTCAGAAATCTGCAATACAATTTTAAGCCTTCCTGTCCACGGGCAGGCCGCTATGGTTGTGCAGAATGACGCTATAGGTTGCACTACACCAAGTACTTTGGTGAGGTGTATGTGAGGCGAGGCGCTGGTTTCGGCGGAAAGTGACGACGGTGACCAAGTAGCGGGCATGTGTCAACGGAGTTCGTGTTAGGAAAATCTGAGCGCTGGGAATTGCCTTCATTTTGCCTGCGTCGAGAAATAAGAAGTGGCAGGCTACACGGGATGATTACACTGGCCAGGGGAGGCCGCCACAAGGGAGGAGCAGGGAAAATCGGCAGGAACGGGAGAGTGCCAGAACGAGTGGACGAGCAGAATCGAAGAGCGCTACGTCCAGGTGGCAGGACTGAAGCTCGTACAAAGTTTGTGCCCCGAGCTCCTGAGGAGTTCACGTGGTGCCTCCGTATCCTGTGGCTGACTTTCGACACCTGACTTGTCGCCAACATGCAAACTCGGCGTGTGCTGCCCCTCGGATGCTTGTCACCTGCCGCCCACTGCCTGCTGTAGACTTCCACCCGGTCGTGAGCATGTGTAGTGCAGGCCGCTTCATCCGAGAACAATGATATGTAGACTTCGCTGACGACCCGGCACGCTAAACGCCGTAATCGTTGGCCGTCGGATTTTCTTGGCATCGTCATCCGAACGCACGACGCCCTGAAGACTCCGCCGCATCGCGGTGACCATTTGGTGGGGACTTTTCCGTGGCTCTTAGCATTAGTATTTCTGAGCCTTGAACACTCGGCTTAACAACACTTCTTTTTGGTTTCGGTTACGTTTTAAGTTCATAGTGAAGGTGTTTTTGTTTACGTGTTTGTTTGAGATTATATGTTTTCTTCTTTTGCAAGTGCTCATTTGTTGCAGCAAGTCCGTGCAGTCCTGCAAAGGACCTGTGCTTCCTTGACAGTGCAATGCCTTGATAGCTCTTTTATGGGAGCACCAGGGAGGTCGATTATTTGTAGAAACTGAGGGTGACTTTTGCAATGACAGCGAAGACCAAAAACCCATCCTTTGAAGGAAAAGTATGCCCTTCCTTGTAGGGATGCAAGCAGTGAGGACTACTTTCCGAGCAGTTTGCAAAACACAAGTCACATCAATATAAGATGGCTGCTCAATTTCCTTTTCGAGACTAGAAATATTGTTATCAAAGAGCTTTTACACGTCTTATACCCTCATGTGTAAGTTCGGAGCACTTTCACCATGTTATCCAGATTTATAAAGTAACAGCTGATGCTCATCGCGGTGCCGTGCGGTAAATTTGATAAATTCGGATAGCTGATTTATTGATAAAGTACCGGTAGATATTACCTGTACATCGCAATAATAGGTTGCAGCTTTGAGTATGCAAAGATCTTGCAAATACTGCAGTAGGAAGTGTTGTGGGCGGTTTGTTCCCGGTGATGGGCTTTCTTGCTGTTTGGTTTCTCTATACATATTGCCAAGTGTTCTCCGTAACATACGCAAATTTTTGTCCTTCTGTGTATTGCACTTACCCGCGAAACGACGTCAAAGCTCCCGGAGGCATCACACATGTGTAGCATCCGCCAGAGTACTGGTCTGCAGACCAGTTAAATTCTTCGTAATGAATGGGCTGCGTAAAAAGCAATGGCGTTTCGTGACGGTTATGCAGCGGGCTTCGCCTGTACTTCGAACTAGACAGCGCCAATGACGAACCGCACCACACAAACAATTTCCAGACATGTTTTCTGCTTCCTGCCCTTCAAAGTGAAGTCGTCGTCGTGTTTTCTGCGTACTGGCAGCGCAGGTGCCCCGGACCTAGAACTGCATATCTTAGCCCCTATATTAATAGGTGGTAACAAAACTACAAAGCTAGCCCCGAAGTCTGGATGAGCGCGTTAAGCAGTTCAATGCAATCGTTGATTACACGAAAAAATTGTGTGCATTTACCATCCAGCAGCTACTTGTTTTGTTGCGTCAGCACTACGACTCGGCAGGTACCATACTAACAGCCTAACAAAAGTGCAAATTCATCATAAGCCCCACTATTAGCGGTGAGTCCCACACCATGATCGATTAAAGACATATTTGTGCGACCTCTATAATGACGTCAACATGCGCCGTAGGACGTGAGTCCAGAAGCAGCTCAATAATATGCACATCACATATCACCGCTACGCAAGATTCGCTGGAACCTTAAATGTTTGTGGAACAAGCTCCGTAAGGGGCTGTGCAGTGGGCTCGTAAAAATGGTGACGGGTGCGGCCGCAATGACCGTTAGAAAAGTCATCAGCAGACCAACAGCAAGGTATTCTAGCTAGAAATTTGCCTTCATATTTGTTGAAAATTCAATGCATCACTCGTAATTTTCCTTCTTTTAGCATCAGCACATGATCACACACAATTCAAAAGTTATAGCGAGAGAAGCACTGGAGCTTTTCGTTGCGCTGCCCATACATCAAATCAAATGACATGCTGTTCCTAGCGTAATTAATGATCCTGGAAGCAAGAGTGTTGTCATTAGGCTGCATCAGTGGCTTAAAAAGTCTGATAAATAACACTGCTTCCTACGCGCTTATCAACAAAACTTGGAGTTCACATCCCTGCGGTTTCAAAAAACGCTATTGCTCCAATTTGGATGATTGGTTGTGGATGGAAGAATAAAAACTAGAATTATGACATCTTGGTGTCAATAGAAATTACCGCAGAACCGTGGAAAAAATTGATCGCCAATCGCTTTATCATGAGGCAATTATAAAAATCGTCAACAGCTATCCCGCTGGTCACCAATGACCGGCTCGTTTCCGTTTTAAGCCAAAGAATCAAGGCTGACAAGACAGTTGCGCCCGCTTGGTATTATTGTCGGGAGAACTAAGCTTTATATTTTCCCCTACTTCGAAGAGAATTACAACGAAAGATAATGTGTCGGCTTAGCCTGAATAACTGAATTGATGCAGCAGTTTCTTTCGCACTTCCAAAGCAATGTTCGTTTTTCGACAATTTGCTGACTCAGTGCGCTTTGCAAAATATCCAGGTGAATCTGGAGCATACCTTGTGCACAAATTATTGCTAACTAAGGTTTTAGCTCCGCTAATAATAAAAAAATGATCCAGTTTGACAAAACAATCTGTTAGTATGAAAAATTTGCTTAAGTTAAGAACAAAACTGTTTAGTAAAGTTTGAACGCGATGGTCATTCCCCGGTGGACAGCGGACTGTTGGTTACCATTAGCAGAGTTCTTGCGAGCATGAGGTCGAGGAATGTGTCCGCTATTGCTGTTATCAAAAGTTGCATCAAACACATATTTACGGTTTAAATCGAATGAACTGAATAGATGACAACCAATAGAACATCGTTCACTCGCGACCGAACAAATGCACTTATAGTATCAGTTGAGGAACCCGCATTTGATTACTTTTTCGTTTGTACAATAAACCAATACTATTTTAACATCATCTTAGCTCTTTGTTTCCCTTGGTTCTCAATGGTGTGTTTTGTTTTCTTTCTCAGAACGAAATGGCAGAGAAGCATGACAATCTAAAACTCCTGCCGGAAACCTGCCACGCAGTGCAGGCTTCATCGGCTTGGTCACCTAATTGTGATCTTAATTTGTGAAGCAAGTCAACTCAGCTACATCGGAATCATGATTGTCCCCTTAAGGCAACGTTGCCAAATATGTGTCAGAAGATGTCGTACATTGAGAGCTTCATCCGTGCAGAAAGCCCTGGCGAGGGCATCGACCATCTTCTGTTTCCTCTCATCAGCAGTCATGTGGGCGAAGCTCCTAGCTCTTCTTCCTTCTAAAAATCTGAAATGCACATATGGTTTCGGCCTAAGAACCAATCAGTGCGTAAATGTTACGGAAAACAAATAATCTAATATCTTTCCGGGTGACTACTTTTCGCATTCCTGTATACGGCACTGAGATACCGTGGGCCTGAGATGCCACGCTGCTAAAACGTTCGTGAGCCATAGTAATCTAATGTTTCGGGCAGGCTGATTATAAGGTGCACCGATAAATATGGCGAGGAGAATACAGCCGTCGAAATTTCTGCGCAGCCTTCAGCATGAGTCATGTTTACGAGGCCCACAGCGTCGTTTTGTTACCTAGCATGCATGTTGTAGGTGAAAAGGGGGCTTTGCGACACCAACGACGTAGTTAGGTATGTATAGGGGTCGGGGATGATATTTATTGTTCCGTTCGTGCACGAATACACTTTTCTGTGGTTTATAGGGTAATTTATCCTTACGCCATAGGCCGAACACATGTTTATGTCTAACCAGCTTGGCATATTGACAAAATGCAGTTGATGATATTGATACCTGAAGGTTTGCTAGGACACAAAGGGCCACACTCAGACACTGCATTTACTTCGAACAAGGGAGCCTGTATGAATAACATGTTGGTAAGGATTGCTTGTATGGGAATGTAGACGGCTGCACTGACTTTAGATAGCAGTGCCAGTTCCAGTGACTATGCTTACAACTATATAGGCATTGACAGTGCGCTACTGTCAAAGCCAGCCAAGTGGTTCGAGGCTCAGTGCAGGATTCGGCGAGTTGGTATCCTAAGATCAACTACAGCGCCGGGAAAAAGTCAAGGGCGAATACATTACCTCTGTCATTGCGTGACAAAAACATGCCGTAGAGTCATGGCCGTCTACAGAGGGAGAGCGGTTTTTAGAAATATGTAGTTCACAGTGAAGCTATGAATGTGTTAGAATTGCGGTCTGCCGCCAATGCTTGAACGTTTACGAGAGGGAAACGGACAGCCCCATCGTTGCCTAGTAGAATAAATGGCTAGTTCCTCCAAGTTTCGTTCAGCTAATAAACTATAAAATGTGCTCAACTGCAAGCTACACACAAACGGGCTCTTTTGGTGCACTCTTAATACTGTGCCCCGATCAACGCATAGCGTAGCTCGCGTCGAATGTTGACTTAACCGAGGAAACATCAATTTCGTTGCTGGTGCTCCTTCAGAGCGGTGAAGAGGTAATAATGTTTCTTATTGAATGAGAAGTAGATAGTTCGCAGCTTCGCACAAAGTGTTTTTAATGTGCTTTTTATGCCCACTGCTTACTTGGTTTACTCATTTCTGACCCTTGTCGTGTTTAGGTGTGATAGCCTTGTAAGCGATTATAGGAAGATCAATATTGGTTTAATTTTTCAGAATCATAAAAGCCACGCAGAAAAGCCCTCGGGGTAAATCAGTGAGTTCTTTATACCTAAGTCATCTGAAGCTTTCGGCTGTGCTCGCAGTGTTCTGCTCACCCAACAATGGCTGGATGTGTCCCATCGGGTTTTGTATCGTCCAGTGTAAACGTTAGGAGCAATCCTCGTAAGGAGTGAATTCCAAGCACCCTGTGTAGCCTGTGCAAATAAAAACGTCAGTTATTGATATGAATGTTAAACACTAATTTTACGGTTAACAATGAATCTAAGTCAAGTGAACAGTGCGTAAAGAAATTTTGCCAGCGGAAGTTATAATAACGACGGTTGTTTAAATTACGCACATCAGCAGAACCGGTTAAAAATACCCAAAAATGAAGCGTACAAACCGGAACGATTACTTTCTCCTGGGAGACTTTCTGTACCTAAAAATTCTATGACACTAGTGAACAATGAATTTGGTGGGGACTTCTAAACGATAAACGTGCGAAGAAATGAAGCGACATATTGCAATTTTACAGCTTCAGCTTGACCGAAAATTTATCTGTTCGTCTCAGGAAGGGCCACCAGTCGAATCTGGGTGCATTAAAAACTACAAAGTTAAAGCCGCCCATTTCGTCACAGAAAGGCCTCACCAGGAACCATGAATGAGTTTCCTGGAAGACAACGCACGGGACCATGTCTCACTCGGTCATGTAAACCGCGCTCCTCCAATTTGCTCGCAAGCATCGCGTAGACTGGGGCCTGTGCCAGTCCGCTTGCGGATGTAATTGCGCTGTAAGACGACAAAACGAAGGCAAGGATAGCGATGCAAATGTGATGTTGCAGCAAAAAGTAATAGGCATCGCCAGGCTTTCGCGTTCAAAGCACGTAAGCAGACTTCAGTGCGTTTTGGTCAGTATAGAGTGAAAATCGGCGAAGTCATTGAAGGTGTCACAATTGAGAATAAGGAAATGCGGCATAATTCGGCCACAGTTGTACTGTCCAGGCTGAAAGGGTGCGCGTAAATTTTTTTTCGAGTCTATGTCGCCTCGGCGGTGACGAGGCGTCAGTGAACAGGAAGGTCGTGCTTAGCGATGGACTGCACCAGGTTCACAAAATGCAGGCATGTGATATCAAAGCAGAAGTTTAGAAATGCAATCTGCGAATGGCACATCAAATCGGCCACCTGAGGTGTGGTGGTGATCGATTAGATTTCCTCTTATTTGGTTTTTTGTTGCCGTTTAAGTTGTGTTAATATATATCATTGTTCATATATCGTTGTTCATTGTTAATATATTTTTGTACATATATATCACTGATTGTCATTGTGGGCAATCAGCGGCCTAGTATGTATTAACTGATAGGCCCTTCTTACTTTCTGTTGTGACGCCTTTTTAGGAAGGGCGTTTTAGCAAAAAAGAGGGAGTTTTGTTGTGGGCTGGGGTCTGGAAATGACTCCGCCCACCCTTATATACTTAGAGCATCGAGTGTCGGGTCATCGGAGTGAGTGGCGGGGGCCTTTCTCTGTTGAAGCTCGAAGGAACATCATTAACCTTTGCAACTTCACTAGTACGCTTTCATCTTCTTCCCGAAACAATTGTGCGAATGTGACTTTACAATAAATTGGCGTGCTTTAGCATTGCGTTTGTTTATAATATTACTCGAGTTCACACAATTGTTACACAAGCACAATGTAATGGTGCCTCCATTTATATGTTTCCTGTATGAACTGCAAGGTACTATGCGAATTTAGGGCTGTGCCACAGCAGCAGCAGCAAGAGGCAAGAATGGACTTAAAGGTTCTTTTGTTTTGCGGCTCACCCATTCTTCTCCAGAATGCCTCCTTGTAGTAGACAAGACACTTCCAGACAGAACCCATGGGCAGCCTTTGCAGGAGCTGGTTTCGCGATGCTGGTAAGGGGGGTGAGTAGTGTAGCCGCATTTGCATTGGAGGAGCCAGAGCCAAATTACAGTGGCTACCCTGTGCAGCGGGAAAGATTGTGAATCAGTGAAATATATTCTATATTACAAATTTACACAATAGTGAAATGATGCAACGATATTGGCGTCGCATCAAGCAATCGGGTACGGCAGAGAAGCGCAAGCGCAAGCGCAACGACCGACATAAAGAAAAGCGCGGCACTTATGCGCACCGCACATGCAGTGCATGACCCAGATGACCGTTGGGAGAGCGTGTTAGCTATCGCAGAGGGGAGATAAAGCGGAGGAGAGCAGGAGAGCAGCTGTGCGGACGCGGACGACGGACACACGCAGACAGGGCCGCCGGCAAGAGATGCTCCTCTCAGCGTCGCATCTAAAAAAGCATTTCTCCCAATGCGTGACAGTGTTGTTTGCTGCAACCGAGTGCAAGGCAAGAAGTTGGCAAAAAAAGTTTCGAAAATTCCAGTATCAACGGTTGCTTAGAGCTCTCAAGCAAATCGTATGTATTTATACGAATAAAGGCGATAAGGTTACACCCTCTTGACAGTAAGATATCTATTAGGTAGTTTTCCGAACAACAATTTGTTTCTTTGTTTGAATACTTCACATTGGTTGCTGTCGGAACTACGAAAGCGAGGCTTAGGAACCTGTGCGTCCTCTTATAATTTCAAAAATTCAACATTTGAGTACGAAGGCAGAAGAATCAACTGATACGCCCTCAACGCCGTAGCAACTGAAACATCTATCCACCATCGCGAAAGTCGCACGGCGGCAAACTGCCGCGTGATATCAAGGAAAGAAAGCGATGTCGCAGTACCCATGGCGTTTTGGTTTTGTCACCGGCCGTCGTGAGTGATGGAAACACATCCTGGAAATGTTAGGCAAGGGCGATTGTCTTCTATGAGGCGTGCCAACAGTTTCACCAGTGTGGAAAGGTCCTACTTATGCTCAGACAATGCCTCTCCTTGTCACGGGGGCTGAATCAAGCAACCAGGGGGCAGGCGGCATGTAGACAGGCAGACGGATATTTTTGTAAGGTAACACCAGAGAGCCTATCATCTACAAACAAAAATATACATATTTTTGAAAATTTGGTTGCCAACAGGGTGAAAATTGTGGCACCAGCTTGAGCGTGTTTGCACAGCTCCTGCAGTAGTGGTCGTCACAAAAAATATTTAAGTAGCTACTGCATGGTGCAGTTAAGGATCATAAAAATAAATTTAAAAAATTGTAATAACATTGAAACAAGTAGGGTCAACCATGTTCCCGAAACTTATGCTTGTATGTGTAGCGCACCGAGAGAGTGTATGCCAATAAATTTACCGAGATGTTTCTGTGCTTATTATTTGCTCATGGAGATAGTTAGAAACCAATTCCTTGCGGCTGAGATGTTTCCCTTAGTTATCTGAAGTAAATTACAAGCCGCATAAATGAGCCTCTTCGCTTTTCTGATGCTGGCGAAAAACAAAAACGCCCACGTGCTCGATATTTCGGCGCACGTTAAAAATCCCTAGGGGGTCCAAATTCTTCCGGCGCCGTCACGAACGGCGCGCTTCATCGTGTGCTGTAGCTTCAGTCCGCTAAACCACATAAGCAATCAAATGAGCTTCACTAGTTCAGCCGTAGTTTACCTTTATTGCCTGTAAAATGTAAATATTTTGATGTTTAGAGTGACGAAAATATTTTTAATATTTCCCAATGACGAAGGTTAAAAAAAGGCATGCCGGTGATTACGGTTTTAATAACTTCCACCTGTACCTGAGGCCCCGGGAAGGTTCGGTCATTTATTTTGTCTTCTACAAAATACGTATACCAGTTGTAAATACTGTTTATGTTCTAAAATAGTTTGCCATTTTTCTGGATAAAGTGAACCCACACCTCGCCTTAGTAACTTTTTATAAATCTAAATTCGGTATGTTTTTTAACGCTAGCAAGGGTCAAAGCTGACGTGTGACCTTGACTGAGGACTAATAGTCGTCAAGGAGGCGCTCAGCCCTAGCCAGCCCACCAATGCACCCAGAACTGAGTGAGGAACAGCTGAACAGGGGTATAGAAGAGACGGGGGCAAATAAAACAACCGGAAAGGCGGGGCCTGCGAAAGGGAAACCGCTGTTCAGGACCCGAGCTATTTACCTTGCACTGCGGAAAATGGGGTGAGCCAGTATCAAACAATACGGCAGGGTCAACGGAGGAACGACAGCGAGCGGAGGAATACGCTTCGAATCACCTTGGTACTTTTCTTCTTTAGGCACTCGTGAAGGAGTCTGTTAATGCCGTTGCATTGCCTTGCAGTAAAACGGGAGAGACGGGCTTCCGGCTTATGCGACGGTGTGAGCAACTGACGTCTACACTTATCGCATTGTACTGCCCAGTAAACATCTGAATTGTTCCTAATTGGCCGGAAATTTGGGTGTGCAAGCCCGCGTTCATTCTGATGAATATTGGCAGCAAGTACAAGTACAAGGAGAGGGCTCCATTGTGTGTTCATACCCACGGACGTTGCAGTAGGGGCTGTTTGCCACGCCAATTAAGAAGCAGTAGGCTTTTCTGAAGGCTACTCCCAACCGCAGTCATTAAATAAAGCTGATTGGTATTGACACAGCCGGCAAAGGAGATGGCACTGGAGTAGCGATCCATGAATGTAGATCCACAAGACTGTCAAGGAGTCGCATGCATATTAAATTGTTAGACGGTACTCATACGTGTATCCTAATGAAGCGTCCTCTCGGCATCGCTCTTGGTGTCCACCAGCACCTTGATGCATTTGCTCCCGGGGCTTCTCCGGCAGCTTCATCCGTGAATACGGCGCGGATTGTTTTCACAGTAACTTGCAGCAAAAAGAATACCATATTATTTCGATTGATGAAAGTCTGGTAGAACTGACTTTGAAATCGTTCACGTGTTGATGGAGAGGGCAGTAGCGCTGGGGTGCTTGAAAGATTGGTAAGATACCTTCGAAGGTTCAAAAGAAGAAGCATTTTTGAGGCCTCCCTCCAATAATGTGATCAAGAATTCCAAGAATGACTTTAAGTTTATTAGCTGTCAAGCTCGTGGAGTGCATGACTGCTGGGGATAAAAATGTCGGTTAATCTGAGCCACAACCGCCACAGTCACCTAGCTTGTTGGTATTAAGTACTGAACCATCGTGTAATTTATGACTTCTCTCAGTTTTTCCCTCATGCCAGCTAATAACATTGCAAGAAGTTTCAGCGTCAACTAAAAAAACCATCAGCTTTCTTTCGAGTCCGCAAAATATAGAGCCGAGTTTTCGTGGGTTGGCAGGCGAAACAACGAGGAACACGTTTGGGCGTTCCTCGGGAACTTCAATTATATGCGCTGTGGCCAGCACTGCAACGAATACTTCGGTGTGTGGAGCTGAACAACATGATGAGATAATAGCATTGCGAGGAACATTGGGTGCATGTGTAAGCTCGGTAGCCACATAAATAGCGGTTCGGTCACCTTCAGCAACGTACATGGTTCTCACGGCTGGACAAACGTTGCCGCCAAACTTAGGACATTGGTGCCGAGCCGGCATTGTGGGCTAAGCACCGAAAAGTAGGTGCAGCCTGCATTGGAGATCCCCGGCCAAATTTAGCGCAGGACGCCTAAAAGAGCACGTCCGTATAGCTGGCTGCAAGGCATTTCTCTGACATAAGGGCCCAATGTCATTCCAAAGAAATCCTAAACTTTGAGCAATGGCGGCAATGTCTTTCTTAACTGACATGTGTACTTAATGAAATGCCACAGTTGATAACGATGCTGAAGAACAAGTGATGTTTAGAGCAACCCTAACGACCTCCCGTTGACTGTTGTACAGTTTTAAGACACGAGCCCACACTTGCAGCCGAAATGCTCATTATTATCTGCGTACGTATGATACCGTGATTTTTGCCTCCTGCAGTCAGGCTGATAGTCATAGACAGATGACACTCTTAGCTCGGCGGCAACCGTTATCGCCACATAAGAGGGGATGCAGACATTTTTTGGCAGAGTTTGAGTAAGTTCGGCTAAGCCGAAAGGTTCCGGGTTTAGCACATCACCTTAAAGAACACTACGTTGAATGAAGTGCTGCGCTGTTGGGTCTTTCTCTGTAATAAAGATCTTGAAACCAAGAAGCTTTATCCTTCGGTAAGATCGCCCACTAAGTCGGAATTGATACAGGGTGCTTTCTATGACCTTACTTAACAATATTGTCGTGTGCCCCCCTCCCGGTCAAGGAAAATGAAAAGAATGGCTGGAAAGTGTTCGCACCTTTTTTTTTTCTTTATGCCCAAAAGTTTCTTAGGCAACCACACAGTCAATAGAGGAACGCCAGCGTGGAAAACTGGTCATTCGTACCAGAGTACATAATTTGGAGTTCACAATTGCGATTGGAGTCCCAAAAGAATTGTTCTTTTATTGAATTTTCCAGGGCACGTTGCTAGGTGAAATAGGCGTTAGATGCACTATAAAGAGCGTATTTTACAGGCCTGAGCAAGGAAACGAAGGCGGCTTGTTTTCCCATGTTGCTGTGGAGCAATTTCTATTCACGTCTCATTAAAGATAACAAAAAAGCTTGCGTCAAGCTCCAGTGAAATAGTGGCTTTTTTGAAGTAGGTGGCTCTGTCATGGCCCGCTGAAGCTCTGCGCCTGCAGGATAGCAGGGCTGCCTCTATCTTTTGCGTGTAAAATGTATGTTTAAGCATTCACTGCTTAGAAAACGGGCATTGTTGACATTTGCATGTCGAACGTAATCATTTCAGCAGCAATCTTAACACAGAAGCCCTCAGCGACTTCTAGGTCTCCGCGGTTCTTATGGGGTGCCACTGCCTTGAGTAGGTATCGCGGCAGCACAGGTGTTTAAACACACTGTGGTGACAAACCCATTGCTGCAATTCAATGACTCCTTTACTTGGGGTAATGACAATATAGCGGTTCTGTTCGTATGTGCTGAGCTTAAGTGCACCAGCCCATGCAACGAGCACACTGACACACGTTTACATGCGCTGAAATATTGCAAACGTATCGCACATCAGGTGTTTCGAGTCCAATGTACAAGAACCAGTTGACTGGATTGTTTGACCGGAGCAGTTTTGTTTTTAGCTTTGTAACCCCAAACTGTAAGGGTTAAAATTCGATTTGATTGCCACACAAAGCCTGCGGCTTTGAAAGTACGTGACAAATATCAAACATTTGTGAGGGTGTGTACCAATCAGGATGCACTAGCATAAGATGTCAGCTCTGGAAAACAAGAACAACGGCCAGTATATTGAATTCTCAGTGTGACAGAACACCAAAAGAAAGGTAGAGGCTACTATGAGCAAAAAACTGCCACCGGTCGTGATTTCACTTTTACATTTCTTGTTTTGGAGATTTATGTCTTGCGTACAGTATTTACCCACGTTAGTTAAGGTTCCATTCAAACCTTCGAAAACTACTAAAAAACGTATTTACCCGATACTTTTCCCCGTCCGTTGTCTCCACGACCACTTCTTCGGCTGTTTGACTCACAGATGCCACGGGAGAAGACAGGTGCACGGACGCTAAATATATAGGGACCGTTTCAATACCCTCATCAAAAGAGACAAGTACGAACAGTTATCTACAAACGAAGCGCCGTCGTAGCCAAATCAGACAGAACGCAACAAAGAGCGCGATTTCTTTCCGTGCATATTATGTTGACCGGGGGTCTAAATTACAAGAACAAACTTAGAAAATTGGGCATTCCAAATATACCTCTAGCGCCTCCATTTTTGGACCTCCACAAAGAGTATTTTTCAATTTGGGTGTTCTCGTTTATATCTTAGTGTTCGCACTTGCTTTGAACCAAAGCGCATATCGCGGTTGAGTCTAGCAAATAGAAAAAAGGAAGATTGTAAGTAACTTATCCCACTATCGCTTTCGCAACGACTATTTTATAGGGGCTGCTCAAAACATTGCATAAAGGAATAAACATGTGAACTTTGTGAAGTTCCCGTTTATAACCCACTCGGGCCTAATGTCGAGGTTTCGTCATTCGTCTAATTTAATTTTCACTCTCGAATATTGACTTACAGCTGCTCTGTACACAAAGGTACTACTTCTATCGAAGCCATAAAATAAATGGTGTCCAATGGAGCAATATAAATTCAAACATTCACTCGCGAATATTTTACCCTAAACACGTTACTGTAACTAGTCATGCGTCTTTCTTTCTTTTGAATAACATATTTTTGCCTCACTCTCGGTGACAACCGCATAAAGCACACACACTATTATCATCTCGGGTTGTAAAGCAGGCCAAAAAAGTATACTTCCAATGTAATTCTGCGATACATCGCACAGTGCAGAATATAATGAATCAAATTCCTTTTGTGAATAAGAAAGAAGGCTTAAAACGCGAAGCTTTCTTGCACGACACTTGAGTTAAAGGTCGCAGTGACAAAACCAAACCTGCTTCGACCGTGGCGGATGGCGCAATCGGATATACGTCTCGCTTCATTATCACCAGGGACCAGATACAATTCTGATCACGGGGAAAATTTTACTCTTGAGGCGCTTGATGGGCCTTCGCTGATCATCATCATCGTTTGGGAGACCCATTGGGTTAAGTTGGTCTTCCTGCAGTGCACTTGGTGCTGACCCTCCAAAGAAGCCAGTGAGACAAGAAAGTTTCGCTTTAAAAACAAAAATGGCCCATGCATGGACACATTCTACCGCATGAACATAGCCGCGAACTTATTTCCTCGCACACAGAATATTCGAGTGCCTGTGGCTATGGTCACTCTGTAGTGCTGCCTAATAAAATAAATACTTCTGTCACCGGAACGCCTAATACTGGACGGTTACAACGCATCTTTCGAGTATGCTTCTGGCCTTCACCTGAATACATGCCTTCAGACGAAGAAGTGGCGCGGAATTGGTGCGAGCACCAAACCGATAAACCACTGAAGCGTACCTCTCCAGATTAGTGGACAAGCGGATAAAATTGTCTGGTTTGCCCGAAGTCGCAAGCAAGGCGGAAAACCGTGAAGTACATGTTGGGTCATGGGTTAAAGCATAGTAGTCGAGAAAAGTGTCAATTAGGAGAAAATAGAAAATCTCCTGGATATTATTACTCCACTGGACGTTCTACCGGCAATCTTCACCGTGGAGGAGCCGCGTACTCCTCCTGCAAGGTAAAGGTATACTTAAACGGACATGGTTTTGGCGAACGGGTCCAATTATTTAACTTGCCACGTTAGGTATTCCAAACAAATATATGCGGCAAGCGAATAAACGTTTTCTGACAGAACTATGTGTTCAATTATTCCTTGTAGATTTTAAGAAGCATCAAGCATCTTCAACAATTTCTACTGTCAACTACAGAAATGTGCGTCAGCTTTCACCACAACGTTTTAAGTCCGTGAAGAAGTTGTCTATTCCATGTTGGCCTTCAGCATTTTTAAATTTTCTGCTCACCTTAAATTTTAGTGACTCATAGAGCGGCTAACGCACCTGTTTTCTCCTGTGGCCGTATCGGACGCAGGAACTCTTCTTTCTCAAAACAGTATAAAATTACCGCCACCAAACGCTCCCGACAAGCATGCGGCCAACAGTTGGAAAGCGTGTTGCATTACCGCTGGTGTTGGAATGATGCAGAAGCTACAGCATACCTCACACAAATGAATTTTATCTGCTGAATGCACCATTAAAAAATCCAAATAGTTGTCGCAAATGTCCTTCTGGATGAATTTCTGCGAGGGAATGTGAGGGCGACGAATAATGTTTCTAGTTTTATTTACTAGGGTCAAATTCACTGTAATCTTCACAGAACGCACGAGCTTATGTTGATGAAATCGTTCATAACTTCTTCACAATACATTTTCTTAGCCGCAGGTAATTTGTTCAGCCGAAGATCCACCACACTATTGGTGAGTGTTCTCTGTAGGACGGGAATTATATTTTACAGATGCTTAGCTTGAGGCCCCCTGATATTTACGCACACTAGCGTAAATAAATCGTCCGTTTACGAAAAACAAATGCTTCAACCGTGTGATATGCTTGATCAATCGGCAAAAGAAGGAAACGGAGAATTTCAGTTCAGCCCTCACGCAGCCTAATACAGTACCGGGGTCAGTTTATCACACGCACGGGACACAAGGAGAAGACAACACTGAATAGCTGCCCGTATGGTAATAAAATGGAATAAGTTGAAACAGACACCGCACTCTCTTTCCTTCAGAAGCCATAAATTAAAATTATTAACAAACGCTTTCCACGTTAAACACTAAGAAGGACGTTTTCTTTTTGATCGCTGCGGTAATCACTCGACTCATTCAAGCGTTCGCTCGAATAGGATCCCGTAAAAAATTGGTGCAAGAAAATGTTTTGCCTATCATTTATACACGCAGGTTCTGTGTGTAGATTGAAAACAACAAAACATTTAAAGCGTTCCTGCTGTCAGTACGGCCCACGAATACACATCACCTTATTTTAGATGGAATGAGCGAACAGAGAACAAGTTATGCAGGCATCTACAAGGATCGCGAATAAAAAATAGCTTTGCTGCGGGAGGTTTAGAAATCTAATTAAAATTTTGCGCGGAACATCTTCGCCTGTATAATTTTTACAATGAAACAGACGCTTCCCATGCCTGTCTTCTAAATTGACCCAGATATATCTAAGTCACCCTGCGGTTGCCACATGAGAACTGGAAACAAATAATAAAATTAGATGTGCGCTTAAAACGGACCCGGCTATAGATTTCACATGTTCGTCTTCACCTAAAGAGGTTGATATCGTGGAATGCTTCTATCAAGTGCTGAACCATCATACCGCCGTTTGTACTTACCTTTCAGAGACTCGGCAATTTTTTCGCTTACTTGCATCATTCCACCTTCAAGCTTGTATTCCTGCACAAGAAAGTATGAAACGAGAGCTCAGACAAACGATGCGGTGCAAATTAAGAAAAAGTCATTTGTCCTCATCTGAAACGCTTTCAATTCAGTAGATAAAGCTGTAATTTCAAGGCTTTAGGAATATTTGGCGTGACGTGCCTAGCGTACATTGAAAGGTAAAAATAGTAGATGTGGTTAGCAGCAAAAGTACCTGTGCCTACTAGTAGAACATTCTTCGTAGAATGGTGCGCATTTCCATTGTACAGGTATCGGTACAAATACACCGTTGAAATTTAGTAAAGTTAAGCCAGGATCGGCAACCGTGCACTAACGGTCAAAAGTAAGAGTTCGTATTATTTCCACCATGCGTGTTGGGGGCACCCAAGCAACAAACGGTTCTGCGACCACCACAGGAGACCGGAGTGCCCGTTCTCGGAAGCAGCGCTTCACAGCGTGTGATACATTATGAATAAAGACTGAGGAAAAAATCGCGAAAATAGGGAGAATTGTCTACTAACGGCCAGCACTCATATACCGCTCGTCTAGAATGCGAGTTGTTTGCAGCCAAATTGGCTGTGAGTGACGATAGATGATGGATTATTTTATTCTTGTTAAGTTTGCCCTGGTTTCTTTACGCGAATGATGCAAATTGATACCAATATAGCAATTAGGTGTCTTTACTTCGCTAAGTATGTTTTTCTCAAAGAGCAAACGATACTGCAGAGTGGGTCCGTTTATGCTTTTTTTAAACTTATTTCTTTCGTTCTTTGGCGAACGTTTTTTTCGCGTCAGTTTTTGGGGCAGATGTAAAGGTGCATATTTGTTTCATTTCCTGAGGGCATCTTTGCGAAAATCTTATTTTTTATGCTTCATATTTTCTGGTTTTCCGTAATTATGTCCTGCCTTTATCTCCATTTACGCTATTACAGCGATAAGAGATGTTACCTTCAACAAACCTGCATTTTTTTTAATGCAGAGGGTTGAACGGTTCACCACGGCGGTACTCAGCAAAGAAGGCTATTATAGTAATAATACAACATGGTGAAAGGTTTCCTGCATGTCATATTTTGGTACCTTACGTAACCAAACAGACGCGTCATAATCGCGTGTTAGTACAGCCAATAAACTCTACACACAGTAGTATATGGCTTTACAAACCTGGTAATTAAAGAGTGGGCAACAATCCATGTTCATAAATATCAGGAAATGAACATTTTGTATAGGTGCGTACTGTGCGTGAATACTCAAGGAAAAGAGAACAAGATAATACATTGGTTTACGAATAGAGAGACATGTTAAAAAGTCCTACATAGTTACGAAAGATGTAGCTCAATCGCCATTGAAAGTTGTAATAATTGTAAAAAGGTGATTGCTAAAGACGAACAAAAGTCGGGCTACGTGAGTAACCGCATAAAGTTTCATGCTAAAATACACTAGAGGGAAAGGTGGCCCCACCGTCTAGGGGACACGCGCTTCAGTGAGCGTGCCGTCATGTACCGGGAAGGCACGTTCCACTTGTCCTTGGCATAGTTCACGAACAGGCTGAAAAGTCGCCTCTGGCTGGAAAAATGCAACATATTACGGCAGACGATTATTCGAATTTGTTTTATTATTATAAAATAAACCTCCAGAAAGATATATCTGCTAGGGATTATTTAGAAGGTTCATGCAAGCTGAATAAAAAAAAATATTACCAGTTTTTGTTGATTTGGCTTCCAGACGAAAAAGAAGCCATGTGGCTAACCAAGCCAAGAAGGCGAGGAACGTCGCTAGCTGCAATGGCGCCGCCCACGGCGGCACGCGAATGCAGCGCCAGATTTCCCTCTAGTATATATTAGCATGAAACTCTATGAGTAACCGAGCCGACCCCAATAATGGGGGTAGACTATAGGAGAAAAGACCAAAAATGGTTGACGATTACTATACTCCCCATTGGGAAATTTGTGCACGATGGCGTGTAGCTTCTGCATCTCTGGAAGTGATCGCGTAATTTGCAAACGCACGGTGGCGCTCGCTACTCTGTTGTTATCTGGCAGCGCGTCGCCGCCACCGAGCATGTTGTTGTAAGTGGAGTTTGAACCACCAAAGTAATTTTCCGCGATGCGGAGGCTCTGCGTCGGAGGCGCGAAATGCATCTGAGTAAGTGAACCCGTCACGTCGAGCGAACGACGGACGCGCTGCTATGGCATCATCTCGCAGCGCGCCGCTACAGCCCAGCATGTCTCACTGCCTCCCCCTCACACTTTTGCCGTGCGCGACCGCTGACGAGCGTCTCGAACCGCTTCGGCATAGAGTGAGGGGATGCCTCCGCTGGCGAGCGTGTGTATCAAGGCACCGTACTTCGGCATAGCCCTCCCCGTCACACTTTCGCGACAATCCTACGCCGTTTTCTTTCCGTCTTCGCTTCGCACTTCCTTTGCCCGGTAATGTGGACAACGCCGCAATAAAGATACAGGGGCGGGCGTCAAAGTGCTGCGCACTAAAAGAGACTCGCTCAGCCAATCCTCTGAGGCCGCATGGGAAATCAACCCTGTCGGAAGTTTTCAGTCACCCCATAGGATTGGCCCTTGGACTAATTATGCTTGCTAGATGGCGGCGATAATGGTGGCTGCGCTCATGCGTCGTGCTTTACGGACATACGTATACGCAAAAATCTATCTGTCCTTGATACAGGTAGGCATCACATTGTAAAATAAAATAATTCTCCTCAAAGGCAATTTTAAGAGCAGCGCTCCTCAAACAAGCCCGAAAGCTGGGTGAAACGTTATGCTTTTCGATTCCTCTTTGACGGGAGAGTAGGACGGCTAGCTGAACTCGCATGTACAGAGAATTGGTAACTTATCGGTACAAGAAAGGCACAGGCTCATAGAAAAATTGTGGAAACACGCTATCCAAGCCCGCAGGAAGCTTCAGCGTCTTCACAGCGTCACAGAAGCCAGTCTGCTTTGGCGTCGCGATGCGCTATATTAAGCGATGAGTAGAACGCTGTTCAATCCAGTCCAACCCGTTTATTGACACAGAGAGTCAATAAGATCTGTCACGTCGCTGTTTCACGTGGTGAGAGCTGACGTAGAGGGAAAAAAAAGGCTGACGATTGCTGCACTCCTTAATGCAAAATTTGCGCACAGCGCGAACTCCAGTCTTCTCCATCACGGTGCACAGCTGCTGTGTCTCGGGAAGTGATCACGCACGCGCGCGCTCTACTCTGCCGTTATGTCGCAGGCGTCGCCGGCGCTCAGCATGCCGTTGTAAATGGTGCTTGAACCTCTCGCGCAAATGTCAGCGATGGTAAGCATCTGCGTCGGCGGCGCGAACTGCGTCTCACGAAGTGAACACGTCATTGTCGAGCTCACGAGGGCACCCACTGCAATGGCATCATATCGCAGCCTGCCGCCACCGCCCAACATGTCTCGTGCACTTCCCCTCGCACTTTCGCCCAACGTCGCCTCCGAGGAACGTTTCAAGTAGGCTCACCATACGGAACTCCCTCTCACATTTTCGCCCCATTTTCCTCCGTCGTTTTCTTTCGGTCTTCGTTCGTTCAGTTACGATGCCGACACCGATGTGAAACCAAATAGTAGCGGCCGCCAAGGTGCCGCGCACTTAAACCTCCGTGAAAGCACGCATCAGATGTAATGATATAGGGTTGCTTAAGTTAAGTGGAGATTACTATAGTTCATCTCACAAGCTAGCTGCAGCACTGTGGAGGCTACATTGTTGTCCCCCTCAGGGCGCCTAACTCTCCGCGAAGGAAGCGACAAAAGGCGCCGGGGCCGTGCGGTGCCACTTGCCGAGAGGGGAGAAGGGAGTGTCCTTTCAGGACCCCCTTCACGGCGGATTAGGCGCCCTCAGTGGGCGCACTATTGATAACAATGTAGTCTCCACAGTGCTGAAGCTAGCTTGTGAGATGAACTATAGTTTAATGAGCGTCATTTTCAAAAAACAACAAAAAGACAGCTACAGGGCCTTCATATTTTCACTTAAGATGATTTAAATTACTAATAGAAAAATGTTTTCCCAGCAATGCACACGTGTTGAAAAGTGAAGATGGACCGGCGGACTTTAAGTGAATTGGTGTAAGCGTCGTCTACGTATGCTGGCTTTCCCACATTGGGGGTAACAAAGTGAAGCATGGCTATTTACGGAGGCACTAAGGTTACAGCCCCAGTTCAAATCTCTCTAAACCGCGGCGGCCATGCGCGACATTTCTCCCCAATGCCATGGCGCATACCCTACTTACCCGATTCTAACGCGCACTTTTCTTTGGAAAAATAGGTCGAGAAATCGCATGCGCGTTAGAATCGGATAGGAAACCGAAACTGCCGAAACAGCGGAAATTTCTCCCCACCCATCGCCATCGCCATCTCAAAATGGCGCCAAAGCTTTTAGCAATGATTTTTCGGACGTAGGAAGCATGGGCGCCCATGCTTTTCTATCGGTCTTCACACAAATCGTCAAATCGTTCCACTTGCATGCTTGATAACAGCAATGGCAGCAGCGGCTATCACGCGTTCAAAAAGAGCGGTCGGCTGAAGCGTGCCCCTCTGGAGAAGCCCGCGGTATAGGCGTGCGTGGCGTGGGCCACGATCCCATCAACCATGGTTGAACGTTCGTTCAGAAGTGTGGCATCGCGAACGCGCTTGACGACACCAAGGACGAGACGTTGTGATCAGCGGAGAGCGACGAGGAGTGAGATGAGTGAGATTACTTCAAGAAATAAATCGCCGGTTTCCCTCGCATTAGTTTTTCTTGTTCACAAAGTTCCGTGCGCGTTACAATCGGAGGTGCAAGTTTTTTCGTTTTTTTTACCAGGAAAATCGGGTGAGCGTTAGAATCAGGGGCGCGTTAGAATCGGGTAATTACGGAAACACTCCTATTAAATGTGTTTAAAAGTGTAAGAACGCCGTATTTACTAACTCCTTACGAACCTTCCTACCCCACGGTACGGATCGTAGTCTCTGCCACTAGCTACGCATTGTTAGGAAATTAACTGGATGCAGAGGTAGTATACGCTAGATTAAGGTCATGGTTATGACTAGATCATGCATGGCCAGTTAGTAAACGCATGTAGCTCAGAAGGGTGTTATCTCTGGGACTTAAGTAGTGAAGGTAGTGGTGCTTACTGCTCGCTTCAGTTGTTAACCCTGACTAGTGCTGCATTTACTAACTTCAGTTACCAAGTACCTGGTGTATACTGGGACAAGTAACTTGTTACTGTTCCGTTAGTGAATACCACAGCCTTTTTTTAGAGTGCAAGGCTGCCCCCTCTTCTGCGGCCGAAAGTGTGCCATAATAAAGGCGTCATTGTCTTTCTTTCTTTCTTTCTTTATTGTTTCTTTCCGTACAGAAAGGGGAGCAGAGGCAAAAGGCTTGGAGCCTGACTAGGGCCCCTGCTCCGGTGGCAGGCAGCGTGCGGGCACAGTATATTATATTGCACACTTGCAGTCGAGTGTACAAAACAAAAACGAAAAAACAAAAACAAAAGAGGGCTACAGACTACAGAGAGTACATTTGCAGTCGTGCTCCTCGAACGCTCAATGCGCGACTACTTTGCACACACACACACACACAAAAAAAAAAAAAAAAGAATACTGAACCAAATTTTCACACTGGATATGGTATCAAAACACTCGTGTGTTTTTTCGTGCAGGGCAAGGAGTGAACGAACAACAAAATACACCCGAAACAGAGACTTACTTCAGCATATATATTTACAATTTCGCTGCAACATTTTATTTTATACTTGGGTAAATTTTAGCTATATGCAATTAACTGCTCTAACAGGACATTTTTAATCTGTGTTTTTGACAACCATTGGCGAAAATTAATCTGTTTCTGAACTTTGTTCAACAAGGAGGGGATTTGATAACCTGTGTGTTGCCGGCCATAGTTTGTTCTTGTAGATGGCATTGGTCGATGTAGTCTACGCAAGTTATGTTCTGTGGTGGTTACAGGGCTGGAAGTATTGTATAACTTGTTGTCTCTAATGTACTGAAGTAATTTGTAGCAATATATTTGATTTGCCTTAAGAAGTGAATGCTTTAGAAAGAGTTCATGAGTAGGTAGGTATTCAGGCCTGCCGTAGTAATTTTCGAATATTCTTAATACCTTCTTCTGCAACAATAGCAATTTATTATAATTCTGCGTAGTAGTTGTGCCCCATACTAAAGCGCAGTAGGAAAGCTTAGAGAAAAATAACGAATAATAGAGCGTCTTTTTTAACCATAACGGTATGATATCTCGAATTTTATATAAACAGCCCACCGTTTTGCTCAGTTCAGCGGTTAATTTACACACATGTGTATTCCATGACAGATTATTTTCAAACCAGACACCTAAAAATTTCTGCGCTTTTGATTGTTTGAGTCTGTTGTTTCGGTAGGTCAAATGTATTGTATACTTTAGTGGTTTATTAATCGGTATGATCCCCACATAATTGGTTTTACTTATGTTTAATTGTAACTTATTGATATGTAGCCAGTGCGATAGAAGGTGCAAGTATTGATTAACCCTAGTTTCCAATTGAGGCAAGGCCATATCCGTAAAGAATATATTGGTGTCGTCGGCATACATTATTATTTTGGGTGAATCAGGTATCGTAGGTAGATCATTTATATATAAATTAAATAGCATTGGTCCGAGTATCGATCCCTGCGGAACACCATTTATTATTCGAAGTTTAGCTGAGGATATACCATTTACTAGCACATACTGATACCGATTTGCTAAGTAGTTGCGAAATAAATCAAGGGGAACACCACGAATACCGATACTCTCAAGTTTTCTTAGAAGGATTTGGTGGTTTACCGAATCAAACGCTTTTCGTAGATCAAGAAACAGACCAATAGTGTACAGTCTACATTCAATGTTTTCAATGATCTCATTTTTAATGTCCAGCAATGCCATTTCAGATGACCGATTTTTCCTAAACCCATACTGCGCATCGCAAATAATATTATATGTATCCAAAAAATTTTGTAACCGTGTATTTAGAATTTTTCAAATACTTTGGAAAGCACAGGCAGCACCGATATTGGCCGGTAATTATTCGCAGTATAATCATTTCCACCTTTATGAATTGGTGTAACCCTCGCTATTTTAGTTCATCGGGAAATATTCCAGTGTCGATCATCTTATTACCAATATTTGACAGAACATAACTGATTAGATCACTAACGTATTTTAAAGGGGCTACCTGGATGTCATCGAACCCAGCAGCAGTATTAGGTTTGAGGTCGTTTATAATATTCGCTATTTCGTCTGGTGTGGTATGAAAGAGAAAAAAGGAATTCCTCACATTTGGGTTTGGCAAGGACAGTGTGCCATCCACAGGGGGAGCTGGCAAAGTATATTCTCCACTTTGTATAAAATACTGATTAAGTTCGGCTACCGTGTCCGCTTCACACATGGTGCCTTGGGATGTTGAAATTTTTATATTGGTTGTTTGTGGTATTCTTCCAGTTAAATGATTTACTTCTTGCCAAATTTTTATAGCGTTTCCTTGCAGGCGTGAAAATAGGGATTCGTAATACGCTAGTTTAGCTTGCTTAAGTTCGGCGTTAATTTGATTTCTATATTTTTTAAATGCTATAAATTCAGTAATATCTTGCGTTTTGACAAAGGAGTGATACATTTTGTTTTTCGTTTCTATTTTCTTGAGTAAAAAGCGATTAACCCACGGCTTTCCGTATCTTCCTCTCACGTTTTCTACTCTTAGTTTTTTTTGGAAACGCTTCTTCATAGCAAGCTTTGAATGTGCTCAAGAAAAGACTGTAAGCCTTATTGGGGTCAGGTTCACAGAAAACCGATGTCCAATTCGAAGCAAAGATAAGAGAACGGAAGCACTCGAGCGTGTCTGGCGTTATTTCGTGATAAGAGGGCGTGGGGGAATTTTTTCCCTCTCTTGTCTTGTCGGCACCAAACCAAAATATTGGAAGGTGGTCACTGATATCGGCACTTATCAACCCAGCTGATACATTGGGGGATGACACATTTGTAATGCACAAGTCCAGAAGCGTTGCACTTTGTGCCGTAAGCCGCGTAGCTGATTCGATGAGATTTCGGCAAGTATATGTGCTAATAAGTGTGTCTAGTTCTTTACTGTAGGGATCGTCGGCAAGCATGTTTATGTTCATATCACCCATAAGTACAATTGAGTTTCGGGTATTACTGAAGGTATGCAGCATATTTTCAAGAAATGCAAAGAACTGTGTTCTGCTGCCACATGGTGGCCTATACACAACAGCAATTGTGACAGATTTAAAACGCACAGCAAGGCATTCCACATTTTGATCAACAAATGTAAATTCAGGGATTAGCTCGTGCCACAGTCGCTGTCGTACATATGCAGCGACCCCACCACCTCTTCCCGATTCCCGGGTGACACTGTGGCAGGTATATTCATTAAGTTGTAGTGGACGTTCATTTTTTGATAACCATGTTTCAGAGACCAGAAGAACATCAAACTTCAAATCTATACTTGCACACATGTCGTTTATCTGCTCAGCTTTGTTTCTTATACTTCGCGCATTTAAATGAAGTGCTGAAAAGGCATTTAAAGAGGGGCGAAATGTTTCGTTAAACAATTGGTAGTCATAATAGTTCATGCCCTATCGCGGTTAGAATTAGCCGTACGGCGTCATCTAGCCTTATCTACTGGTCATTTTTTCAATGTCATCCTTTTCGGCAACGCGAAGTAACGGCGAGTTCTCATCCTTCCTAGCAAACACCTTGCCTCCGGGGTCATGCGAACTTCCAGCCTACTTCTTTCTTTTCTGGACAACAGCACCAAGTAGTTGCTTCGTCAGTCTTGTCAGATGCTCATTAATAAATACGGGTTGAGATTCGTCAAAACCGAGGTCGTTGTGGCAATCCTAGCCTTTCTGGCCTTCGCAAGAAAATCGTTTCTCTTTGCCTTCGAACGAATCTGACAACACTATTGGTCTCATTGTGCTTGCGGTCGGTACATTGTGACAGATGTCGATGTCGTTATCATCGACTGGTTCGCAATTATCTGCCCAATTTTCTTTAACATAGCTGTTGGTTCAGAGCGTCGAAGGG
Source organism: Haemaphysalis longicornis (assembly GCA_013339765.2). Classification (NCBI taxonomy): domain Eukaryota; kingdom Metazoa; phylum Arthropoda; class Arachnida; order Ixodida; family Ixodidae; genus Haemaphysalis; species Haemaphysalis longicornis. Next base: position 166,309,797 of record CM023449.1, on the reverse strand, counting down.
ATTCCTTTTACTTCGATGTTGTTGGAGCGCTGGTATTGCTCCAGCTGCTCCAGCCTTGCGTCAGCTTTTTGTTCTGAGATTTGAGATCCCTGTTCTCCCGCAGCATGCTCTCCATTTCCTTCCTCAGAGATTTAAAGCTCCTTCACTTCTTCCTTGAGGTTTCTCAGTTCTTTTAGCTCATTTAGGGCTTTTTTAATGGCTCCAGTTCATCCATCAACTCATTCCTTAGCTCCTGTACTGTTTGGCGTGCCATGACAATCACCTGTTAGACGGCAAACACACGGCTTCACAGAGGCAGTTTTCATGCGGCAGCGGTGCACCAAATCAACACAATAATTCTGATGAAAAGGGATCACTCGCTCACCTGCAAGAGCGGATACGTTAGGTGTGTGCGATAGTGCCACCGCTGCCGAACTGCAAACGCCCGTCGCTCTGTCGTCGCTTTAAATCCTCGCTGCTCCGGTGCCCCCTCGTGGGAAGGCCATCCTATGCGCTGTTTACGCCCAGCATGGAAATCCAGCGATGCGCAGTGCGTCCAACAATTGATTCCAGCTGTCAGATGTCCAGCGATGGTGCGGCTTCCGTAGTCCTTTGCTCGGCACGTCGTTCAGGCGCAGCAACTGCAAGAGCGGATACGTTAGGTGTGTGCGATAGTGCACCGCTGCCGAACTGCAAACGCCCGTCACTCTGTCGTCGCTTTAAATCCTCGCTGCTCCGGTGCCCTCTCGTGGGAAGGCCATCCTATGCGCTGTTTACGCCCAAGCATGGAAATCCAGCGATGCGCAGTGTGTCCAAGAATTGATTCCAGCTGTCAGATGTCCAGCGATGGTGCGGCTTCTGTATTCCTTCGCTCGGCACGTCGTTCAGGCGTAGCAACTGCAAGAGCGGATACATTAGGTGTGTGCGATAGTGCACCGCTGCCGAACTGCCTCTACGAACTCTACTCCCCAATCAAGCTGTTCCTTAGTCTGAGACGTAGAGAGTGCGCGACCGTCCTTATACTTCAACATCATAAATCGCCGATATGGCTAAACAACAACATAGCAAATCCCTCCAGATCGACAGTGCCGCTAGACTTCCCTCTGCATAAGGTGAAAGCGCTCTGAAAGTCATGGGTTATCAAAATTTCTTTGGACCAATTACCTCCCCTTATGCTATTGTAATTATTAAAGCTGTTGTGTTCCCCAGTTATGCGTTTGGGTGGATATATTAGCATTACCAGGTTAGTGTTGGGGGTGGGAGGGGGGTACTCATCAAGTAAAGCTACGTGTACAAAAGAGTTCGCTGTGAATTCCTGACTCGGAATACGGGCCTTGATGTTTCTCTTCGTCAGCAGCCCTAACTGAGAGCGTCGTCAGTTGTTTCTTGGTCCGCTTGAACGCACAGAATTAGCGCAATTAGAATTCTTGCTGTCTTGAGTGCAGTTGTAATATGATCCTTCTCCCCACGTGTTCTAAAGGGGTCCTGAAATACCTTCCGCCGATGCGTGGATGTGCATGTAACCAAATAAAGCAATGTATTAGCAATCTCCTCCCGCAAGAATTTTGTTGAAGCGATGAGTATCAGCTGAGAAATCGTAAATAAAAAACCGCGCATTATCGTCGCGGCGCGTTTCCTCCTCCTTTCAACGGACTCTCCGCTGTTGACGGCGAGCGAGCCTTCCCTCTCATGATGCTGCGCTCCTCGGCGGTGACGTACTTCCGCTATTGCGCTGCTCACACAGCCGTCTGCTACGGGCAAGCTTTGTTGACACCATGAATCTCGCACTCCGCTCAAGGCTGTACAAGCGAACGAAAAATCTGGCCCCATCTGGCCTGGCCTTGCCCTTTCGCGGTGTACGTTGCTGCAGAACTTCGCTATCGCTATCGGCGGCACGCGACTTTTTATCGGCGGCGAACTCACAGCCGCACGGGGAGGATCGTCCGCTCGCTCCCTTGGATGCACAGCGCACTGTTTATCCAAAAAGCGCCGTATCAGATGTGGCCCCGCTGGTGCCGGGTCTTACTTTGTGGCGGTGGTAATTCCTGCCGGCGGCGTGTGAAAAAGACATTTTAAACCGATACAGAACCCGTGCACAAAACACCAGTTCAGCTTGGGGCGACGCGTGGTGGAGAGCGGCAACGTTGGCAAAACATGCTAAGCCGCGGCTCTGAGCTTTCCAGCGCTGGAGCGAGCACCATTTCTTTGACAATATCAAACATCGGTTGCCCTGGCAACAAGGCACAACCCGCTCTAGAAGTCAGTTACCCGTTGCGTGATCCCGGTTCAGCTTGGGGCCCAAGGAAAGGCCGCAAGCTGTTTTTGGGCCCCAAGCTCAGCTTGGGGCCCAAAAACACCAAGGAAAGGGTGAGAAAAAAGCGACAAACTTTGCAACAAAAGTGTGAGCTTTCCGCTGCGCGTAAAAGAGTAATACTTGGCACAGATGATGTTGACGACCCAATCTAACGATTGCGCTAGTCAATTTAGTGAGCTCAAAACGCCTTTCAGGGCCCCTTTAACCCGGGCGAGATGAACTCCTGCTGTACATTGCGAGTAGCACTAATCCTCGCAATACATTTAGTTCTAACACGAATTTCAAGGTATGAAACTCTCATGCAGAGGCGCACGGCCGGAACTACGCCCCTATTAAAGTATTTTGTACTATTTAGAGGCAGGAGGAAATTGAGCATCTCCTAACGGCAAAGTGGATCAACACATTTCTGCTAAACACCTGTATCCTACTTCGGGAACTACGTAGCCGCGTCGGCTGCGGAGAATACAGTCCACAAATTTCCTTTGTAAAGACTGGTACGTGAAGAGAAATGAGTCGCCGTTTTTTCCCAGTGGCTTCAAAGTAGGAAAGATAGAACGATGTTGAAAGCATTGGACCAATAAATGGGCGTGTTCGTCATTGCACGTTTAGAATGGCCCTTTCGTGAAGCGGAGTCGCCCCGGTTTCAGGCCGTTTAAGGAATACGGAGTTTATCTTTGTGTTCCCTGAAGGGTTGGCCCGTCTTTCTGCAATGGGGGGTGATAAAGACGTACTCCATCCGTTGCCACCGAATTACGAAGCTTACTGGTGCAATTGGATCCGACTCCGGTTTACAATGCCCGTTGCATCGGTGCTTTATAGAAGAGGATGACTATGGTCGCATTTTGCTTCCCTGGTTTATCCTATAATGTTAGCACCAATTATCAAGTAAACGACATTCAACCACATCGTAATTCGCACTCAGTCACAACGTCGCCACTGTTTCTCACCTAGCCTTACCTTCATTGATTGATTGTAAGGTTTAACGCGCCGACACAACGCAGGCGATGAGGCGCGTCGTAGTGGAGGGCTCCGGATTAATTTTGACCACCTGGCAATCTTTAACCTGTGCCCAACTCTGGTGCACACGGCCGTTTTTGCTTTTCGCCTCCATCAGAGAAGCGGCCGCTGCTGTCGGGAATCGAGCCGGCGACCTCGTGCTCAGCAGCACAACGCCTTAGCCACTGAGCCATACTACGGCGGGTGTCTTACCGTCATCACAGCGTGATATTACAACATAAACATGTTTGGAGCGGGGTTGTTCACCATGACAGCGTGGGTTCCCGGAGCCGCGACTGAGAAAGCACGAGAAATTCCACAACGTTTCGCGTACTATTTGCAGAGACAATTTTTGTGACAATTGTAACATAAAATGCCGCACTTTGATCAAGGGCTACCATTGAGTTCTAATACCGCAGATCAGTGCGTTGCCACAGAATATAGAAAATCATTTTCGCCCTTACCTGGGCTCCGTTCCTGACGGCAAGGAGGCTACCAATGCCTCCGCACTGCTTTATGGACCAGAGAAGCCAGAGCAACGACCCCTCATGAGCTTCTGCAGCAGCCAGGGTGACTATGAGGTACTCCGCCAGTGCTCGTCCGGTCCTGCGTGAACAGACGTCTTACTTAGGAAGAAAAATACATACAGTTTTCTTAGCGCGCTCACTTATTGAGTTAAATATAAATCCCTAGCTGTGGATGTCCATTACTCTCAGCGCTTGAGGAGCGCCAAATGTTATTTTTAGCAGCACTGCTAATGGTGAAATTAAGTCTGGGTTGTGACCATTCGCACAAGCACCATAGTTTTTCAAATGAGTCGTTGTTACACAGCCATTTTATGCCAAGGTGCTAGCTTACCGAATAAATCTCACTAGATTTGCTTTTATTCGTGCCTTTGTTTTGATAAACAGCTAAAGTTTGTAGAAATATGTCTTCGCTGATATAAAGTTTTAAAGCACAGCTAGATATCTCTAAAGCAATTTGGCACAAATACAGTGATAACAAACTGCTTCCCTTTATTTTGCTGTGTGAAGTACTTACTTGTCCAACATGTCCAATGAACATGTAATTCTGTCCCATTCTTCGATGGGGCACCCCAAGTGCTCGTGAATCAAAACAACAAAAATTTGGGGGTCGCGCTGTTTTTCAAGTATATTTGTCGTGGCAATTATTAGGTTATATTTAATTTACGAATCGGCCAGCGCCGCAGTACTTCCCACTCCTCGGCTGTTGAAGCCACTTGCGCCTCGAAAACAGGCGCAATCATTTGGGGCTTCGCCCCATTCGGCGGCTGCCTGCGGCGGGAACTTCGGCGGCTGCCTGCGTGGCTCGTCGCCCTCAAGGACCCAGAGGCCCCGTCGGAAGTCCTCCTCTCCCCTCTCTCGGACTAACGTGCCCGACTATGAACGGCTTAGAACTCTGGAAAGAGTGTTGTGCGTGTTCCAGCCTGTTGCGTTTGACCGTTATCGCTTTTGGGTATTAGAGCTGCCCAAGGTGTAAACCATTCCTGTAGAGCACGCTGTTTTTCAGTCCTGTAGTACCTCGCCCGTCGGGGCATTGTTCTTTTTGCTCACCTCTCGTGTAAACAGTTACGTTAGCACGGCTTCTGGACTTCTTACGGCTGCAGCGGCTGGCCGGCATCATACACGCTACCACTCGTATGTTGGAGGCCACGGAGATATCGGGTGCCCCCGCCCGGTCCATATACATTCTCAACACCACCAGTCACAATAACCACAATCCCGCTGGCCTTTTATTTTAGGGGCATCGCACTAATACCGCGCAAGTTTGCACAGCAAACTTTACAGGAAAGGGGAAGGCAAGTTTTGTTACCAGAAAGTTTTTCAACATTAGTACGTTGGTAACATGAGCCACCACCTTCTTGGCGTTTCGCTGAGGTGCCACTTCCCAATCGATGCGACGAAAATGGCTGAAAATACTTGCATTCCGGCTTTCAAGCATAACAAAAATTTGAAGTTGCGAATGATTGAGCCCCACTATTCCCGCAAAGGTTACCGCTGTTTTTTTTTTTTTTTTTTTTTTTGAGGCTCCAACAGCAAGAACAACTTTAACAGAATGTTCAGAGCATTCTGTCCGGTAAACCAAAAGATATTTTCTGTGAAAGTTGGCCACCGTAGCAAAGCCTTAATTCCCGAAAAGGACCAGCGTTACTTCCTAATATAACATTTTCTGCTTAGTTGAAGACATACCTCCTTCGACATGTTCTCCAGTTTTCGGAATAGGTGGTTGACATCAGCAGCCACGAGTGGATTGAGGAAGCGTGGAATGACACTGTCCGTGGTAATATACGTTTGCCCTGTTTTAAGGGAACGGTTAGAAAATGCCTTAGTGGTATATTAGTCGTAAACGTTCTTCGGTGGCACATTAATGGAGATGCAAAACGGTGTTCCGGGAGTGCAATGTTCCGTGGTGTGGTTTTTAAGTCTGCTAAAACCATAAATTGGGGATTGATCTCCCAGAAAACTGAGTATCATGTTGTTTGGCATGACCTGGAATGAACCGAGCAAGCGTCTCAAGCGGCCCGCCCTCTTCTTTGCACTCCGAACCAATGCACTCGGGACTTGACCACAATGGACTTGTAAGTCGGCTTGCATGGAGTCGGCACTTGATGTGAACTCACCCCGCTGTAGTCTGAATGGCGAGTGGGACTGCAGGGTTTTTGCACATCTGGGAACGCCTATGTAGCCTCGGAATTTCGACTGACCGCGGCCTGAGAGAGTATCATAAACGGCAAACGGTTGCGACCGCGAGTTGGACCGCGTGGCGTGACGGGCGCGCCTGGAATGAAGGTGGTCGCCGAGCTTTAGTAGGGAACGTTTCGAACAACCCCAACTCTTAACATTGGAAGCCCTCTCGGGAAGTGTGCGGCCAGCACCCAGCGGGGCCCTTTCCTTCCTAATCTTTACCATTTCCAGCCCGCCCTCTCGCAACGGACGCCGAAATCTTTTCGTTTGAATTTTGAGAGGGGACTCCCACTGCCTGGCGCCGTGGTGACCAAGCGTCGTCGGTGTTGCACTCGGGACTCGACCACAATGGACTTGTAAGTCGGCTTGTCTATGGAGTCGGCACTTGATGTGAACCTCCACCCCGCTGTAGTCTGACATGTGGCGAGTGCGGACTGCAGGGTTTTTTGCACATCGATGGGAACGTTCACTATGTAGCCTCGGAGACATTTTTTGCTTCGCACTAAAAAGGCAGGCTATGTTCGTTGACGTTCACTCCTTTTTCAGTGGTTTCGTGCAGTTTTTCCGCATTATTTTATGCACAGCGGCGTCCGTCTTTTTCATGTCGTCTGCGCGTGCGGGCACTTGCTTTGATATATTTTTTCAGTTTCCTAACAAGTACTACTTTGAGGCAGCGCTTGTATTGTGCCTCTTGCTGTCGTCCAGTTCTTTCGTCCGCTATGTTTTTTACCATGATAATGCTAGATCGCACACTTTGAATGTTACTCCCATTGTTGATGGCACAGATGGGCCCAGCCTGAGATACAATGACAATAAAAAGGTCGTTCTGCAGGCTGAAATTAAGTTTATCCTATCCAATTTAACGACACAAGCCTACGTGAAGTTCGGTAATTAGTTCGGTAATTGGCGGCGTATATTTTTAAACATGCTAATCTGGCCATAGAAATTGCTGGCACACCTTGAAAGTCTAGGTCCGCCAGTTACTTAGCGACAAGAAGAAACCTTCTGTGAGGGGGCCAGATTTGCGAAGAATGCGTTAATTAACCAAACTAAAGATCTAATCAGTGCATACTACAAATTTTTTTATGGTGATGCTTAGTCTGTTCTTAAAATGTGAAGGCCAAAGCCCGTTGGACCACCAATTGATCTGCTGTTCAATGTTCTGGGAAACTAGGGCCGCGGCCATAAGTATCTCACAAGCGGCCAGGACAGCACGCTCAGAAGCTTGTTCCGCGTACTTGACATCGCGAGAAGCCTCCTGTTGATCTCCTGTTGAATCATCTGCTGATCAATGAGGCCCGTTCTTCAGCTCTTGACCAGCCTTGTCTACAGCTCCCTTGGAAACGTGTTCCATGAGCATGCTTCGTCGCCCTTTTTCCAGTCTCTCGTAAGGCCTTCCTACGCATCGCTATGATGATTTCCAGGATGAGATATCTCTGGATCACACAACCCCGCTCGCGCACTTCCTACCTAGCTATCAGTGGTTCAGGCTCTGTGGTTCGCGCAACTTCAGACTTTTTTTATACTATGGATTTTCCGAACTCGGGAATGCACAAACGTGAAAGGATTTCGTCTAGAAAATGTTTTAAGAAATGGGCGTAATGATTTTGTGTGTGCCACATTGTAGCCACCCAAGTGATTTTTCTCACCAAAATCGTGAACATTGACTTTCCCTCATAGAAGACTTTGTAGAGTTTGTCCTTCAGGCCGAGTTCTGTGAGCAGCTGGAGAATGTGCCTTTGGCCTGGGCCAATAAAGCAGCCCCCAGTGTCAAAGCAGCCATACACGCCACCCTGTGAAGGAGAGAAATGTTGGTTTAGTGAAGACAAAACACGCACTAGTTGGCCGGATGTAAAAGCTCTTGGTAGCTGCAAATGGGAGGGGCGAAAAATGAAATAAATATCCAAGTTGCACGAGATATCACGGCAAATGCGATAGTAGCACACGATGTTTTGGCTAAGATCTCTGTGACAGGACAGTTGCAGCCGGACGTGCTGTACTGCAGACATCTTTGGTGTACGAATATTGCATAATACCTATTCTTTAGGTTATTTTCTCGGAGGAAAAGCTAACCTATATCAAAAACGATATGGTATGTGCCATCTGAAGGAACTTAGAAGGTATTGTTTCAATTGCAGCAAAGCTCCCTCGATTGGTAGCTGGCGGCTGTCTTTGCTCGAAAACAGGCAGCGCTATATCTATCCGTACGCAAGAAAGGAAGTCCATGGCTAATCCGGCTACCCATGAGAACCAAACTTACGTACGCAATATAAAAACCGGCTTTTACCAACAGCTTAGAATGTTTCGAGCTAATAAAGGTATATTTAAGAATTTTTCTCATCCCTTCACAGGTGCCAAACCCTATGCACGCATTTCGATTTGAGATTTCAGTGACCGAAAAATATATGAACAACTTAAATTCTGAATTGCTATGAAACAAGTCTCTTCCCACGAGAAGACTAAACAACGTGAAACAAACAACTACTCCAGTTCCGCTGCATCGTCTAATCTTAAAACGGCCTCCTTCACAAAGCTGGCACATGCGGTCCTAAACTCGTCGGTTAGGATTTAGTGATGTAGATAGCGGAGAAAAATGACGCACATATTCTTCTACATCGCTGCTTGCATTGCTGACAGCGCCAAAAAAACCCAGAAATTTCCCAGCGGGCAGTCATCGTCCTATCGCACAGCGACCGTGTGTAAAAACATAACTCATGTAGCTTTAACAGCACCTCCATGAGTTACGACAGTCCATCGAGGACTCTTACCAATTTTTCCGATGCGTTTAAATATGTATTAAGGTTTTCCGCAGAGCATCATCTCCCCCTTTTTAGCTCAAGTACGTGGGTGTCTTGACTTACGTACCGACTTGGCCGTGTCGACAAGGCGAGCGAGATTTGTGGTGCTGGAGAATTGAGCAGGCCAAGGGTGTAGGGAGAGGTCGTGCGGCTGTACGCAGTGCCAGAGGCGCAGGTGTAAAGAGCGCACATCCCGATTTTATTATCCCAAGCACATGCGCATATAGAATGTGGCACTGTCCACGTTTGCGACGGAGCCTTGCCAGTGTCACTAATCAAGCAGCAGAATTGGGAGTTGGGCTAGTTGGTGAAATTGAATTTTGAAACCTTGAGAAAGCGCAACACTGACAAAACGTGAGACGAAGAAAGGGAACACAGGACGAGCACTACTCACAGCTAAAGTTTAAACTAATGAACTCATGAACTCCGGAAACCCCCAGCTACAGTGCCGTCTGACTAGCGTGGGCAGCATGCGCGTCTCGCGTAGAGGCATCCTCGGACGGTGTACCATTAGGACTCGCAGCGCTCACACTACTCAGCAAGTCCTGCGAACTCACTGGTGCTACGGGAATCGCCACAACATTTGTAAGCACACTCATTCATATAAACAGTGCCAACATTGCCTAGCTGGACCTATTTATTCTACTGCATAAGCGGGTTCATGAACGGGCTTGTTGGGTGTCGTACCTCCCCCTCTTTGAGAGATGCAAGCTGTCGAGCACATTCCTTTACCACGTTCATGAGCTATGAATGGTCCCTGGGAACTGGAAGGGTAACCGCATGGTCCCAGTTCTTAAACCAGAGAAGTCTAACCTTGACCCGGGATCATATCGTCCTATAGCCTGTAGTGGCGCATCATCATCATCTCCTTGCAGCGCCACTATCCTCATCATGAACAGCAGCCTACAATCATCACCAGCAGTGCCTGGAGAGGTCAGCAGATCTACGCCACACAGAGATCGAACACGGCTGAGCTCCACGGGCGGCCGTATGCCATCGCCTCTCTGCAGTTCCGGCCGGGGCTTCCAGACCAACAATAAATGTAAAAGACCCACAGCATCACCGAGTCCAAGTCTCTCTTTTCTACAAGCCCATGCAAGCTGCATTGAAAAATTTGTGGAAAGGATGGGTTTGGGTCGTTTTTAGCAGTGCCTCAAGCACCATAAAATGTATTCACATGCTATGGCTGGGTTCCTACGCCGATGTTCAAGGTTTCAAGGTTTCAAGGTTTATTCAATAAATGTTTGATTTACAAAATGCGTTATTGAGGTTAGTACAGAAGGAGGTCCCGAAGTAAAAACTGTCAGGGGGACCTCCTGGCTCAAAATTCACACAAGACAAAGTTAATATAATGGCAGAACGGAATGCACACGAAGTAATAAAAACCATTAGCATGTCAGGGTCAGGCGAAGAAAATCAATTCTTTAAATAACATTTGATATTTTTGCGAGAGTTTGAGACAAAGATTAGGAAGTATACAATACTACACGAATAAACAAGCAATGCAAATCAAAATGTATATTCAGGTAGCGAACATCAAGAAATCAGGATTAGGTGATAGTACAATAACCCATAAATATCTAAGCAATCATTGGTATAAAAAACGCCAAAAATCTGAAGTTAAATTCGGAAAGAAGTATACAACCAAAAGATAAAAGGCACACAGAAAAAACAATTTTAAGAATCACCTAAGTACATTTCGAGTAGGTATGTTTTCAGACACTTGGAAAAAGTATGTTGAGAAGGCGATGATTTAATTGATAAAGGCAAAGAATTCCAGAGTGCTATGGCTGAAAAAAGGGCAGTTTGCTTACCGTAGTTGGTGTTAGCTTTCGGCAGTAATAAGTTATGTTGTTCAGAGAACCGGGTAATATTTGTATTAGTAAGGGAAGATGTGGCGAAAGCACCAGCAACGACACTGTTTTGGCGGTTCATCCATCGATAACGTAATTGACCTTGTGACATGGGTTCAGCATAACAAAATACTCAAACGTTTGTCAGCCGCTTTGTTTCTTTATACAAAAGAAGTGTAGGATCACTTGATACATGATGCCATTTTGGACGGCCTATAGTATGCGGGCGTCGGGAGACGCGCATTTTGGTCTATACGAAGCTTTCAAATCACAAGATATTCTTTTAGTTGAGACTTCAGATGGCCCAACATCACAGCACTTTATTTCTCGAGGCGTCCTGCGAGGAAGTGTACTTAGTTCTACATTACTTAACCTCAAGTTGATGGGGCTTATTGATGCTTTACCAACTAACGTCCACCTCTCCATCTATGCTGATGACATTTGCAGTTGGGCATAAGGAGTTTCACGTGCTCAGATTCGGGCCCGACTTAAGGAAGCCGCAACACTCAGATGTTCCTCCGTCAACAAGGCGTGGGAATATCATCTCCGGAGGAATGTGCACTACTTGCTTTTACACGCATAGAAATGTCGCAGTATGATATTTCCTTAAATGGACATTCTATTCCCTACGCCGGAAGTCACAGGTTTCTGGGAGTTATCATGGATCGGGATTTATCATGGACTCCTCCAGTCTCATTCCTGAATAAAAGACTGGTTGCAGTGGTCTAGCTATTCAGGTTTCTGGCCGGAAAGACGCGGAGTGTCTCCGTGCACTTGATTTTACGATTACACGATGCCCTGTTTCTTGGTATTTTACGTTACGGCCTGCCTGTATTAACCAAAACGTACAAAACTAACCTACAGGCAATTCAGGCCATACTATCCCATGTTCTTTGGACATGTCTGTCTCCCGCCTTACGCCTCAACTGTGGCTCCAATTTTAATCGCAAGGGATCACCCGATCACAGCCCACATGACAGTGGAGACACTGAGGGCGCACATCAGGCAACTCACGAGGTTACCTCACCACCACCGCGCATCCCTGTCTGCAACCCGACCAGAGCATCGTTTTGTAAGGTGGTTGCCGCTCACATTGACACCTTGCCATCGAGATAGACACCTCCTTCATGGCCCTCGTCGCCACTTTGGTGCCTGTTACAGCCACAACTGCACCTTACCATCCCTGGAATAAAAAAAGGCAGCGGAAGTTTCACCTAGCGGTCTTCAATAGCTCTCCCTACTCTTTCTACATGAGGTCCGGAGACCAGGTCCATGTCTACACGGACGGATCGGTAACCACGTCCAACTTGAAGGTGGAAGCGCTCACAAAACAGGGAAGAAAGTAGAAAAAACATAGACGACACGGCTCTAACTAGCAACTATATGTTTATTGAAAAGAAACACAAATATATACTTTCAACATCTCACGTGGTGCGTTCATCGCACCCAAGATAAAACTATGAAACTGACTTCTTAACAGGATTAAATACATATGGATGTACACGCAACACACTAAGGGTGAGGGCATTACAACAGCGAAGCCATAAGCATCCAAGAAACCGCTACGATGGCAATGAGTTGCACAGATACAAATATTCTTTGTCAGTTATATTTTTATCAGTGCACATCATTGGGATCGTAGCGGTTACATGGATTGTCATGGCATCGCTGTTGTAATGCCCTCACCCTTAGTTTGTCGCGTGTACACCAGTATTTATTTAATCCTGTTAGGAAGGGAATTTCATGGTTTCATCTTGGGGGAGATGAACGCACCACGTGAGAGGTTGAAAGTATATATTTGTGTTTCTTTTCAATAAACAAATAGTTGCGAGTTAGCGCCGTGTCGTCGATGTTTTTTTCTACTTTCGTCCCTGTTTTGTGAGCGCTTCCACCTTCAAGATGAACAGCTACAAACTAGCCCAATTGTCCGTTCTACTGAACCACGTCCAATTGTGCCGGTGCTGCTAAAATTCCCCAAAAGTGAATCGACATTCATGTTGAGCTTCCAAACTCGTCGACGTCAACCGCTTCTGTATTGACATCTATTCGGGAGGCCCTTCTACTCATCCAGCGGGAATCGCCCAAAAAATGTTTGTGCCCTGCGACTCGAGGTCCGCGCTTCAGTGCATCCAATCTGCGCTCCATCGCGTCCCATACGAACAACTTGAGGCTGAAATCCAGTGCTTATATGACACCGTAAGTGTCTCCCAAGTAACTGCGGCATTACTGGAAACGAACATGCGTTTAGAGCGGCTCATGGCGCCCACAAAAGTGCTAGATTGACCTTCGTCCCTCTATCACGCACTGATGCAGCAAGGTCATTGCTGTCCATTGCGTGCAAAGTAACTCTCACTAAGTGGAACACACCAGAGTTTCCAAACGCTCGTCTTTACTCGCTCGACCACGATTTGCAGCGCCGCCTACCTGCTAATGTGCCACAATCGGACGTCACCGTATTCAATCGCCTGTGGTTAGGTGTTGCCTTCACCGCTGCTTACGCCTACAGCATTGGCATGGCCAACAGCCCTGCTTGTCATGTTTGCACCACTGAAGAGACGATTGAACATTTTCTCTGCCATTTTGGCCGGTTCACAACGCCGACACAAGAGCTCTCCACCACACTTCGCCGACTCAACGAGAACCCTTTTAAAGCGCAGACAATTTTGTGTGTTAGGCGTTGTCTGCTAAAGGTCGAAAAGGCTACAACAGCCTTAATTCGCTTTTGGAAGGACACGTGCCTATCTGACTGATTGCAGAGATATTACAACCTTGCAGCCCCTTAGTTCGCCAATTTTATCAGTCTTCCACCTTAATTTTGTGCATTTTCTTCTTTATTGGTAGTGCTTTAGTAGTCTTTGTACTTGTCATGCAACGCCTTGTATTTTTCTAATTTTCTTTCTCTTCCTCTCTTTTTTAATACGTACCACGGTGCTTTCTTTCCGTTTCAGTTCCCGTGTCCCCACCCCCCTGAGTAGGGTAGCACCCTGGTTGACCTCTCCCCCTTTCCTGTACTGTTCCTTCCTCCCTTCCTTCCTTCCAAATGTTACGCGTAAAGAACGTCCACAAAGTCTAGAATATGATAGAACCCAGTGGATTTAACAGTAACATATCCCTAAACCCACCTCCGAATTCACACCTGTTACGTTGAACTTTGCCTTCAATGAAATCGAAAATTGCTTCGCCATGAACCTTTAAGGCACAGAAGGCGCGGGTGAGAATGTAGTAAAAAATTCACTTTTAGCGACGGCGACCTAGGCCGGGTCGACTAGCGTGCGCGCACGCTCACGCGCGTTTTTCTGGCTCATAATAAAGTTTAGTCCACTCCAGTCCACTCGTGGCGCTTAAGTCTGATCCTAAGGTTTAAAGTTCAAGCTGCTGATATTTATTACCAACTTTATTGGTACCTGGTATTTGCATCCCTTCCTCTGCTTGCATTTTGTTGTCTTTTGACAAGAATTACGGTAACCGGCTTCTTTTCTCCTACACTGTGCTTGTGTCTCTTCCTTCGGTTATGTTTAATCGTCTATTGTGGAGGCGAAATACTTGACAGGCAAACCGATTGCAGACGCACAGCCCCCCCATACCGAATTCAACGAGCTTGAGATGAACTTGTTCTATGCACGAGCCAGCACGTACACGTGCCAAGCGTAACGTAGGGCTTTCAGTTTTTCGTCGCTGGTGACGTACGAAGATTGCGCAGTAGTAATGCGCTACCCTGTTCTATAAACACCCGGGTCCCGATTCCATGTGAAGTGAACTGTCAAAGGAAATTTCATGATTTTTAATGGCGAAACTCGGACAGCCTACTTGCAATTTTTTGCCTGTTATTTATTTATTTATTTATAATACCTCCAGGGCCCAGTCGCGGAATGTTACATCAGGGGGTTGACAGTTCACTAACAGATGATTTGTTGGATGGCTTCTTTGAAATGAGTGATGCAAGAGTGATGAACGATGTCGGCAGGAAGATCGTTCAAATGTGTTGTGCTAGTACAAAAAATGAAGAATGATGGGCAGTAGTATGCGCACGGGGCGGAAATACAGCTTTTAAGTGGTTGATACGGCATGAACGACGATTAGCTGGAACGATAACATGGTTTAGTTGCAATGCATAATAAAATTTATGAAACAACCACAGTTTGGAGGTTTTGCGGCGTGATGCAAAGTTAACAATGTTAGCTTGAGATTTTAGTTCGGTGACGCTTGTATGATAGAAGTAGACTGAATAAAGGAATCTGGCTGCGTGATTTTGGATGGATTCAAGTGTTTTAATGCGAGTGATTTGATGGGGATCCCAGATGGCACATGTACATTGTAGCTTCGGATGAAGTAGTGTCAGATAGGTTAAAAGTGTAACAGAAGGTGGGGCCATACATACGACTCTTCGGAGATAGCCAAGAACGCGGTTGGCGTCATTAGTAATGCTCAGTTAGTGGGATGACAAAGTGAGATCCGAAGTTAGATAGATGCCGAGATATTTACATGAATTAACTGTTGTAATTTTAGAATTAAACAAGTAGTATTAAGGGGATGGATAAGACTGCCCGCGGTGAAAGGAAATGACGCAAGTTTTTTCTATATATTGAGGTAAATCAGCCATTTTTTACACCATGAATGGATCAAAGAAAGATCAGACTTTACGATGACAGTGTCGTTTGCATTGCGAACGGGACGATAAATGACACAATCGAGTGCGAAAAGACGAATGTTAGACGCTAAGTATTTGGGTTGTCATTATTATAGATTACGAATAGTAGAGGACAAAGAACGGTGCCTTGAGGTACGCCTGAAGTTACAACGGATAGGGAGGAGCGATGGTTATTAGAACAAAGTGCTTACGGTTAGTCAAGAAGTCACAAATCCAATTAAAAACAAGATGATTAAGGTTAAGACGTGAAAGCTTCAGAAATAATCTATTATGGGGAACTTTGTCTAAGGCTTTGTCGAAATCAATGGAAATGGCGTCTACAGGTACGTTATTATCGAAGCTAGAAATCAGGTCTTCAATGAACAGGGCGAGTTGAGTGTCACATGGAATGCCTTTTGAAAACCGTGTTGGTTAGGGTTAAAGAAATGTGCTGAACGTAAAAAAATACGATATGGGAATAGATTATGTGCTCCGTTAATTTAATGCATACACTTGAGATGGGAATGGGGTCGATGATTACTCGGTCAAGATGAAAGACCTCTTTTCGGAACGGGAACGATCTTACCAAGCTGCTAGTTCTCCAGCACTACACCGCATGAAATGGACTGCTGAAATATGCACGAAAGAGTAATGCTTGTTAGGGGATTAGTGTTTTTCAGTGTTTTGGAATTCATACCGTCCATTCGCACGGATGACGTTAGTTTCAAATAGTCAATTAGTTTTTCAATGCCGTATGAATCAAATGAATTATATAATCCCCAAGACTTGCCGCTGCTGCCTTTTTTAGTTTATTATTATTTTGGTTGTTGTTAAATTATCTAGTTACATTTGTTGTTGTATAAATTGTCTAACGAACCATGTACCCAACCGTATTTCTCTTGTACCACATTTGCACTACTGATGACTCTGCCCCCCCCTTATGTAATACCACTCTGGGGTCCTTAAGGGTTTAATAAATGATGATGATGATGTAATGTCTGGCATCACTGGATAATCGAGGAATAGGGAGTCTGGAAGAGGGCTGCAAGATTCAGGGTTAAATAAGGAGTAGAAGGCAGAATTTAACACTTGAGGGGTAATATGCTCCCGAATAGCATCACCGTGTTCATCAAGCAATGAAAATGTTTTCGTAGTGTTGGGGTTAATGGCTAACCAAAATGGCTTAGGATTATTACGCAGCAAATTAGATAATGTGGAAGTTTTGTTTAGTTCCAAAGTTTGCCCTCTGGCCTAATAGATGTATGCCTTTAGCTAAACACGAACGAGTTAGTTTGGTGTATAAAGTTCAGCAGTGTCAGAGACGCGGTCCATGCACCCATCGTTGCAGGTCAGGAAGGCGGCCAGGGTGGAGACCGCAATGTGCGAGCAAAAAAGAATGCTTACTTTCGCAGCAAGCGATTCAAATTCCTTCGTTGTTCCGCGGTAGGTATTGCAAGTGCTGGCGCTGTTAGACTCTTTAGCAGGGCGATATAATCGCTTTTTCATATTGTTAAGGCGCTTAAGAGATATGTAAACGAAGGTAAAGACACCCGTTCTGCAATTGTATTAGTGGGGACAAACCTATTAATCAAATCTTGGATTTTGCACTTGAACAGAGACAAGTTAGTTTCTAGGGGGCGTTGGAAGAAGCCGTTTAAATATTAGTCCCAAAATATCAATAGTGTGTTGTTATTGGAAACATAGTTTCCGTTATCGTAGAGTGTGAGGGGTTTCTTGGAATGTCTTGGGCCTGGTAGTAGATCAGATAACGTAGTGTGAAGTGCCGCGTCATCACTTATCTCGGGCAGAGGAATCAGCGATGCAAGATATCCGGGTAGTGACGTGAGAATGATGTCAAGAATATTTGCAGAGTGCTGAGTATCTCCCGTTGCGAAGAAAACAAGTTCAATTAAACCCAATGTTAGGCATGCGTTAACAAAGTCGGTTTCCAAATTGTGTTGAGATGTGGTTAGCGGGAGGTGAGACCAGATTATTCTTGGGAAGTTAAAGTGACCCATTAAAATAAACCGTATTTTAGGAGAAGAGGCACTCGGGAAGTTAAGAGCACTGTGGAAATTAGCTATAAATGAAGCGCCTGCATCAGGTAATAGACTCCAATGACCAGACGATATGAATTTCTGCAGCAGCGAAACATTTCAAAGCAGGAAGGGCGCAATTTAAACGGCTGTCAGCAGCTATAAGAATGCCCCCACCGCGCTTACCATGACGATCACCCCGAAAAATTGTAACTCCAGGAAAGCATGGTGCTAATGTGGAATCACAAATTGAAGGGTTTAGCCACGTTTCGGCTAAGAGAACAAAGTTGCATTCTATCGTGTAGATTAAATTATGAAGCTAGTGGAGTTTCTGGAAGAGGCTTCTAATGTTGGTGTGTACAATCGACAAATATTCAGGGTTTTTTTACAATTGGCTGGGGTGGAAGGTGACAGCTATGGGCATAGGAAGATTAGTTTTTCAGAACAACGATTGAAAATGTAATTACTGTCTTTAATGATTAGTTAGTCCTACCGAAGTTTATAAGTCTTGCGAGACGCTTTACCAAATTCAATTCGGTGCTTGCGGGCCTAGCAGGCGTTGGGGAAAAAATCTTCACTAATGCTGTAATTGGTGCCGTTTAGTATTTTGGCATTAGACAGCACTACTTCTCTGTCCTTAATATGGCAGAACCGGACAATAATAGGCCTGTTTTTACAGGTTGTAAAATGCCCTATTTGTTGAGCGCATTCAATATCTCTGGGTTGGACAAGGACTTCAAGATTGGTAAGACAAAGATCGATGACCCGCTTATTGGACTTTGTTCAAGTCTCGTCAGTGGCATCTTCCTAACCGTAAAAGACAAAGTTTGGCCGCCGTTGGCTGTCCTCAGACCTGTCCATCCTGGCGACAGTGCTGGTGATATCACCATGGCAGTTTTGTTCAGTTAGTGTCTGTAGGTCGTCGACCTTCTATTTTATTGTGGCTATGACAGAGCAGTCTTCTTCAATTTTAGCGAGAGTCTTTTTGTAATTTCTTCAAGTTTTATCTCATGTTTAGCAGCCTATTACGTATTGATTTCATTTCAATAAACATGGATGCGTGTCCGTATTCGATTTCGCTGAGGACAGACATAAAGTCGTTAGTGGTTTGAGTAGTAGCGGACCGAGGTCTAGGGCCAGGGTTTCCTCGATGTTGGTCCACACAATAGCAACAGCAATCGCAGGACACGAATACAGCTACAAACAATCTCTAACAACAGCTGGGGCTCGTCAACACTAGCAAAGCAGCGTACTGACCTTGGCGCGATCTACTGCAAATGTGTTTAAACAAACAGAAAGTGCTGCGGCAGCTGCAGTCGTACGGATGTGTTTTCGTTGTACTCGCCTCTAAGTGTTCCCCACGCACACGCACACACAGGAGCGCGCTCGCACACATACGCACGCACACTCAGGCACGCTCGCAAAATCACAGGCACAGCCGTTGCCACCATGATGTCCTCCTCGTCACTTTTGGGGGGTATCTTTTGCTAAAGTATGTCAAAGTATTATTCAGAAGTTCTTAAAGTAATTTTTAAAAAAACTGAATGCTTCGCATTAATCGTCAGTGATCAGGTCGTGATTGTAGATGTTCTAAATGCAAAGAAAACATTTGCGGCCACCGCCAAATGTTTACGAGTAAAGGTTTGGCTTAGTCGTTTTGTCTCTCTTCTTTCAAGCCACTTGCACCTCATTAGAGAGTGTACCGTTGACAACAGCAGTTCCTCCCGAATACTTATTGAAACGGGGGTATTCTATAGCTCCGCACCTTGAGCATATACTAGTGCGATTTGTAAGCTGGAGACATTTTCCTTAACACTGATGGTCGAAAATGAAAGCAAGGGCACATTTCACATAATGACAAGTTTATAGCGGGGTAGACGGGAAGTTTATATCGAAATTTAATTTCGACCCAAACAAAACAAATGACAGCTCAAGCAAATATTTCCCCTTGTGGAATAATTGCTGTTCTTATACCCATAGAAAACATCTCGTGATTCTTGTCTAGTTTTATATATCGAAATATTAACGTTGAGATTAAAAAGAAACTTTGTGGGCATATAATAGTATTTTGTTTTTATTAGCTGCATAGCAAGAACACCAGGAGAATAACCTGATTTTGATAACTTACAAGGGGACATGGTAGTTACATAAAAGCTTTATTCGTCTCCTTGAGCGTGTGCTTACAGCACATCCTCCCCTATGGCGTGAGTTCGCATCTAAGCTGCTGAGGGAATCATTCACAAGAAGTTTCCATCAAAGTTTTCTATACCTCCGTGCGCGAGTTGCAAATTACTGCAGAAGAGTTCTGGGAGCCGTTCTGCAGGAGCATTGGACTTGACCACACGTGCACCATTAATTTACCCGCACTGTGCATGTTCGTCCACCGACTCTGCTTCTCGCCTCAAGGACCACTACGGAAACTCCGGCTTTCTTCAAAGTGCGCGCGGCACAGAGACCTGGTAGAACCATAAAACATACATTTTCTCTCACCAAAGTATTTTTGGCACCTCAATACGCGTTCACCCTCTCTCGATTGGGCTTCAATTCATTTTTGTGCAATGAAAGCGTCCTCACGTATTACCAAAACCTCTGAACAAGCTGCTTGGGGAAGTGAAATTATATTTTAAAATAGTAGATAGTGTGCAAATATCAGGCAAAACAGATTTCTTGCTTGCGTAGTTACAGATTGCTTATTAAAGAGTGCCAAGGAACACAGATGATAAAATTCGTTGTTCTTAACTTTCCAAGAAAGTAAGCCATCCGACGGTACCCATAATGCTAAACCCTGACTATGTTTAAAACATCTTAGCTGCAATATCTATATCTAAGGTGTCACTATCACTGTAAAACAACCAAACAACTGGTCGACCTATGACATCGTCTGTTCGTGGTTCGGACGCCAGTTACACGAAACGATGATGATTCGCGCTGTAGAAATTCAGTTTTAGAATCCAATCCAATTCCAATCCAATTAGATCCAATAAGATTATCCAATGAGATCAGCAAGAAACATTACAAGTGAGAATCAACCCAGTGTTGCGGAGTATATGCTGTCGACCCAAATAAAATAGCATCACTGAAAGCACCTCAAACCGAAAAGGGCCATGATAGGGCCCGAGAATCCTTGAAAGAGGAAACTTTATATTTACCAGTCTTAGGTATGCAGTCAAAAGAAATGCTCCCAACTATAAAAACTGAGCCCGCAGCAACATACTTTTAACTGTTCGTGACAGGAAATGAGATAGGTACTTAAAAAGTTATCTCCAGCTCAAATAATAAAAAGGAGCATTTCCTATTGATTTGCGAGATATCAGTACCATGAAGCATTGAAACCGACTGGGCTGTTTGCGTGCGGTAGTGTCGCGCTTACACACTGCATGTCGCCACCTTTAAGACTTAAAAATTTGTGCCAGATTAAATTTATTTCCACCAATTCATTCCTAAATTCCTTGAGGTAAACCCAGTATACCGAAACTATGGCTTTCATACGACATATGAACTCCCCAAAAATAAGTTGTATCTGCCTCTAATCCTGTTTCCAATAAGTAAGATAAGATAATATAAAACTTTATTTCCGCCAAGCGGGGTGCTCGAAAAAAAGTGAAATTAATTCACTTGACAAAGTCCGAGCCCCGGTTACTGACAGCAGCGGGCATCACAAAAGTTTCTGTTCTTCTACCCATCGAAAACATCTCGTGATTCTTGTCTAGTTTTATATCTCGAAATGTTAACGTTGAGAATAAAAAGAAACTGTGTGGGCATAAACTAGTGTTTTGTTTTTATTAGCTACGTAGCAAGAACACAAGGAGAATAACCTGATTTTGATAACTTACAAGGGGACACCGAGAAAATCGTTTTTGTGGCATCATTATACAAAGTGTTTCAGAAATTATTCTGCTGTAACGAAAAACCTTTTTAATACAACGCTGTTTGCACGCTCAGTGGTAATCTCATTGGCGACAAGGTGGTTTAACAAGGAAGGCAAAGTGTGTCGAATCATTTGGTTTCAAAAGGAAGCACGCGAATATAGTACAGTCCATATCTCTTGTGAACGCGTTGGGTATTTGTATGCTTTTGTGATAGGTTCGCAATTGATGTAAAGAAAGTGTCATGATAATGTAAGTGAGATTGGTATAATTTTGCTAGGTTGAAGTTATAAAGGTTGGGAACTGAAATAAAATTGAGTTTGTTGAATAGGTTTCTTCTATGTGCATTATGCTCTACGCCAGCTATATGTCGTATTGCTTTTTTTTGTAACACTTGCATTTGGTTTAGGTTTGTTTTGGTTGTGTTTCCCCACACAAGAAAGCAGTAATTTAGTTGAGACAAACAACGATTTATAGATATGCAGTTTAACAGCAGGTGGCAAAAAATACTTAAACATAGCTAGTATTCCAACAATTTTTGATATACGCGTAATTACATTGTTTAAATGGTCGTTCCATGACATATTCGTGTTGAATAGTACGCCAAGTGTTTTGACGGAATCCACTACTTCTATAGATTCATTTCCAAGAGTAATATTTGCATTTAGGAATGCTTTTGACTGCCTAGGGGAGAAGAGAACAACTTAGGTTTTTTTTTATGTAAATTTCCAAGGAATTCACTACGCTCCAACCATGCAATTTTGACAGTGTTTTGTTTATCTCTGATCCAAGCGTTTGGCAATTAGAGTTGGAAAATAAAAGTGTTGCATCATCTGCATGTATGACGTACTGCGGAGCTTGGCTATTTGTAGTAATATCATTGACGAAAAAGTTAAAGAGAAGGGGTCCAAGAATATTTCCTTTAAGAACGCCCGCATACAATGACCGAGAATCAGAAGAATGTTCACCAATTGAAACTACTTGCGTACGCCTTTTGTAAATACGATTTTATAAAAGCCAATGAAATACCTCGTACGCCATACAGTTTTTTAGATCATGTTATTGCTGAAGGGTGGCTGCTGAAAGTGGTTGATTATGAAGTTCTTGTCATATCCACTGGGCCATTACGTATCTCACCATTTGAATAGAGTTCCTTCTCCCACAAAATAACCGTGTGGCATATGCAACGGAAACCATGCGACTGACATACCTTTTTTCGTGTGTGCCCTGGAAGTAGCTAGTTTTACGTAGGTCTCGTATCATCTGGGGACCCCCAATATAAACCCGGAAATTTCCAACTTTGCTGATATTTTTAACCTGGAGTGATATACGACACGCAGGTAAGCGATAACTGGGCTCCAGGATTTTTCTTTGCATGTGAGGCCGTATTTTAAAGCAACCGCAACTTTCGCTGCCTTCTTCAGGATTTTTGCTGCCACGGAGATTAAACCAAATCACGTGTAGCCTGTCGACATCCTTCCAATAATAATTCAACCACGCAGATTACCTTTCTTGAATTTTACGACACGAAAATTTGAGCTGTCAGGGACTGTGGACACTCGCGCTGTTACACTACCGACACTCCGGACCCGCGGCTACTGGCGCTCCAGGCTGTACATGACGCACTCAATGCTGCAAGTGCACTCCATAACATCACGGAGGTGCATACATACACCGGCTCGCTCAGAGCTGTGAAGCATCTGAAGCAAGTAAAGAAGACACCTGTGATCTGCCAGCAGATTCACAGCCTCCGCATAACATCAGAGGTAACGATCTGTGTACATTGGGCACAGGGGCACGGTCAGAATGAACTGAATCTATTAGCGGACCATATTTCCCACTCTCTTCCCCCCTTGAATCCTCCCCCCTTCCTTGTGATCCACGCTCCCGTCTTTTAGCCCAGAAATCTCTCCTGAGAAGGGACAGACGTGCCCTAATTTCCCCGTGTGTCTGCTCCCTGCCCCCTAATCTTTCGCGGGTGGAGGAAGCTTCTCTCATGAGGCTTCGGGCTGGGGTTGCCCTCACACCTTCCGTCACTTTGATTTGGGGGCACTCAAAAGACTACCCAGGATCGTACCCCAAGTGTCTGTCTCCGGCGGTTGAAGCTGATGCAAGCATCTTTTGTGGACGTGCGCGGGAACAAGGACCGCTCGAGACGATGCGTTCAGAAAGGTTGGTCTCCGGTGGGATAAACTGGATGACTACAACCACTGGGGGCAGGAATATAAATACTGCATGTCGCTGATGGACTTTCTGCACACCACTGGACTGCATGCATATCTATAGAGTCGAAAATCTATCGGCTTCGTGACCATCTGAGCTCTTGGCAGCCCCAATCTCCCTACTTTCTTCTCTTTCTCTTGCTGTCCTACTTTCTTTTCTCCTCCTATCTTTAAACCGCCTCTCATATGCCGCGCGGCAAAAACTCCAAGTAAAAGAAAATTTGTCCTTGGTTAAATCTCATTTCCCGGACCTAAAATAGTCTGAAGAAAAAGAAAAGCATGTACACCTCCGCCAACGACTACGATGGTTGAACGGGAAGCTTTTTCCTGGTTGATTCTTTGGTTGGACAATCCTGCACTGCGTATATGTGCTATTGTGAAGGTATGCAACCCTATTCTGGAATAACCGCAGCAGCTCTCGGGTGCGCACTCCGTGGGACTAACGTTTGGATTTGAGGTCTACAGCAAGAATCGCTGCCTGCTGCTTGACGTAGAATGAGTACTTGCTGTAGTGGGTGCCGGTTCAAGGTATTAAACTTGCAAATATGATCTTAGGCATTGCGTCCTAAACCTCGAAATGCGACGTTAGGCCTAACGTCCTGCGGCTAATGGCCTTAAGGCATCAAGAGCAACGTTATTTTCACCATATCAACGAGGTTATATACGTCGACCTGTGGATAACGGCTCTCACCATTGAGCTCAGAACAAGACGTTAGGCCATTATATGTCGCACTGTCACACGCCTGCGTCACCTCCTGCCTCTGCTGCACAACAATCTTTAGCGGAGGTGGCCTAACGTAGCTTTCAGCATGCTTCGCCGAGAAGCGCTTTCATGTTTTATACTTCAGCCATGATCATTGTCACTGTCAGAGAAAGTTGCCTTTCCAGCGGCGCGTTTTGGCGTACAGAAATCATCAATATCAGGCTGAAAGCTTCGCGTTAGAACGATACTCACGCCACTTAGCACTCAACTGTTGTGTTTCCTCTTGGTGTGAGGCTTTGTTTTTCCGCACAAAAGAGAAAATATTTTAAAATAAATATTGAACACAGCCAAAAAACACGTAATGGTAATGTGGGCACCAGCGCGAAATTTTTTTTCATCAGACGGGATATAAGTTTTGGTCGAGGAGAAATAGCTAATATCAAGTACAGTGGGGCGACAATTTTCCTCGCTCATCTTCTGCTCCTAATAGAAGAATGTTCTCAATCAAATGTGTTTGGTAATATCTCTTGTAGTGCTCGAGAATCCACAGTTCTCAAAGTCAGACGCCAGCGCTTTCTACGTTTACCTCTTGTTTTGTTTGTATCCGCAACACCATTAAAAGGGTTCCTATCAAAATATGATATCGAACACAGCGGCGCTGACAATTTACAAGAGGTAAGCCTTAAGGACAGGTGCTAGGTAGGACGTTTACATTTATTCTGAAAAGACCGATGGTGAAACGTTTACAAAAAAATAATTTGACAAACGTGTTTTAAGTGAAATCCAACAAGACTCTTAAAACGGGATCGCGAAGCAGAAGAGTGCTTGCTGGGGCCCGAAAACTTCGGGGAACACTGCGACGACCATGTGTCCAATGTGAATGAAATGCCCGGGATGCATAATGGAAGTTAAACCTGCGGAACCGTCGATCGAAAACAAAACTCACCGCTCACGCCAGCGCCAACGACAACAACCGAGAGGGTAGTCATCTGTTCTCAAAGTTCCGGCTACAGAATAATTTTGCTACCAGTGCTTCGGTGCTCAGTCTATAACTGACGCACAAAACAGGCTAACTGTGCCACATTTAGACAAAGCGTTTGAGAGCACGGTAGATGTAGAAGAACAAGCTCTTCGCCGAGCGAACATGCTCGGCAGTTAAGCATGTTGTTTTTGCACTGAGTACGAGGTTAAAATCAACACCACCTGCCGAGCCAAAGTGACGCGGCAGAGAATAAAAATATTTTCAAGCGAATTTTCTACATTTTGCTTGTTTTACAAGCTTCGCCGCCCCGAGATTTTCTGATAAGTGCTGTTTTGGCGGTTTATAGGCTCCGTGCAAGTCTATGCCATATCTATGCCATAACACGGGAAGGGATATGAGCTATAAACGTCAAATATAGGCGCACGAGCTACCGTGACATTGTTTGATAACAGCTTCACTTTCAGCGTAATAATCTCGCACGTATTGCCGCTCAATAGCTCTGCCCCTCTGTCTGTCTTCCTGAACCCGATAGGACAACGATGACTCTTAGTCGAATAGGGACGGCTTCAAAAAAGGCTCTGGACGTTTTTTTACTCATTCGTAGGCATCCGATGCGTCGTCATGATTCGTCAATATTTTCTCGAAATTTGATAAGTATGTGTGCAGAGGATTTCTCAGAAGCATTCTTACATCTATTCTTGTCGTTGTTGGCGCTTGTACTGGTCGTTATCAGCCGCGGCAGCTAGGTTGTGACCACACAAGGGAAACTGTTAGTTTAAAGACATCCTTCTTGTGTAATTAATAAGACTGATGATAGCATAAAAAACTACAAGACTACCTGACCGAATTCCGAGAAAAATATAAAAATTGCTTTGGATGTTACTGTAACTACATTTCAGCTTCCATAGTTGTGATCCTGCAGTTTCCCATGTCAGTGAATTTATTTTTCCCAGCAAGTTTCAGTTGAACTTTTTTTTATAACTAAGATTCAGAATTTCACACTTCAATTCTACGCAGTACCGCGCAATGCGTTTGTATGTCCAAGTCTTCTTTTCTGGCAGCCTTTTCATCTGTTTAATGTCGAGACCCGGTATTGGGTATCATCTGACCACTGCTTGGGCTGCCGTTTTAAAGCATGTTTCATATTCGTTTCCGCATTGAACACATAAAGTGGACGAACGCATATCGGTATCCTGATGCTCCATTCTTATTTCGGTTTGTGCGGTTTCGTTCTTACCCCGACGCCTCAAGCCTAATTATTTGGGGAAGGACAAAAATAAGGACAAAAAAACAGGACCGAAAAACGCAAAGGCATTTTCCTTTCCGTGCTTTTTTTGTGTACAGTTTATGCGCAGACACAGGCATTGACACTACTAAAGGGGCAAGTGGGATGGCCAGGCTTTGAAGAAATTTTAGCCCTAGTTGAGGTGAAAGGTCAGAGAGTTGCTTTGCTCCTAAGAAGGAAGGGTGGTGTGGACTGGCAACATGGTAGGCGACAAAGTAACAGCAATTTTAAGTAATCGAAGTAAGGAAAGAACAGCAGCAATAGAAAAGTGATAGAAGTAGAAATAACAGTTGGCAGCGACAGAGAGCAGTGATGTTCTTGGTGTTCACCGTATGAGCACGCTGTTTCTTCCGATCGTGAGGCACAAGCCGAAGCATAAAATGCCCCCTCAAGAGGGCGTCAAGAGGGCGCGTCAAGAGGGCGCGTATACTCAATTTACGTGATCCCTTGGTTGTCAATACTATCGTAAAGTCGGACGTTGAGAACCGGCGACGGCGACGGGTATCTTCAGCCACATAGTGGGAACTTACAGTAAGGCGGAGGTGGAATTGAGGATTGCTATATTAGGGAAGGAGAGCGTTGCTGATTCCGCATCATCATAGCTGATCTTGGGGAGAGACGCAGTTTGTCGTTGGGGACGAGTTACGAGGGCAAGTTTAGACGGTGTTGCGTGCAAGGTTCCTGCAACGGTGGCGGGTTGTCGCTAAAGGGGTGGCCAATAGTGGGCAATTGGTGCGGTGCGTCAGAGTACATGATGGCTCTGCGCGCGCGTGTATGTGCGGGTAAATGTGAAAAAAACCACTGTGAGTAGTTTTTTACTCTCTAAGCAAGACATTTAACTAGTGGCTTGGCTGGCTTAGGTGCTCATATACACAATGAAGTATGAATAAAAACCCTCTGTTTTTTAATACTGGCTGAATTGACAGCTTCACTGAACAAATACGAGCCACTGTAGTCTCTAAAGGTGAGTAATCTGCGAAGCTGTGTGAAACTGCCCTTAACACATGGTTATGCTCCGTACACGTATGTGCTTTTCTGATAAATCTGCAATGGATGTTGTGAGCACATAATGAAACGTGGAAGGAGTAAAGGTTTATCCCAGCAAACAAATATTGGTATGTTCGTCTTCCTCCAATTGAAGTCCACGTATTGACCACAGGCAGGAATCGTTTACATTTGCAACTTTACTGTCAACAAAGAAATATTGAGTCCGCAAGTAAACAAAACTAAATGTCCCGCAATGATATAGCCGTCTTAGCGGCTACATGTGACATTTCTGTCACAGGTTCCCTTCAAAGAAAAGGATTACAGCCGCTTTTCGTAACAATACTCCTGCAGTACTTGTCATTGTAAAGATGGCCAACAAAATTTTTTTAAGATCTACAACTTTACTGTGAAGTAACTCTTTATGAAAACCAATAGAAGCTCGGCGTAACAATAAATTTGTCTGAGCGGCGAATCGTCGTATAAGGTATGAGGGGAAAGATTTTATGAAGCGACAGCTGCAATCGTCGCCTGTAACCTTACTCCTTCGGTAGTTTCCCGTGTATTTACAGCAGACGTATTTTTTAACGTGTGCAACTTAGCCGCGAAGAAACTAGTTAATACAGATAATGATACTTATAGTAATGGTCTTGCCAGAAATTACGGCCGTGGGGCTAGAAATAAATATGATTAAATCCAAATTAATGAGAAATAAGCATGCGAAAAACGTCCGGATCAGCTTAGGAAACGAAACTCTCGAAGAAGTAAAAGAATATAACTACCTTGGACAATGCTTAGGGCTGACCCCGACCACTAGAGTGAAATCCAGCACAGTATAGGCATGGGTTGGGGAGCACTCGGAAAGCCCTCCCCAACATTGAAAAGTAAGCTACCTCTGTCCCGCAAAAGAAAAATCTACAACCTGTGCATACTACAGGTTATGACATAAGGAGGTGAAACCT
Organism: Haemaphysalis longicornis; assembly: GCA_013339765.2. Taxonomy (NCBI): domain Eukaryota; kingdom Metazoa; phylum Arthropoda; class Arachnida; order Ixodida; family Ixodidae; genus Haemaphysalis; species Haemaphysalis longicornis. The sequence continues at coordinate 166,281,485 of CM023449.1, read as the reverse complement.
GACGCCTTACTAAACAACTCGAAAGCAAGGTTAGGTCGGCTCAACAGGCCATGGAATGAACAATGTTAGCAGTAACACTCAGGTTCAGGAAACGAGCTACCTGGAAAAGAGAAAAAAATAGAGTATAAGATGTCAATTTTCAAATAAAGAAAAGAAATGGACTTGGGATTGCCATGTAGTGAGGTGAACCGAAAACCGGTAGAGAAATAGGGTAACAGAGTGGTTACCAAGACATGGGTCCAGAAGAAGGGGAAGGCCATGGACCGGATGGAGGGAGGAAATGAAGAAATTCTGTGATAATCTGGACTCGAACAGCGCAGGACCGGAGCGGTTGGAGGTCAATGGGAGAGGCCTTCGTCCTTCACTGGAGCTGAATAGGCTGATGATGATAGTAAAGTTAGAGTTGTCTTAAGGATGTTCGTCGTATAATCATTTGGTGTGAGTTTTGAAAATCAATTCGTGCTCTCCCGAGCACTCGCGACAAAGTTGGCTTTGGCGCAAGACGCCTTCTTTTTTTTTTTTGCTCACACACATAAAAAATTACCGGAACCTTAGACCCGTCAGCGTCTTCTCTAAGGAGTATTTTGAATTTCACTGCAGGTCCCAGTCAGCATTGAAGATCCCACGATTCCTTGATACTACTGTTGCGACCGTGAGACTTCCACATCCAAAAGTGCTTGACTTGGCTCACTCCGCAGGCGGCAGACTTATAATGAAAAGCCACCGTAACCACGGGAAGCCCTCCCGGGAATAAACTAACCAGAGGCAGCGACATGTATTGTTTTTTTGTGCAATACACACCTAGGTAAATTACTGTACAAATACTTCAGCTCGAACGAAACAAGCGAGATGTCACCTCGTGGGAGTTGTAAGGTTTAAGGCACCTTCCAAAATGTATCTTACCTTGGCATTGCTAAAGGGGCCATGCAGACAAAACACAAGTTTTGTTCATTCGAAAGATTGCCTCGTTAAAAACCAAGTTACACCATTCTTTTCCCAAACTTGATTGAAATAAGCTATATAATTAGGAAAAAAGGAATGGTCATGGGACCCACTAGCTTATTTCCCGCAACAGAGCCTATGATGTCATAAGCTCATAAGCGAAAAGGACTAAAGTGCAGGTAAACATAGAAGTACCGATGCGTACTGCTGTTGGTTCTCCCCGCACTATGCTCGTTTTAGCTGCACAGAACTGCGGCTCTTTGGGGTTTTCTGAGACGACACGGACCGATTGGCGTAAGCGACGGCGTCTTACGTGACCTTATGGTCGCCGAGCACTTTGTTTCACAAAAGGATTCTTTTCTCCCTAAGAAAACAGGGCTGTCCGAAATATCCGCGAGTCCCAAAAACGAACATTATTTCATTTAAATAGGACGGAAGCTGTCACGCGTGGTTCCTTGCTTTACATTCCCCTCTTCGTGTGAGAGCGCCTCCTTGCATCTCTGCCAGCGTCATGTTTTCTTCATGAACAATGGGCAACAACGCCAAATCGTCGGCAATTTATTTCCGACCTGTTTCCGTGTTTCGAGATTGCTTCCACCGCAGTCTAGTACATGCAAAATTAAGGCCAAAGTGTGTTACCCCGAGTTTGTTGTCCATAGTTCATTGTCCAAGATCAAAGTTTGCTACCCGGCGGGAGTAAAGCCAAACCCCACCTAATCTGAAGCTAGCTAGGTTAATTAGTATTTAAAACATTGTTTTGGAATTACACCGTGGATCTTTTGCAAAAAAAGGTTGGCCGGAAAATCCAACTTCTGCCTTTATTTTTCCCTAAATAAATGTTGTTAACATGCAATACCCTTGTGGGACAACTGGCGGTTCCTTGGGAAAGTAGGAAATATCCAAAAAGTTCAAATTTTTTTAGTTAAAAAGAACGGTTGGCTACTATATTCCGTTTATACGATACTCATACGGACCATTATTTGGAGTTTCTGGTTGTCGCACAGAGATCTAACAGGTGTCACATTTTTTCAACGTATTACCGTGCTCTATTTTCATGTGTCGCGGACGATTATACCTTTTTTATACCACCGGTGTGTCAGTAAATGTATAATCCCATTATTCCTATAGACGAAACTTCGTAAGGTTCCCAGCTATAGGCGGAGAACCTAAACAAACGGCGCTTAGTTCCCAAACAAAACTAAGTCACTTTGAGGAACCAGAAAGATCCCAACTGATCCATCCTCTCCCGCGGGTGGTTTGAAGCCCCTCAGCCCTTTTCAGCCGATCACCGACGTACTATGCCTACTGTTTGGTCGCACCGTGGAACGCCAAACGACTTTTAAGGCCTCGCGAAGGGTCATGTCCGTGAGTACGATTGAACGCGCAAGCGAAAAGGCGCGAGAAAATACGAAGCACTACAACGTTTTCCAAGGCCCATCCCTCGGCTCAAAATGAAAAGTTCAGCAGCAGAATGGCTCCGCAAGGAGCAAAATTTCATGGATGCCATTGAAGGCATCCATTCGGTACAATGTTGGCTAATGCTTGCACGTTCCGTGTGTTAGGTTTATTTCTACAAGTGGCGTTATTAGCCAATAGCATAGCCGGTAGGGGTGCAGGAGGAGGAGATAGAGAAATTAATCGTAATTTTGCTGTAGTGATCGGTCCACATTTTTTTTTCGGGGTTTGCGCTTTCAGAAAAACCACAAGCGCCCTCTATCAGCCTAGACGTCAATGGTAAGCTGCTGGTAAACCTTGACTGATTTCAAACAGCACGTTATTTCAAGTAAAGAACTTTATCAGGGAGTTTATTTATATGAAGACCTTCCAGAACTTTTATTCCCTTTGGAAAGGCCAGGATTAGAACATGTCAAAATCGCTCAGTGCACAGGCTCCCTTAAGCCCGCTTAAGAAAAAACAGATGTCTCGCAGTGTTTTGCAACGTACGTAGGGAATCAATTGGTTATAACGAAAATACGCTAAAAGAAGAGTTCCCGGAAATAGACAAGGTAAATTCAAAATAAATAGAAGAGCTATACCTGTGTTCTTATTATTGCGTGAGCCGCTTATCATAACTGACACGCCTCAAATGGGCTCCTGCTTTTTCGACCGTTTTTAGCGCACAGTTTATCGATGGCCCGAAAGCAGACATTGGCGCCTTCCTAACATCACGCCTGAAAATTCTGTACCAAGTACATTGCCCTCGGAGCAACAGTACCCTTAGAACTTCCATTCGAAGTGACGACCACGCCGAGAGCCGCAGCTAGGCCGCAGCTGGGTGGTGATTTAATAACAAATGAGGGAAGAGAAAAGAACTGGGGACATTGTTGAACTCGACGGGCCGTTCACCGTCATACAACCCTGGCCAGGGAAGGGTAACGGAACGGGAGTTTCAAAGGATAGGAAGAGAGAAAGGGGTAAGAAAAGAGCGGTAGAAGATTGGGGTACAGCCCATGTCGCTTCGTTTCATCCATGACTCGACGGCTACAACCGCAACGCTAGTCCTGTAACAACCACGAAGTTGGGTAGGTGCTGGAGAACCTCCCGTCGGATGGCGTACGGCCCCGTGGGGAACAGGAAGCCTTCCAGCTGTGGCTTGGTGCACCGAGTCGCTAGACTGCGGCCCGGAGGTCCGCACTTGTGGTGTCATGCTGGCGGCAAGAGAACAGTAAGGGCTCTATCGTCTCGGAGTCTGGGCAGCCGGCGCAGGTGGTGGACACCCAGCGGTCTTGATGGTGCAAGCGCGCTTCCACGTTGCAGCAATGAAGCCGCAGGCGAATCAGGACCGTGCGGGCGTCACAGCTGATGCGTCCGGGCAGGACCCGTGGCGCTTGGCCACTGACCGCTGGGACGGCATCTGTATGCATGGCCTCCACCACTCGTGCCAGGATAGTCCTTGCAGCATTGAATGGCACCACATCCTGGGAGGCTCGGACCCCTGCCTGGTGAGCAGTACCCTTGGGCAAGGCGTCTGCAACCTCGTTGCCCGACATGTTCACGTGCGATGACAGCCAGTGAAGTCGCAGTGGACACCCCTGACCCTCCTCCGCATGAAGCTTGGTCGCCAGCGACCTCTCTACGTAGCCGCTGGAGCTGGCTGGCTGGGCGGGAGAACCCAGACGGCGGAGGGCAGACCGCGACTCAGTCAGCATGATGGCACCACGGACCTGGGTGCCCGGCTTGAGAAGAAGATCCGCGGCCAAGTGGAGTCCAGCCAGCCTTGCGTAGGTGGATGAGGCACGGAAGGGCAGGCTGCACACCTGGCTTGTTCCGAGTTCCAGGGCCGTGCACGCGGCTCCGGCTCTGCCCGTCGACGGTTGCACGGAGCCATCCGTGTACACCTGCAGAAGTCCGGGAGCGTCCGCAGCTGCGCCGGTGCTCCCGTGGAACGTGCAGCCCTAGCGTCAGCCTCCTCCGACCGCAGCGCTCGCGCCTCCTCGCAAACTTTCATGGCTGCCGAAGCCCTGGCCGAGACTACCGTCACTCTCTCTACCACCGACGGCCGCATGGAATACACTGTAGACGGTGAAGACATCGACCCAACCGAGCTCGCTACTCCTGAAAGGCTCGATATGAGAAGGAAACATTCTTAGTTGATGGCTGTCAACAACGCGCGAACCTTTGGTCAATCTCCCATTTGTCGACCCCGGGCTCCAGCCCCAAAGGTGGCCAGCGCTCTCCCAAACGTTGAACGCCGAGGGCTCCATTACCAGCGACCGACGTGAAAATAATTCTTCGACCAGTCGGAGGCCTCGCCCTTGCTACATTATGTGCAGCGGTTTTAACCGGCACCATTCAACTGCAGGCTGCACTACCAATGATCCCAGACGACAAGGTGCGAATACGCCCGGTCTCCAACTTTATCGTTGTGCGTACGCCCTCTGAGGACCGAGCGCAATCATACGATAAGCTCGAGACCCTCCTTCTCAACGGAAAAGAGTATCCCGTGAGCACACACGTAGCCAGACCGGCAAACACCGTCACCAGCGTCATCTTCAATATTCCCCCAGACGACACCCCGGCACAAATTATAGATAGCATGTGCAACTATAACCCTGACCAGCAAATACTAGACGCCAAGCACCAAATACTTTCGACATCGCTGAAATTCTCTTTCATGGCACTGGGGTTCCTTTTTGGATCCGGTACCACTCCGCCTCCTACCGCAGCAGAACCTTTCGCCGCCAAACAGAGGCCTGCACGACATGCTGGAGGACTGGCCATCGCCAAATGTGTCCTAATACCCAGAAAACCACACGCTGCCCCAATTGTAGACTTCCAAACACCCTAGAAGACCACGCCTGCTCTCCTAAGTGCATTGTATGTGAGGCCTCACATGTCACCGGCACAGCTGAGTGCCCTCACCGCTTTCAATCTCGACGCCGGCCTCCTAGGAATACTCAAGCCGCCGCCGGTAGATTCAGCACATCGGATATTACTGGCACCCAGTCTACTGATATTCCTGCCTTGCCAACCCGCCACTCAGAGTTGAAACTTTCGCCTGACGGCAACAACCAGGCTAAGACGAAAACTCACGCCATCAACCAGCCGACCAATGAGCAACACCATCAGCAGCTGAGCACCCAGAAATCCTCGCCCGGTGGGGCTCCGTCTCGGTCCTCCTTTTCACCCCTTTCCCTAGACCATTTGTTAGAAGTAATGACGGAACTTCGGGCCCTCCGCGCAGAGGTCGCAACTTTACGTCAAAAAATGCTGCCCTTAAGCGGGCGCTCCAGCTTCCTTAGCTTCCCCCCTCTCATGCCCATAACCACTTGCCTGATGCCTCCGAACCAGCCGTTACTCCCGTATTCCTCATACAGTTAACTCCGACTCGACCTCCCCTAAGCGCATAGCAGTCTCTATCAATGACTCACAATGTGCGTTCGCATGCAATGAGAAATTTGGTATTCTGGAACGCTCCGTTGCTAGTCAGAGGGAGGAATACTACTTGCACCTAAATAACACCCTCCTAACCAACCAACCGGCGATAGAATCCACATTAGAAACGATCAACAATAACCTTCTGCATTTCTTCGAAGCCCTGGACACCGCACAGAATGTCTGCCTTCCCTGTAACGATGGCAACGAGGAATAGGCATGGCAACCCCCTTATCGCGTGGCAGTGGAATTGCCGCGCTTTCTTCCGTAAGCGCCATAATCATTAACACCTAATTTCTGCTGAACCCTTACCGCCAGCTGTTATTGCTCTGCAATAGCCTGGAAGAGAGGTCAAGCTCACTAGGTATAAAGCTTTCCAAACTCCTGGTAATAACTCAACGGCGGTTCTGGTACAGCCTACCATTCCCGCTGAGCACCACACATTTGCGATATTGCGATACCACATGACTTCATCGCCCTGTATTCACCAAAACGCTGTGCCACTTGCCTTCATGTACTTAACATTTATAGTGGCCCTAAGACTTCCATTGATGCATTTATCGCCTTTCTGACTCGGGCCCCAAAAGCGGCAACTAGCCACCCCCGTCTTATGCTTGGGGACTTTAACGCTCCTCACACAGGCTGGGGCTACAAAATGGGGAAGCATTTGAAACTCGACGCTAAAGAGTATAATGTGACCCCTCTATTCCTACCAAAATAGGCAAGAGTGAACAGGCAGATAGCTCTCCTGTCCTCACACTTTCCTCGAGGGTTACTGATCTGAAGTGGCAATGCACTCCCGACAACCTAGGGCGCGATCACTTAAAATTTCAGTCCACTTTGCGTCTTCATTCGGCATTTACTCCATAGCTGCGGCAGACTCATATCACAAATTGGTCATCGTTTCGGCTGTCTTGTGAATAACGGGCACCCCACACCGATGATACTCCGGTTAAGGATTGGCTTAAACAAGGAAGGCCCACGAATCGTCCGTAGACCCCGAACTTCCTTCAGAAACTGTTAACACTCGCCTTCAGCATCATTGGGCAGTGTACCAGGGCCTTCAGAAACGCTGGCGCCATCAAAAGCACCATCGACGTCTTCGACTGGGCATGGCTCATCTCCGCACCACTATTCAGAACCATGCGGCTGAACTCGCTCGCCTTCAATGGGGTCAGTTCTGCTACAGCATGCCTGGTAATGTTAGCATGCGGCACACCTGGGCCATTCTTCACCACATGATCGATCTTTCTCATTCTAAATCAACCAGGCGCAATCGGCTTACCCCCCTCTTGCATAAATATCCCCGGTACAACCCGTCAGCTCCTCGCCGGTCTCAGATAGCTTTACCTTGCCCAGGGCCCGCCGGAAGCCCGTTCACCATACACCGGCCAGCCGATTGAGACAATCGATCGTCACATCTATACAGCTGTGGTCCGCGCAGCCCTTTCTAAAAATCGCCCAAACTCCGCACCAGGGGAGGATGGAACAACCAACATGCTCCATCGAAATTTACACAATCAGTCAATAAAGGTCCTAACAAACTAGTATTACAGTAACTTGGAGTCGGGGGGCTCCCACCCGAATGGAAGCATGCTAAAATCTCTTCCATTCCCAAGCCGGGTAAATCGCTCGCTCTTGAACAGCTTAGGCCCATTTCCCTCACGTCATGCGCAGGTAAGGTCCTCGAGCAAATCATACATTCCCGCCTGACCCAATGTCTCGAGAGTAAGGAGCATTACCTGCATAGAATGTTTGGATTCCAAGCCAGTCTTTCCAACCAAGACGTCTCACTGCAGCTCAAGCATGACCTTCTCCTTGCCCCCCCCCCCCCCCCCCCCCCCCCCCCCCCCTGCCGACTCGTCAGCTGTTCGAGCGTTAGACCTCCCAAAGGCCTTTAATCGGGTCTTCCACCATGCCAGTCTGCACCATTTGGCTGCTCTGTCTCCTGAAGCTGGAACATACAGCTACGTGCCCGCTTTTCTCGCTAATCGCACGGCCGTCTTTCAGATTAACGATCTGCGCGCTGTGGTCATTCCGCTCCCCTCCATAGACACTCCACAAGGAACAGTTCGCTCCCCACTGCTCTTCAATATCGTGATGATAAATATCCCCCCATTCTTGCTAATATTCCCTCGCTTCGCCGCAGTTTATGTGCAGACGACGTAGCGCTGTGGGTTCCAGGCGGCAGTGACGCACACTTTAAAAACACCCTCCAGCAGGGGGCAGATTGTGTCGCTGCCTGTTCTCGTGATATTGGTTTGATTGTTCGCCCGAGAAGGCAGAGCTGCTGCTTCTCTTGCCTAACAGTCCCAAATGCGCCCGTGCAGCTCGGAACATCACCATCCGGCTGGATCATCACCCCGTTGCCCGAGCGCCATGCCGTAAATTCCTAGGCCTCAATATCCAACAGAACCGCGCCAGTACCACATTCCTTGCTCACCTACCAGCACAAGTCACTCAGAACATCAACCTCCTCCGCCGCATCACCACCCGCCACGAAGGGCTCAAAGAGACAGAGCGATTGCGGCTGATACAGGCTTTCGTCATAAGTCGCATCACTTACTCTCTTCCTTATCTAACACGGTCCTCTAAATAATTCAAAAAGGGTCGACTGCCTAATTCGAAAAGTGTACAAGAGGGCGCTGAGGATTCCGCAGAGCGCTTCCACCGCTCGTGTAGAATTTCTTAGTGTCTACAACACCGCATATAAGCTCGTGAAACTCATCTTGTTATTCAGTACGCTTATCCTTGCAAAAACCACAAGAGATCAGTTTCTCCTCCGGCGACTTCCACTCAAATTCGCTTTCGCTACAGAAGCTTCTCTTGCCATCCCTAGCAATATCCATGACCTATCCATCGTCCGCCGCATTCCCCCGTAACATGCAGCCGATGCACAATCGAGCCCACCGGGAGCAGTGTGCGCGAGCCCTTACGAAGCGACACTAAGTACATCCGGCAACTGTTTAAGTTGACACGGCTAGCTACAGGCATCACGATGCCTGCCCGGTCGCTGCCATCAAAGGTTCCAACAGTACCCCTCTTACCACCCTCACCCTTCGCACTTCTTCATCCGCGACTGCGGAAGTGGTGGCTATTGCTCTTAACACTGTGGCCTTCCCTGCGATCATAATCTCCGACTCGAAGACGGCAACTGGAAATTTCGCCCGGAGTCGCATTTCTTCGTTGGCACTCGAAATACTTCTTTAACCGCCCCCGACTCCCCCACCGAGCTGGTGTGGACCCCAGCCAACACGGGTGTGGGAGGAAACGAGGCCGCCCACAGAGCCGCTCGAGAGCTCACCTTCCGAGCATGTCTTCGCCTTGAACCCTTCCATGGAGCCATGCCATTACGTCTCATAACCACCTCTCCTGCCGTCTACTGCCCCCTGCCCATCAGGCGTTGTCTCGTGTGCTTGTGTGCTTAGATTTTACGGAAATACTATGTAATCATCTTGCCCCTTCTGCCTGGCCTTAATTCTGGCTTGCAGGATTGTCTGAATAAAAAATAAAAATGTAACTTCACTGGGAAAAATAATCACTTGCAAGAAAACTAAAAATTGCGATGCTACTAAGCATGCTTACCAGCTTTGAAAGCAACAGCATTCTGGTGGCTTGAATGGAACAATCGAAATTCGTCTGCATCTGACTATATATGCAAGAATCCACTGCAGTTTACACGTGAGAATGCTGTTAGGCTTATATTGAGCCCTAATAGTCAGTAACCTTCATTTGAAGTGTAGCGGCGCGGCACGGAACATAAAACATATTGTACTTCAAGTTGCGGTACTGGCTTGCAACGTCAGGCTTGAAAGCGCGACGGCGGGCCTGTCTTAGGGCTTTTGCATACTCAACGAAGGCGTCAAAACGCGTATACGTACTGCTAAAGCGTGTGTGCGTCTTTTTTTTTCGTCTTGAATAGCTTCCACTGTAGCGGCCGTGCGGAACTCCGCGCTCAGAGGCTAGAAACATTTATTTTGGTGGCTTCGTGGAAGTAGCATGGTAACACTTGTGCTTTCTCTGAGAAGTATCGCCACCAGAAGCCATAACGCTTCCGCATTACGAACCCATCAGTACGTCAGCAGTGTACTACCAAAGCCGTGTTAGTCTAGCGTAGGCGTCGAGTGAAGTAATGGAAATGAGCAAAACAACACGCGCATCAGAAATATACTCGCTTGTACAGTTGAACACAAACTGAAATCTAAAACAAGCCATCGAAAATGGGTACTGTCACTCCCTGTCTAAAGAAACTACTAAGGGCGCAGGGGGGCCGCAGCCGCCATCAATGACCCTACAATGTATGGGATGCAATTCGCGACACGTATGTCTAGTACAGCACTCGAGCGCGGATGCTTAACACATCGAAAGAAGAATGAATGCGAAACAAGCTTCCAGACACCATAGCTATGAACAAAGACACGTCCTTCTCGCACTACCAAAAGAGGTGACAAGGCCGCACAAGCTCACTGCGACAACACTAATAAACGTCTAGGAGTCTGCTCAAAATTATGTGGCTTGAAACGCGAAGAATGAAACACATTTAAGCCATAAAGGAGACGCTTTGTGAGAAACTCATTAGCGCAAGGACAAGATGATAGATACAACCGCCGACCACGCCAATTATTCGTTCCGCGCCGTACATTTCCATCTTGCGCCAACCAGTAGGGGCCGCTTTCTGCGCAAAGCACTGCTTTATACCGTGCGCCGTGTCTCTTGTATCGGCCGCGGGACCTTCTCATCAAAGTGAGTAGACGGTAGGTCCTATCATTGTAAAAACAATTTTTGTTAAATTATACAGGGCTATGGTACCTGTTTAAACGTGGATGCAAGATTGTGGTACCCTTAAAAATTCAGAAGAGTAGTAGCAGGGTTCATCAATACTGTTCTCGTCATGAAACATCTGCACCACTCTATGGGAGAGCTTGTTATGCTGCCAAGCGGCTGTTTCTCTTAAACGGATTTGTTCTTGCTTTGGGTCTATGGAAAACTAAACAAACATTCCCGTGTTGTTCAGTATAAGGCAGGATTCGTCTTAACTGGGTTCTTCTTAGCGGGCGTTCACTGTATTGCGACCGTTTAAACTATTCGCAAAGACGATGGATCGAAACGCGAAGAAGACACATCGCACTCTTTACCGCACAATGTTTTTGTCTGTCGGACCTTTGTCATCATGCCGATTTTAATTGTCAATGGACTTCCGCCTATCTACACGCCCAGAGAGAATAGATTACGCGGTTGTAGGCTACAGCGATGTTCTCTTTTTTTGAGAACTTCTCAATAACTCCAAGCAATAATATAGATATAGAACTTGCAACTCGACTGTCTCGAGACACATCCACACCATACAGGGCCAATATCCCTGCTCTCTGTCTATTGTACATGCTTTGTGATACTCTTTCTCCTCCCAGCGCAGCGGATAGTGTCTTGTATCCCACATTCGTTCCAAGGCTGCTATTTTTGCTGAGAGGTTCTGCATACAAAAATTGTCCTAGAAAAGGAAGGCCTTCCCCAGTTTACATAATGCCCAAATTGCAGTGTGGAACAGACATCCCCAAAGAAAGTGTCTTTTTGCGTAATCTACGCAACGGATACTGTCGGTGGTGCAGCCATCCCGCCGCCAGGCCCCGTTTATACTGACAACTACTCCTTCTCTGCTGCTCCCGCTGAACGCTCTCAGAAAACAAATTCACGGAAGCTTGCACTCACGCGCAAGACTTGAATAGCGAAGCTATTGTAGGCGAACATTGACCGACAAAAAGTTGAGTTTTAGTATCACTGTGGCACGGACGCTAGTACCCGCGTCCACAGAGTGGTCCTGGTTGTGGTGTCGTGGTTAACGTTGGCGGCATGGCATTACAATGACTCTATGTTGAACATGACCATACTGAGCTCGTCATTTTGGCCGTCGTTTTGATACGACACTCTGCAAACGCGACTTATCATCTCTAGCGGATGCTTTGAACGCTGTGCATCTCGAAGAGCAGCCTCTTCCTCGGCCGCGGAAACTATCCGCGGCCGGGCAATGTTGAGTCTGTCATGAGCAAACTCCCGGGGGAAGCCGGAAGCTACCAAAAAATAAAGATAAAGAAATATTAGAAAAGCAATAAGGTGTAATCTCATAGAAGGGGTATGTGTGGACTGGGAGAAGGAGGAACACGCGGGAAACCATGCTATGCTCCTGGAACGGACCCCAGTGATATCGGGGCGTCACGACGCCTCAGGCCTGGCACTAGTTCCAGGCTGTGGTCCGTGAAGGCGGCCTCTGGGCAAGGTTACGTCGGCAGCTACACTTTACGGGAGGAGAACCAGCTAAGCTCTCGGGCTGAAACGCTCGGTCTACGCACTGATGCCACTTCACGAACGAACCTGGGGCTACGCTCCCCTGGCTTTTGTCGCTGACGGCTGGGGCTGTTACCTGCAAGCCCCGTAAGACACGATGGTTTCCTTGATACATGCAAGCATCGCAAGTCCTCAGCTGTAATGTGAGGCTACACCATCCCTAAAGACTTTTACGCGAAATCGAACCGCGAAAAGACTTCTTCGAGTATGTACAGTTAATTGTCCCACGCTGTTATATACCTTCCCCGCGTATTAAAAGTTATGTGCGTCCGACCCGATTAACGAACTGGCGGGGCTGGTTCAATGACCACACACAGTGCTGCGAAATTGAAGTCGCTGCTCTTTTGTAGTACGGAGTGCATCGCCACGACGACACGAGGAGAAAGGGGCAGGGGGGAAGGAGGGGGGCGGTGACGCTATGACGTGTCTTTCCGGTTCCCAGCAAGTCTTGCACGTCACGGCGAACGGTGGAGTTCTTTTTTGGCAAATGCTGCCCAATCTCTTTAAGTGGTATCCTTAGCTCGACGAACGGGGTGCTCGAGCCACGCTTACCCGCGGAAGTGGCTCAGTGGCTAACGCGTTACGCTGCTGAGTACGAGGTCGCGGGTTCGATTCCAGGCCGCGGCGGTCACTTTTCTGGTGGAGGCGAAAAGCGAAAACGCCCGTGTGTACAAGATTTCGGCGCACGTTAAATATTCCCAGGGGCTCAAAATTAATGCGGAGTCCTCCACTAGGGTGAGCATCATCGCCAGCGTTGCGTCGGCGCGTTGAACCCTACAATCAATCAATCAATCAATCAATCAATCAATCAATCAATCAATCAATCAATCAATCAATCAATCAATCAATCAATCAATCAATCAATCAATCTAAGCACGAGTGCTGGAGCGCTAGCCATTTTCTGGGAACACCACATACAAACAATTTCCTCAACAGCTTCGTTGTTAAAAGGATCGAAAAAGGGAGAAAATAACGGGTCTTCTCCTGCACTACAGCGAGCTTCTCCCTGTCGCTCATTACATGTAGCGCCCTCTGTACGACGTCTACCAAACTCCGAAACAGGGTAGGAATTATTTCCCCTGTCGTTTGCGATCTGCTGAATGCGCCGACGTCGATGACAAACCTGTTATTGCTTGCACAGTGGTTTCTGCCGATCGGGCGTACACGACGACTCATCGCAACGCCGCCCCTGCAGTGTGCTGGCTCCTTGTCCTATCACCATGTTTTATTTTTATCACCACGAGCCCGCCGCGCAAACACAAGGCTAGACAGCCGTATGTTGGCGCACGTTCTGTGTGCGCCAATCCATGCTTGATGTGTGCGACATCGCCTCCGCCCTGTGAAAAGTTACCACGCATTTATAGACGCTTTCTACTGACGCCGAAGTGTAAAACAGGGCATCTACGATACTCAACTGCCTATTTTTTTTAACTTGCACGGACCGCAGCATATCAATGCATTAGTTGCCATCAACAAAAGGCCAACGGTGAGTAGCATTGCGGCTGGCGTACCCGAATAATTGCCAGACCAGGAGTGTGCTCTATGCTAAAAAAGGGATTAAAAACCAATGACTACAGTCGAGTCCACTTATAATAATACCGGTTTTAACAATATATCGGATATAACAATGGACAGCCGCGGCACCGTCAGCTTTTCATTGTATTCTATGGCAAAATAAACCGCGTATAACAATGCTGTCATGATGCAATATGGCCGCGTTTATAACAATTAAATGTAGGCACTGGAACCAACCCTGAACAAGTGAGAACAAACGTTTATTGAATCCGCAAGTTTACAGAGGCCAGGACATCATTTCATTTCGATCGCTGCAATTGTACGTCGCTTTCGCTGCCATAACAACTCGACTTGCGCAATGCCACAAATGAGGTATTGACCCAACCCCGCCTATTACGCAAAATGGCATGAGAGTCCTCTCAACAACATACGCGCACATAACAGCAATAACGGCCAGCTCCGCGCACATAGAAACGGTGGGCGCAGCGGTTTCAATTTGAATTGGCTTTGTGGTTGCGAATTCAGAAACGAGGTGGTGCACGCGGCGAGTGCGCGCCGAAGAGGCTCGCATGCCACTTGCGCCGCTGGTGGGCTTGATGGTCGAAAACAGCGCGTTGGTTGGTCACGTGGGGCGTCGATTTTTACCGCCGCCTATAGGAAGACAGGGAACGTCCGAGCTTGGGAGGCCTGGCCGCGGCGACGCAGAGGAGACGCAGGAGGACCGGATGGGCGCCTCTACGGGCAGTGGGCGTCCATTCTGAGGGTGCGCCGCCTGTAGAAAAGCACCGGGGCGCCTAAGCCGCCGCAGCAGCAGCGCTGTGTTGCACTGTGCCGACCTCCCCTATTCTTCGCTAATTTGGCCACGTCTCCAGCTCCGCCGTTTGCGCGTGTTCCGAGTCTGGTGCTTACCAGCGTCGTTTTCCTTGCCTGTTGTCACTGTTCTTGTTCTGTGGTCACTGTCGCCCTTGTGCTCTTGTTTATCATGTTCCCCTCATTAAATGCTCTTGTTTGTCACGTTTTCTTTGTTATTTTCGGCATAACCCGCTTATAACAATAATCGGTTATAACAATAATATTTTCATGGCACTTCAATATTGTTATAAGTGGCCTGGACTGTATTACCAATATTAAACCAATGGAAAACCATTGACCTCCTACATACGGGCTGTACTCTTTTTAAATGCAGAGCATCTGATTCACTCGCCTTGTCCCTCCGGCGTCGTCGTCGTCGGCGGCGGCGTTGTCCACCCCTCCCCCATTCTCCTCGCCGCGCCAGCTGCGCTCTCCGCCGCTCACCCCCTCTCCTCTCCGATACCGAACACTCTCTCGTGAGGGGCATTGGATTGGCTTGGCTTGGCTTGGATTGGATTGGTTTGGATTGGATTTGGACTGGATTGGATTAAAGTGGATTGTGTTGGATTGTGTTACGTCATAGCCGCGGCACGTTGCGTAATAGCCGCGGCAGACGCGCTGGGGCCGGCGCATGTGCGGTACTCTCTCTTCCGCGGTTTACCTCTCCTTCGGGCGCGCTGCGCATATAACCGGTGTGCCGTTCTCCGGCGAAGCAACATGCACGGTTGACTCAAACACCTAGAGTCCACGCGGCTTTACAAGTACGCCAACGTCGTCATCAACTGGGATAGGCTTACGCAGTCCCCTCAACGTTATGCGCGCTATAAAACGCGGTCCCTTCCCCGCCCCGCCTATGCGTCGCATCTACACAGGGGTTCCCGCGAGGGGAGGTGGGAGTTTTAAATGCAGAGCATTTGTATAACTCACGATGTCACCCTTGCGTTGGCGTCCGCAGCAGCCAGGCTCCCCCTACACTATAAAAAGAAAAAGAAATAACAGTTACCGGCGCCTGGTTTCGATCCCACGAGCCTGCGGGCGGAACGCAAGGTACATGGTGCTCTACCCACTTCGCCACAAGACGACACAGAATCAAAGGCTATGAACGCGCCCTATATCCTTGACTCATTCAAACTACGTCGTCAGCGGCGTGCGTTGGCGACTCAGCGGCGTACTAGCGGCGTGATAGCTGCGTGGTGTACACGTGATAGCACCAACCCCCCAAACACTAAACGTTACCGCAATACAGCCACCCCCTATAAAGCTGGTTGGCGCGGGCTCCACTCCAGTCAACTCCTGCGCTCTCTTCTCTTGCGTTCGGCGGCGGTAACAAGTTGACGTACCACTTACATCTCTCTCTATCTCTCTCTCTCCCCTCTATATATATATACTATAATATATATATATGATATATAGGTATATATATAGGGACTAGTAGAACTTGATGATGGTAGAGAACACAAGAGAAGGAAAAACTGCGAACAAGGTAAAAGCACGATGTGGCCTACTTTCAGCAAGAGAACTTGCTTTCCTCAAGTTCTCTTGCTGCAACGTAGGCCACCAGCGTGCTTTTACCTTTTGCCGAAGTTTTTCTTCTCTTAAAATTATATATATATATATATATACTATATATATATATTATAGCTATATATATATATTATTATTAATATCATATATCTATATCTCTATATATATATTATATTATTAATATATATATTATATATACAGAAAGAAATGCCGGCAGTCTACAACGATATAGAAGGCATAGGGGAATAGGTTAGAATATATATTTTTTTGCCGTTAGTGACGTTACATTTTTTTATTATTATTATTAATAATTACGTGAGCAAGAAAGAAAAACACGCGCCCAGAGTGGGGACCGAACCCACGCCTTTCGATTAGATCTCGAATGCCTTACCAATTCGGCTATCTGGGCGACTGTGTCCTCCTTCACTTTCTGGGGTATTTATATTTACTACAACTGTATCTGACGCTTGAGGGTGGTAGCCAGCGCCACTCAGACTACACGGAGAGAAGGGGACCTTCTTTTCAACCCCCGGGGCGTGACGTGAACGTCTACAGCCTGTCATAAGTGGGTAACCGGCGGGAAACCCTCTTATGCTACCTTGCCATCAAGGCTGCCAGAACCGAGGCTCTCACTAAGCTTTCGCACGATAATAGGGTTTGGAAATGAGGGGCTCGTTAGGAAATACAGAAAGAAATGCCGGCAGTCTACAACGCCATAGAAGGCATAGGAGAATGGTTAGAATATTTTTTTTTTGCCGTTAGTGACGTTATATTTTTTTATTATTATTATTAGTAATTACGTGAGAAAGAAAGAAAAACACGCGCCCAGAGCGGGGACCGAACCCACGCCTTTCGATTAGATCTCGAATGCCTTACCAATTCGGCTGTCTGGGCGACTGTGTCCTCCTTCACTTTCTGGGGTAGTTATATTTACTACAACTGTATCTGACGCTTGAGGGTGGTAGCCAGCGCCACTCAGACTACACGTGGAGAAGGGGACCTTCTTTTAAACCCCCGGGGTGTGACGTGAACGTCTACAGCCTGTCATAAGTGGGTAACCGGCGGGAAAGCCTCTTATGCTACCTTGGCATCAAGGCTGCCAGAACCGAGGCCCTCACTAAGCTTTCGCGCGATAATAGGGTTTGGAAATGAGGGGCTAGTTAGGAAATACAGAAAGAAATGCCGGCAGTCTACAACGCCATAGAAGGCATAGGGGAATGGTTAGAATATTTTTTTTGCCGTTAGTGACGTTACATTTTTTTATTATTAGTATTAATAATTACGCGAGAAAGAAAGAAAAAGGCATTTCTTTCTGTATTTCCTAACGATGGAACTACCCTTATTTGCGACGATGAGGACTCCCTTTAATTTCCCCCCTGACCAGAAGACCACCGTGCTCCAAACAAACTGCTTG
Organism: Haemaphysalis longicornis; assembly: GCA_013339765.2. NCBI lineage: Eukaryota > Metazoa > Arthropoda > Arachnida > Ixodida > Ixodidae > Haemaphysalis > Haemaphysalis longicornis. The sequence continues at coordinate 166,264,024 of CM023449.1, read as the reverse complement.
TATGGCAATGGAATTGTCGCTCGTATACCAATAAACGCGACCAACTTCTTCCGCTTCGCTCAACAGAGCAGACCAGACATCATCGCATTACAAGAAACCGGCACTCCCCATGTTCAGCTCTGCGACTACACGGCTTTATTCGTCAAATTCAAACTCCCGCACTGCAATCCTTGTCCGCATGATCCTTACTGCGCAGATTATAACCCTACCAAGCACAATAGACCACACGTTTATAGAAGTTCTCCCTGCCCACAAGTCCCAACCAAGCTTGTTCGTACTTAACATTTACAGTCCTCCAAAGCATCTGCTTACCGGAATTCGTGACCTATTAAAACGCGCCACGATCAGTGCGAAACACTGCCCGCTGATTGTCCTGGGTGATTTTAACGCGCGCACATGGCCTGGGGCTACGGACGAAAATACCATCAAAGGCACCAAACTGCAAGAGGCCATCCAGCAATTTTAATTTCACGATCAAAACCACCCTCAAACAACAACTCGAATAGGGAATAGCGTTTCCCGAGACACCACCACCCCTGACCTCACGCTTACCAAGAATATCAAGGACGCCCATTGGGAATTGTACGACACACACTCTGGGCAGTGACCACTACCCTCCTTGCACTGACGATTCACCAATCAGAAATGCGCACAACTCCGTTTTGGCACTGCCAGATTAACCAATTGGAAGAAGTTCGCGATCATCAACAAGATGTACCAATCACAGACATAGGACAATGGAGCCAAGATCTAATTACCAGACTCGGCAAGTACACCACGGAAAATCCCCCTTACCCCTGACTACCCTGCAATAGATACTCATTTGCAACATCTGTGGGATGCCCGCGCAGGCCTACTTAAACGCTGGAAAAAACACCGCACTAATCGAAAGCTCAAACAACGCATCGAACGCATAACAAAGGAAGCAGCCGAGTACGCCGCATGCCTAAGCAGGCTGAACTGGAATCAGTTCTGTGACAAGCTACAAGGTACACTTGGGACCCGCAAAACATGGCATATCCTCCGCACGCTGATGGGCACACGAGAAACGAAAGCAACTACAACTCATCAACTTCGTCGCCTCATCCATAACTACCCGGGCTCGGAACAAGCGATACTTCACGACCTCATGCAACGCTATGCAAGCTCCCAGTCTGACTCCTTCCTCCCCCCCTTCCCGTGTACACAGGGACAACCTAACCCAGAATTGACGCCCCCTTCACGCTATCCGAACTCGAAGCCGTCCTTCACAAACTTACACGCAATACAACACCTGGCAAGACAAGATACCAAATAAGCTCCTCAGAAACCTGGACCATGTTAGCCTTGATCACCTTCTGGACTATCTCAATGAACAATGGGCGCAAGGCACTATCCCACCAGAATGGAAACATGCAGACATCACCCTTATACCTAAGCCCAACAAACCCCTCAAGTTGGACAATCTCCGTCCCATCTCCCTGACCTCTTGCCTGGGAAAGCTATTTGAACACCTCGTTCACAACCGCATCTCTGCATACCTAGAAGAGGATCACCACTTCCCCGACACTATGTTTGGCTTCCGTCCCCACCTCACAACGCAAGACATACTCTTATACCTAAAAGAAGACCTCCTCGACCACCTTACTTCTCCACAATCGCTATACAATCCTGGCACTTGATATTAAAGGCGCATTTGACAATGTGTCCCATGAAGCCATACTCGCCGGACTAAATTCGACAAACTGCGGACAACATACATACAACTACGTTAAAGCATTCTTGACAAATCGTACAGCCACAGTGGGGTTAAGCCACCTACGCACTGCCCCTTTTCCTACACTGACCACAAGGCACGCCCCAAGGATCGGTAATTTCCCCTCTTCTATTTAACCTGGCAATGAAAGACCTACCTCCGCTGCTGCAAGCCCTTTCCGCACCTCAAACACAGCATCTATGCTGATGATGTGAGACTGTGGTCCTCCACTGGCTCTATTGGAGAACAACAAGACACCTTACAGCAAGCTGTCCACATCATTCAAGACTACATGCAACAAAGATGTCTGACATGTGCACCCGAAAAATCATCGATTCTGACTCTCCACAAAACGGACCCTCTCATCGGTCAAGGACAAAAATTCCTCTACCGATAGTTACCTTGAACGGACAAGCAATCTCCCATGCTTCTCAACTTCGCATATTAGGTCTCAATATCCCACAAGACGGTTCCGGGTCACAAACAATCCTACCATTACAGCGCACCGTAACCCAGCTAACACACCTCCTACATCGAGTAGCACGAAGGCGACACGGCCTTAAAGAACATGACACCACGAGACTCGTCCAAGCACTACTAACAAGTCGCATCACGTACGGCACACCCATACCATACTCCTCAAACTGCAGAAATCAAGAAGCTCGACATTCTAATCCGCCAAACTTACAAGACAGCACTCGGCCTTCCTTCTACTACAGCACCCAAGAAATTACTCCAACTGGGCCTCCACAATACATGGCAAGAACTTATCGAAGCCCACAAAGCCACACAACTACGTCGGCTCACCCTTACACCTACTGGCCGGAATTTACTCACCACACTCGGCTACTCAGCTCAAGCTCGCCATGACCAAAAGGAACGAATCCCTCTCTCAATCCGCCAGCAATTGCGCATCGCCCCCATACCACGCAGTATGCATCCAGAGTACCACACCGCCCGCCGTCAAGCCAGAGCTCGCCACCATTCGACTGCATACGCCAACAAACTACCACTCGGTACGTAGATGCTAGCGGCATACAATCCCCAAGCTTTGTTTCCAGCGTCCACCAATCACCAGGGTCAAGAACTCACCGCCGTTACGATTCGCACCTCACAGCCCACCACAGCGGAAGAAGTCGCCATTGCCCTCGCGTTACAAACCACAGAAGATTATATCACGATCCTAACAGACTCCCAATCAGCCTGCCGCAACTACCTCACCGGCCGCATCTCTCACCAAGCCCTGCGAATTTTACGCCAGAATCTCCATCTGCCCCTCGCACATATCGTATGGACTCCAGGTCACATGGGATTAGAAGGCAATGAAGCGGCTCATGCCGCGGCCCGCGAACATGTACTCCGGGCCGTTGCCGACTGCCCTAATAACTCCCTCCCCTTCGCCCTGCCCCCAACCCTGTCCACGCCTCTCCTCACATACACCGATATCCTCGCCCACTATAGGCTACAACGACAGAAATACCCACCTCCTCACCATACTCTCTCCAGGACCGACGCAGTTACACTACGCAAGCTGCAGACAAACACCTTCCCCCACAATACACTGTACCACGCCATGTTCCCTACCCAATACCCAGCCACGTGTCACTTTTGTCCAAACATGGGAACTCTCTACCACATTACCGTAGAATGCCCCAACACCCCTACCCAACCGCCACTCCCCAACATCACCACACAGCAGTGGGTGGAGTTGCTGGCCAGCTCCGACCCCTCTACCCAGCGCATGCTGGTAGAGAGGGCAACGCGAGCAGGTCACCTCCAAGGCATCCTGGACTGAGGACGCCTCTCACCGGGCGGGCGCCCTAACATCGCGCTTGCTGTTTTGAATAAAGTTTATTCAATCAATCAATCAATCAATCCTAACGAGCCCCTCATTTCCAAACCCTATTATCGTGCGAAAGCTTAGTGAGGGCCTCGGTTCTGGCAGCCTTGAAGCCAAGGTAGCATAAGAGGGTTTCCCGCCGCTTACCCACTTATGACAGGCTGTAGACGTTCACGTCACGCCCCGGGGGGTTGAAAAGAAGGTCCCCTTCTCCCCGTGTAGTCTGAGTGGCACTGGCTACCACCCTCAAGCGTCAGAGACAGTTGTAGTAAATATAAGTACCCCAGAAAGTGAAGGAGGACACAGTCGCCCAGATAGCCGAATTGGTAAGGCATTCGAGATCTAATCGATAGGCGTGGGTTCGGTCCCCACTCTAGGCGCGTGTTTTTCTTTCTTTCTCACGTAATTATTAGTAATAATAATGAAAAAATGTAACGTCACTAACGGCAAAAAGAAAAATATTCTAACCATTCCCCTATGCCTTCTATGGCGTTGTAGACTGCCGGCATTTCTTTCTGTATTTCCTAACGAGCCCCTCATTTCCAAACCCTATTATCGTGCGAAAGCTTAGTGAGGGCCTCGGTGCTGGCAGCCTTGATGCCAAGGTAGCATAAGAGGGTTTCCCTCCGCTTACCCACTTATGACAGGCTGTAGACGTTCACGTCAGGCCCCGGGGGGGTTGAAAAGAAGGTCCACTTCTCCCCGTGTAGTCTGAGTGGCGCTGGCTACCACCCTCAACCGTCAGATACAGTTGTAGTAAATATAAATACCCCAGAAAGTGAAGGAGGACACAGTCGCCCAGATAGCCGAATTGGTAAGGCATTGGAGATCTAATCGAAAGGCGTGGGGTCGGTCCCCACTCTAGGCGCGTGTTTTTCTTTCTTTCTCACGTAATTATTAGTAATAATAATGAAAAAATGTAACGTCACTAACGGCAAAAAAAATATTCTAACCATTCCCCTATGCCTTCTATGGCGTTGTAGACTGCCGGCATTTCTTTCTGTATTTCCTAACGAGCCCCTCATTTCCAAACCCTATTATCGTGCGAAAGCTTAGTGAGGGCCTCGGTTCTGGCAGCCTTGATGCCAAGGTAGCAAAAGAGGGTTTCCCGCCGCTTACCCACTTATGACAGGCTGTAGACGTTCACGTCACGCCCCGGGGGGTTGAAAAGAAGGTCCACTTCTCCCCGTGTAGTCTGAGTGGCGCTGGCTACCACCCTCAACCGTCAGATACAGTTGTAGTAAATATAAATACCCCAGAAAGTGAAGGAGGACACAGTCGCCCAGATAGCCGAATTGGTAAGGCATTTGAGATCTAATCGAAAGGCGTGGGGTCGGTCCCCACTCTAGGCGCGTGTTTTTCTTTCTTTCTCACGTAATTATTAGTAATAATAATGAAAAAATGTAACGTCACTAACGGCAAAAAAAATATTCTAACCATTCCCCTATGCCTTCTATGGCGTTGTAGACTGCCGGCATTTCTTTCTGTATTTCCTAACGAGCCCCTCATTTCCAAACCCTATTATCGTGCGAAAGCTTAGTGAGGGCCTCGGTTCTGGCAGCCTTGATGCCAAGGTAGCATAAGAGGGTTTCCCGCCGCTTACCCACTTATGACAGGCTGTAGACGTTCACGTCACGCCCCGGGGGGTTGAAAAGAAGGTCCACTTCTCCCCGTGTAGTCTGAGTGGCGCTGGCTACCACCCTCAAGCGTCAGATACAGTTGTAGTAAATATAACTACCCCAGAAAGTGAAGGAGGACACAGTCGCCCAGACAGCCGAATTGGTAAGGCATTCGAGATCTAATCGAAAGGCGTGGGTTCGGTCCCCGCTCTGGGCGCCTGTTTTTCTTTCTTTCTCACGTAATTACTAATAATAATAATAAAAAAATATAACGTCACTAAAGGCAAAAAAAAATATTCTAACCATTCTCCTATGCCTTCTATGGCGTTGTAGACTGCCGGCATTTCTTTCTGTATTTCCTAACGAGCCCCTGATTTCCAAACCCTATTATCGTGCGAAAGCTTAGTGAGGGCCTCGGTTCTGGCAGCCTTGATGCCAAGGTAGCATAAGAGGGTTTCCCGCCGGTTTACCCACTTATGACAGGCTGTAGACGTTCACGTCACGCCCCGGGGGTTGAAAAGAAGGTCCCCTTCTCCCCGTGTAGTCTTAGTGGCGCTGGCTACCACCCTCAAGCGTCAGATACAGTTGTACTAAATATAAATACCCCAGAAAGTGAAGGAGGACACAGTCGCCCAGATAGCCGAATTGGTAAGGCATTCGAGATCTAATCGAAAGGCGTGGGTTCGGTCCCCCCTCTAGGCGCGTGTTTTTCTTTCTTTCTCACGTAATTATTAATAATAATAATGACAAATTGTAACGTCACTAACGGCAAAAAAAAATATTCTAACCATTCCCCTATGCCTTCTATGGCGTTGTAGACTGCCGGCATTTCCTTGTGTATTTCCTAACGAGCCCCTCATTTCCAAACCCTATTATATATATATATATATATATACCGTAAAAACCCGCGTATAATACGGACCCGCGTATATTACGAGGTGTAATTTGGGGACAGCAAAATCAGAAAAGAAGTTTTCATCCGCATATAATGCGAGGTAAAGAGCACAGAAAACATTTATTTGCACTGTCTCCCGACGTCCGTTCAGTCATCGTCAGGTTCGCTGCCGCTGTCTCCTGAAGTCGCCTTTTTGGAAATGTCTTCCCACAGAAAGTGGTCCTCAGTGCCATCAAGGGCGTTCGAGATGCCGCATTTCTGAAAAGAGCGACTGACGAGCTCCTCTGGGATGCTGGCCCACGCACCCGCGATCCAGCCAGAAAGCACCGCTGGAGAAGCCCGCGTCAGCCATCCGGTAGCTGTCGCTTACGGGTCTCCTGACCTCATCCCCTCTTGGTAGCAGGACCTGATGCAGACTTTGAAAGGCTTGTTGATGCAAACGTCATTCTTGGGATGTCATTCCTCCTGGAATGACAATGAGTTCGGTGCGGGGTTCGCGCAACAACTTGTTCACGGAATCGGCCAGGTGGCAGCGAAAGGCATCCAGCACGAGCACTGACGGGAACCTCCAACAGTGCTCCAGGCCGCCGACACCACACAGATTTATCCAGTCAAGCACCAGTTGCTTTCTCCACCCGCGAATGCTGCCTTCGGTGACGCCGAACTGCCGTCCTTTGGCGCAATTCCTGATGGTCTCGGCACATAAAATAACTTTTCTTTTAATTGCAGCCGAATACTGCCTTCGTGCACCCGACATCGTGATAGATTTGTGGTGAACGTGCTGAGATCCTTCGCGTGGTCAAAACTATCAAAATGGCGCCGGCTGAGAGAAGCACCAGCCAGCTAACGCCACCGCAAGATGGCGCACCCTCCGCTGAAACCGAAAGTGAAAATTTTCGGCTGAAAACTTTGGGATCCACATATAATACGAGACACAAATTTTACATTTGGAAAAAAAAACCTCGTATTATACGCGGGTTTTTACGGTATATATATATATATATATATATATATATATATCTATATATATATATATATATATATATATATATATATATATATATATACATCTTTCTCTCTCTCTCTCTCTCTCTCTCTCAAAGCCAACTACCACCACCACCACCACCAACCCTACGCCACGTAAACGACCCCAATGCTCTGCATTTACTCGTGTCCCTCGCGCGGGGGCATGCGACGAAGGATTTTTTTTATTATACACGGATCAGATCAGATTAAACTTTATTGTTGCCACGGGTGGGACCGTTTTCAGGTCGACTTTAGTGTCCTTCCGACGACGGCAGGATTCATGTAGATCTCTGCGGCGTCTTCAGCCACCTGGGCTAGTGAGACCTGGGTCATAGGGTCTGTGCTGAGCAGCGCGGCCTCCCACTGCTCCTCGTTCGTAATTTGTTATAAAATGGGGTGCTTTTTAATATTTTGGAGGGGTTTTTCTTCACAGGACCAAATCACATGTGATAGGTCTGCGTATTTATGGCAAAGAGGGCATCTGTTAGAGTGTAACTCGGGGTAATAGAGTGATAGGAGGGCAGGGGTGGGAAATGTGGATGTTTGAAGTTGGCGCCATACAACAGCGTGGCGGCGGGAGAGGGAGGGGTCGGGTGGTGGGAAGCGAGCTCTGGACAGCCGGTAGTGATCGAGTACCGATCGGTAGGTCAGGAGGCGGTCCCTATGGGAGAATGGTTGAGGAGATTCTGCAGCGTCACTGGGCTCTCGGATTACCAGTTCTCGAGCAACCTCGTGTGCCAATTCATTTCCTGGGAGTTCGGAGTGGCCCGGTGCCCAAACAATGTACATTTTTCGTTTCGGGAATTGGCGTGCCTGCAGGAGTAGGCGTAAAAGTTCGGGGTCAACTCGCCCGTTGGAGTAATTGGTAATTGCCGATTTGGAGTCGCTTATTATAGTAGTGACCTTAGGGCTGGAAATAATGGCAAGAGCGATAGCCATTTCTTCGCCTACGGTTGGACATTGAGTAGGGAAGGAGAGGGCGGCTAGTGTTCGGAGAGATGAATCAACTACGACCGCTGCCATGGCTTCGCGTCCTGGGTATTCTGCAGCGTCCACGTAGGCTACTTGTGGGTTGGAGGAGTATTGCTTGTGTAAAGCCTGTGCTCTCGCTCTGCGCCTTTCCTCGTTATGAATCGGGTGCATGTGTTTAGGGACGGGGTGGATTACCAGTTGGTCTCGAATGACTGTGGGAATGTCGACGTGCGTGTCAGAGATAGTGGGGTGACTGAGACCAAGACTCTGAAGAATGTGGCGTCCAGTGTCACTCCTCGTGAGTCGCTTAAATTGCGAGACCCGTTGGCTTCGATAATTTCGTCTAATGTATTGTGTAGACCGAGCGAGAGTAGTTTGTCTGTTGAGAGTGTAACGGGGAGACCTAGGGCCTGCTTGTAAGATTTACGTATCATAGCTTCAATTTTGTGCGTTTCGCTGACTTTGAGGTTTAGGAAGGGGGTGACATATGCTATACGACTGATGACAAAGGCTTGTACGAGACGTATTAGATTGTTTTCTTTTACTCCTCGAGTTTGGTAGCTATGCGAGAGATGAGTCGTGTAGTCTGGTAAACCCCTTTTTCTAGGGCACGGAGAGTATCTACATTATATCCGTTTGCCTGTATACGGAGACCTAGAATCTTGATGCAGTCAACTGTGGGATGGGTTGGCCGTTTGAGGTAGTGATTTGGATGAGGGAGAGTGGGGAAGGTGGTTGTTTTCCTGGTCTTTTAGGTCTGTATAGAAGAAGCTCTGATTTTGTTGGGGAGCAGGACAGACCACGAGAGGCAGCATACGCTTCGACGACATCAGTTGCGGTTTGGAGGGTATCTTGAATGTGACCATCAGATCCTCTAGTAACCCACAACGTGATGTCGTCGGCGTATATGCTGTGGTGTAGGTCAGGGATGGCGTTGAGGAGCGGGGGTAGACCTCGTAGGGCAATATTAAAAAGAAAGGGGGAAAGAACCGATCCTTGGGGGGTACCTTTGCTACCGAGGGGGATCGGGGGTGTAGTCAATTGTCCAAGGGTGAGTGTGGCTGTTCGACCCGTGAGAAAATTACAAATGTAGTTGTATGCTCGCGCACCGACTCCAGCCGCGGCTACTCCTTCCAGGATTGCCGAGTGGCTAACTGAGTCGAACGCTCGCGTTAAATCGAGGCCCAAGATCGCCTTGGTGTTATGTGTGGAACTGAATCGAGCATCTACTATGTGGTGTTTTAGTTGTAGCATGACGTCCTGAGTAGAGAGCTGGGGTCGGAACCCCAGCATAGAGTGAGGGAGCAGACGGTGCTTTTCGATGTGACTGTTGAGCCGGGTGAGAACGACGTGCTCTAAGAGCTTGCCCAGGCACGATGTTAACGATACAGGTCGTAGGTGATCAACGTGTGGCTGCTTCCCCGGTTTTGGAATAAGAACGGTTTTGGCTGTCTTCCATTGAGGTGGGAGTTCCCCCTTCTCCCAACGTTCATTGAAAAGTGCAGTCAGGTCGGCGATGGTAGGGTCGTCTAGATTTCGAAGCAGCTTGTTAGTTATTTTGTCGGGGCCAGGAGTCGGGGCCAGGAGGTTTTGAGGTGTTGGATGGCGGCGCGCACCTCCGCCTCCGTTATGGGTGCGTCCAGCTCTGGGTTGGGATCCCCACAGTAACTTGAATGAGTTAAGGTGGGGCAAGCAGGAGCGTATTTTTTCTGAATATAATCGAGGAGTTCGGTGTCAGTACCAGTGAATTGATGTATGATGTGGGATACGAGTTGGCGTTGTGTGGTGCGTGTAGAAGAGGGGTCAATTAGGTGTTTGAGAATGTTCCACGTCTGCGAAAGATTGAAGTGCGAGTTAAAAGCCTCGCATGCAGAATGCCAGTTATGAGTGAGGAGCTGGAGGGTGTATTTTTCAATGTCGCGGTCCAGAGCAGCTATTCTCCTTCGAAGGGTTCGCTTGTGCCGCTGTTTAGAGAGGCGTTTTTGGAGACTAGCCTTTGCTTGCCACATGTGGGCGAGTTTGGAGTCAGGTTCTGGGGAATCTGCTGGGATGTCTACTGTTTGTGTAGAGTTGCGTAGGCGTTCGTGTAGAGCTTCTTCCCACCTTGCGAGGTTGGCGATGGTAACGGGTTCAGTGGGGGTTTGATGTCCGGTTTTAAGTGCCCTGAAGGTGTCCCAGTTTTTTATTCGGGCCTGTTTATTTTGATTGTGTCGTATTGATGGTAGGCCCATTTCAATTTTAATAATTTTATGGTCGCTGCCTAGATCGGCTTGCGTGTTACACCAGATCGGAGAGGGATGAGTGTTTTTTGTGTAGGTGAGGTCAGGAGACGTGTCCTTGGAAACGCTATTTCCTAAGCGAGTTGGGTATGCGGGGTCTGTGAGTAAGGTGAGACCTTCCTGTTGGCAGTCTAACCAGAGACGGCGGCCTTTAACATTTTCTCTTGGGTAGCCCCAGGCGGGGGGGTGGGCGTTAAAATCGCCTACTACTACAAGGGGATGTCTGCCTGCTAGAGTGATCGCTTGTTTAAAGAGTACGTGGAAACGGTGCTGTAGTCGGGGGCTGCTATATATGTTTAATATGAACACACTCTGTTGTCGTTTACTGGATCGAGGAATGAGCTCGATGAAAACATGGTCGATGTGTGTGGGAAGGTGGAGATCGTGTTGTATTACTGGGAGGTTACGATGGACGAGGATGGTCGTTTCACGGGGTTGGGGGTCACTGTTTGGAAAGGATTTGTACCCGGATAATTTTGATATGCAGCCCGTCTCCTGCAGGCAAATGACATCTGGGGGTGGGCCTAAGGTTTTATAGTCTATGTGGTGCTGGAGATTGCCACGTTTTGCGGCGATATCCCCGGCTATTCCACTGCCAGATAATAATGTTCTGTACCTCCATTATCAGGAGCAGCGGGGGGTTTTGGGTCGGTCGTAGGGTTTGGAAGATTTTTTGGATAATGCGGATGGTCTTGAACAGTTGGCTTCAAATGCAGTCATTCGAGCATTGAAGTCTGTTATCTGAGAGCGGAGTGTCGCTACAAGTTCAGCAAAAGGTTCTAGTTGTTTAGCTACCGTTTCGGCTAGATTGGCATGGAATTCTCGCATTTGTGATTCAATCTCCTCTTTAGTGATGTATTCTGGTGTGGGTTTGGAAGAGAGGGGCGCACGGCGCTTGGCAGGGTGAGATTCGGTATCGATTGCATTGTCGCGCGAGGTGGAGGTTGCGGGAGGAGGAGGAGGAGGAGGGGGGAGAAATGGTGTTAGTCGAGGACTTGAGGGATTTCGCTTCTGATTTCGGTGTAGAGGGGGATTCGGTATCCATCGCGTCGTCCCGCGTGGTGGAGGTTGAGGGAGGAGTAAGGCTGTTGATGGATGCTTTGAGAGTTTTGAGTTCAGTTTTTAGGGTTTCGTTTTCAGCTAGTACCATGTCCAGTAATTGCTTAAGGTGTGCTATTTCGGTAGCTTGAGGAGAGCGGGAGGCCACAACTGACCAGCTTACCCTGGGGTGGTGGCCCGAAGTGCGCTGAGGCGGTTTTCCACGTGATTCACCAGCACTATGCTCATACGTTGAAGTGTTCGGCGCGAGACGTGCTGTGGAAGGGGCTTCGTGTTGAGTGGCTGCTGTCGTTTTTGGAGGGATGGCAAGTTTGGAGGGATGGCAAGCCTGCTTCTGAGATGCATCAGTAGGAACGGCACCAACTTGCCGCTGTGCGATGGAGGTGTGTGGATGTGAACGATGTATTGGCGGCTGGAAACGTTGTTTACACAGTTTGTCACCCATTAGGTGGCGGCCTCCACATACGACGCACGTGGGTTCGCATGAGTTTTGGTCACTTGTAGATACTTGGACACCACACTGTTGGCAGCGAGAAGGGTCAGGATTGGGACAGACATCGGCGCGGTGACCGAGAGCCCCACACGATAGGCAGGCTTCCGTCTTTCTTCGATGGATGTGGCAGCGCTACTCTGCTCCTCGGTAGTAGAGGTAGTGTGGCACCCGAAAGCCTTCAAATACAATGAGGACGGTGTTGGTGCGACCCATGCGGCGCGCCTGTAGCGCTGTTGGGTTGCCCGGGTGTATGATGCTTGCTGTGATGTCTTCGGGGGAGTCGTAGGCGGGGATTCCGTGAATGACCCCTTTGGATGTACCTTCAGGGCTGGCCGCATATGGGGTGGTCGGGTATTCTAGGTCATGGAGGGAGAGAGAAGCAATAGCATTGTATTTCTCTGCTCGGACAACGCTCGGCGTGCTTACTACTACGATATTCTTTTCTGGATTTGTGCGCATTATGTCTTCTCTGGCTTCGTTAGTTTGGAGAACAGCAGCTCGAAGGATGGCGTCTCGGAGTTCGGCCATGCCGGCCTTTGTAACATCAAGGCCGTTACGAGGGCGGATGATTATCTTGAGGTGTTCCCTCGGTAGCTGAGGTGGTCGGATTGGCTTGCGAGGCTGTCGCCAGGACTTATCCTGCTTGGCTGTTGAGGAGCTGGGTTGTGCGCTCTGATGCTGTTGCAGAGTGCGAGCGCCACGTTGGCGGTAGCATTCTAGCCATCCCCGCTCGGGGGTGACCATATCGGGAGAAATGTCCTCACCTTGAACCACAACGGGCTCCATCTTCCCAACGTTGAGGCCTGGGCCTTAGGCGTCGCTGTTGGAACTGGTGCCGCGTGGCAGGCTTGTAGCGAGGGGGCCGGTGCGCCGACGTGGCCGCCGGCGTCGGCGGGGTGCCGTTCGACGTTCGAATTTAGGGTTAGCCGAGCCGCTGGACCATGCAAACTTCGGACGAGCTAGGGTCCAAGGAAATGGTCCAAGAGTTCCAGAAGGCGGTCAGGTGGGCAGCGGAGTACATCAGCGACGCACCAGTAATAAAATTAATGAGGATGACGTAGAAATATTCCACTAGGAAAGAGCTATTTGCGGAGCCCATGCGAAGCGCACCTACTCCGTTTGGCCCCCTAGCGGAGGATCTTATACACGGAGTATTTTTGTTCTTTGAGCTATTCTAAAGGTTCTTACGAAATTTGAAGGTAAAAGTACAACTCACAAGTGATTCGCACGCATTGCTGTGCGTTATCAAAACAAACAACGAGCTGATGGTTCCTACCTGCACGCTCAGCAAATATTGTTATCAGTACTTTGTAACCAGCCGTGGTAGCTTAGTGGCTAAGGCGTTGCGCTGCTGAGCACGAGGTCGCGGGGTCGATTCCCGGCCGCGGCGGCCGCTTTTCTGATGGAGGCGAAAAGCAAAAACGCCCGTGTGTACGAAATTTCGGCGCATGTTAAAGGTCCCCAGGTGGTCAAAATTAATCCGGAGCCCTCCACTACGGCGTCCTCATCGCCTGCGTTGCATCGACGCATTAAACCCTACAATCAATGAAATAAAAAATACTCTGTAGCCTTTTTAAGCATAGTTGTGCTTCGTGGTCCCGCGAATGTTCTAGACATGTAAAGAATATACGATATGTTGTGAAACGTGTATACAGGGTGTCCCAGCTATCATGCACCAAGATTTAAAAAAAGAGTAAAGGCGTAGCTCGAAGGAAACCAGGTGCATCATGTTTGCAGTACTGTGAAGAAGCGGACAGTATTTTTTTCTTTAATGAGAGTTAATTAACTTATTGTAAATAATTATCTAACTCGAGAAATACTGTCTTAATCACTAAGGTGTCAATGAGGCACTTGTAGGTAACCACGACGGGCATCTAACCGCAGTGTTTTCAGCGATGAACTAATTGCGTACACATTTATTTTGACTGATAAAGGAAACCCGCGAAATATGAAGAATACCACGTGACGGCGCCTCCGCGCTCACCGTAAAGCAACGCCCTCAAACAGGCTGCGTCTGAGTTAGCCAGAATGAAATACACAACAGAAAGAAAGAAGAAATCGCGACCGAGTTTGTTCCTTATCTGCACACGCGTCCCGCGAATCTTGCTGCTGCTGCTCCTTCCATGCACGCCATTATCAAGGTGATGCGCTGTCTCTTCGGGTGGGTAACACGGGAAGCAGTTGCTTTCAATCATCTTTGTTTGGGGACGCTGCTTTACAATGCGCGCGTAAGCGTCGTCACGTGGTATTTTTCATATTTCGCGGGTTTCCTTTATCAGTCAGAATAAATGAGTACGCAATTAGTTCGTCACTGAAAATACCGCAGTTAGATGCCCCTCTTGGTTACCTACAAGTGCCTCATTGACCCTTTAGTGATTAGGACAGTATTTCTCGAGTTAGATAATTATTCACAATTAATTAATTAGGTCTCATTAACGAAAAAATTACTCTCCGCTTCTTCACAGTACTGCAAACATTATGCACGAGGTTTTCTTCGAGTTACGAAATTTCTCTTTTTTTTTCTTGGTGCATGATAGCTGGGACACCCTGTATACACTTATTATGCTTGCAGTGTTGTATATTGAATGAATTGTGCGTTTACAATGCCTTCAATGAAGTGCATGTTGCTGTGTTTCACTATGCTTCTTCCCAATGTGTGCCCACCAACCTGCGGCCTGAGTACCGTTGCCTATGTTAACAATATATAGGAAACGCCTTGTAAACGCCCACTCATATAAATGCTTAGTAGTTGCCCTTCCTGCTCCCCTTTTTGTAGCGCCATCTATTGGTAATTATCAAACACTTACAAATTGGTTTACTTCGAACTCGCCAGATGGCGAAGAGTGTAATTTGTGCATTTTTTTGTGTACAAGAGATCAGTTATTCGCATAGAGTTGCATACTAATACGTACTAGATGGAAATCTGGCGCCACTGTCTAGGGGAGCCGCGCTTCAGCGAGCGTTCCTTCACGTACCGGGCAAACACGTTCCACTCGTCCTAGGCACGGCTCATTAATAGGCTGGAAAGTTGAATCTGGCTGCAGAAGAGCAACAATACCACTGTAGAAGGTTCGTCAAAGTTGTTTTGTTATTGTAAAATTGAACCTCCAAAAGGATTAATTTGTCAGTGTGTCTGTAGAAGCTTCATGCATGATGGACAAGAAAAAAATGTTAGCCTTTTTTGTTGACTTTGGCTTCGAGACAAAAAAAAGAAGCCATATGGCTAGCTAAGACAAGAAGGCGAGGAACGTCGCTAGCGGCAATGGCACCGACCACGGCGCCCCGCGACTGCAGCGACAGATTTCCCTCTAGTATATATTAGTATGAAACTCTATGGTTATTCGCACCACCTCATACGCACTGCATTTGCGCTGATATGCACGATTGCAGACGATCTGCGTGTCGGTGCATCGGTTGTATCAAGGTAACGGGACTAACCACAGCTTGTTGTTCCCGAACCGCTGCAAAGGAACTTTGTGATTTCGTGTGCCGGAGACCAGTGGGCTTACAGCCTGTGGGAAATAAAGGCGGCACTGCCAATTTAATGGATGTGACTTCTGCTTTGTGAACGGCGGTGCGTTCGCGCTGAAAGCAAAGGTTAAGCGCCTCCCGGCACGCATTAAAGACGTCGCGCATACGGATAGTGTCATGTCTTCAGAACCGCGGTGGTGGTACTCGGTCGATAAAGTCTTGATTATTTTGGCGCATGTTAAGCGCACACAACCAGAGGAACCTATCTATTTGTACTTCCTCGATGCTCAAACCGGTCAGTTCACTAGGCCTTTCTCGTATAACAAGCCTTGCTCGGGTAGACCCGCCAGGAACAACGTTTCTCCATTACCTCACGAAACGGAAAAATCATCCTCCACTCACAAGGGGAGAAGCGTGCGCCTCCTTCTTAAAAGGAAAGTCTTTCTACCTCCTAGGGAGGAACATATGATACATTTCTGTTCCACAATTAAGAGAAAAACTTCCACACCCCTTCTTCTTAGAGTAAAGAAGCCAACGCTAGTCACCTACTAGGGACTCACCCTTCACTAGAAACTGCGAGGACTGTCACCTTCAAGGCACAGCTATGTATAATGGGAGGCTCACCGACCGCCGGTGGTAACTTTGGGTATCCCATCACAGTCCTTTGTTGTATTGCTCCGCGAGACTGGAGCCAACCTGCAGCAGTAGCAATACCTTCGTTTATGCTAGGCAGAGCATTATCGCGGAAAAGCATAGTGATGGCCCAGTTTGCGAACGTGTATTACATGCAAGAGAATCGATTGCTTAATAAATGCTTCGAGAAGACAGGTTGGTGGAGGAAAACATTAAGGATACTGCACTCGCAGCAAATTTTACTCTTTTACAAGCCGGTGCCCAGCAGCCCACTGTACATTGTGCTACTTTATGTGCCGACCATTTGGCTACCCTTCACATTACGCATATTCGGTTCAGCGTACGGGCAAGATTTTTTTCGGACCCCCCCCCCTTTTACTTGTGGTGATTTATCGTCCGCTCGGTGCATGTCCCTTCAGTGTCAGCATCAACCATTCCAGCAGTAGGGCTGCGTTGGTATTTATAAACCACGGTATAATAAACAAATTCCGGTATATCCGACTCCGCTACCATGTATCACTTTTAAATGCAGAGCATTTCTTTAACTGACAAGGAGCGTCCGCCGTCCGTCCGCAACAGCTCAGCGCGCAGGTGCGCCCTCACCCCGACTCCTCCTCTCCCGCAACACGCCACCCTCCTCGCTCTCAACAACAGGTCGGCACCCCTCCTCCTACACTGTATAAAAAAATAATACTTATCGGCGCCTGGTTTCGATCCCACGACCCTGCGGGTGGAATGCAAGGTACATGGTGCTCTTCCCACTGCGCCACAAAGCCGACACAGAATCAAAGGCTACCAACGCGTCTTATAGCCTTGACTTATTCAAACTACGTCAAGAAGCTGCTGATACAACGCATTCACTACCTGTGGGCGGAACGCGAGGACATGGTGCTCTTCCCACTGTGCCACAAAACCGACACAGAATCAAGGGCTACGAACGCGCCTTATATCCTTGACTCATTCAAACTACGTCAAGAAGCTGCTGATACAACGCATTCACTACCACCAACTCCCCAAACACTAAACGTTAACGCAATACACCCACCCCTTATGCGACGCATTTACTCGAGTCCCCCTCGCGGGGAGATGGGCCCAATTTTTTCAGTTTAAAAACACCCACCGTAGTGTATGTACCATAGAAAATGAGGTTAATTGTAATCTATTGCTTATAGGTGTTTACAAAATCACAGAGTGACCAGAGCATCGAGAAGGTTGGGTACAAGGAGTACAGCTTGGATTTCGTTGAGAACGGGGAGTAGCTTCTTTTTTTTTCAAATAGTACAGTACTCCTTGCGATACGCGTTACTACTTGGGTGTCGAACACGGCTACACTTGATAGTACGTATACAGGCCCCAGTGTACAGATGTATCTTCCTCCTCATGGCACTCATCCAGTTCGTTGCTTCATGCCACCAGAAATACCCACCCGACACCACAGTCCCCATCCAACTTCCTTAGTTCCCTTCCAACCAAAGCGTTCCTTTTCTTCCTCCTTGATGCTGGCCATCCAGGTGCTTTCGCAATAGCGAATATAACATTCAGTATATTATTTATTGCCTAGTGCATGCTAAGCAGCATCAACTTTGACGTTCTGCAGCAGCATATGCCCTGTACATCAAGCGTCGTCTAACACTGAAGAGCTGGTATGTGCAGTTCTGAAGGTATGTATTCTATGGCCGAATTAACAGAAGCTGTCGAGTAAGTGCCGAAGCGTCAAAGCTTAGCCTAACGTTTGACATTGTGGTCTTACTACTTCGACGGGTTTCCGCAGTCTGAAGTGCGCTGAGTACGAGTGCTTTTTTTCAGTGGATACCCTTTGACTACATTAGACCCGAAAGCGTTATGCTGGGAATAACTTTATATGTTTAGACCTGTGACTTGGTTCACTGCATGCTAGGCTTTACGGCATGCCAAGCCACGTCATACTTATTGTACACCGAGTTGTGGATACCTGTTGAAAACGTAATACCTCAAGGTGCGACAGTACGCTTAAAATTTGCGCCCATCGCATTCCCCCGTCGTGCACTTTTTCTACTGCGGATCAACCTTTGCCAAATGAGTTATACGTTAAAATATAGGGGAGCCTAAAGCAAACTGTCAACCCAATTTCACAAATGGGCCACTGAGGGTGCAGAATAGAGCATTCGAAGACACCCGCTTTCTTTTCTCCACGATATGTTGGCACCCTCGCCAACAGCAAATGTGTTCATAACCCGAAACCCGCGTCCGTGAATTGCTCCAAACATCGACTGAACCCTTCAAATTGGCGGTCATGCTCGCGGGTTTGCCATGCAACAGAAGATTTTGCGGAAGTTCTATAAGCAGGTGCCTCTTAAGGAAACACAATTACCACCTTTAGCGACATGTGTTTTATTTCGACAAGTGCGAATACGGTTGCGTACCTGCAGCAGGTTTCAGCCCCCGTTAAGCAACGGCTTGATTGATTGATTGTAGGGTTTAACGCACGGACGCAACGCATACGATGAAGCGCGCCGTAGTGGAATGCTCCGGATTAATTTTGACCACCTTGGGGTCCCTAGCGTGCGCCGAAAGCTCGTACTCACGGGCGTTTTTGCTTTTCCCCTGCATCAGAAAAGCGGCCGCCGCGGACGGGAATCGAGTAAATGAACTGCGATTTCGTCTTACGACAGCTGTCCTGTCAAGTAGCCACTTCTGAATTTTCAGATGTTGTTGCTTCTTTAGGTCAGAAAGCCAATTCACAACAGTTCACAGCGATTCATACAGCGCGAGTAAATCGATACACGAAATAACTGCACCAACCAAGGCTCCCAATATCAAGGCGTATCTCTACTGAAGGACGAGCTTGTAATGAGCAGCATGACATTTCCGAAGTCTAAGATAAATGTTTTCTCCGAAAGGTTAAGAGCTGATCGCCCTATTTCCACGATTCGATGGCTAATCGCCGGTCGTACAACTAAACATTACCGCCACTGCAACGACAGTGTTTTTGAGATCTAGTTAGGGAGAATCTCCATAAAGGGCGGCTTGTTCAAACGCCTAAATGCATGAACTTGATCACAATCTGGTAGTAGATAATAAAACCAGTCCCTCGAATAATTGTAATGGGTCAGCGGCTCTCAACCGATGACAGTGTGAATGTGGCTGCTGTAAAACCTCTTCAAACAACCCAATGTAAATACTGCCGCGAACCATGTATGGGTTTGTTTAGTCATTGTTTGTTTTTACTGCCCGACTGCGCCAGGCTCTGCTATCTGTGTCCCAAGCGAAGCCCGTGTTTCATTCTTTATTTGTATGCCGCACCGGGTATCTCATTCAGATAGGGAGACTGTTTTGTCCTAACGTCACTAGCCTAGAATAATCTTCTTTGATCTACAATGTTCTGGATGTAAATCGACGCTTCGAGAACCACGCGCGCCAAAAGATAAAAAGCCTGCAGAGCAGACACCGCGGTATTCGATTCGTCGACACCAGTCTGCGCAGGTCACTTCATTAACTGCTGTTTCGCCGCCCGTGTATTTGTTGAGTTGTTAGGGGAGCACAAGTTCGCTCCAATAAACTTTTGTTCCCCTTTAAGACAGCTATGTTGTCTTTGGCTACGTGGCTATTACAAGCGTCTAGTAGATAATGAAACCAGTCCCTCGAATAATTTAAATATGTCAGCGGCTCTCAGCCAATGACAGGCGGAACGTGGCTGCTATAAAAACTCTTCAAACAACCCTAAGTAAATCGTCGCGAATACGATTGTTTAGACCGCTTGAAAACACAAGTGTGCTTGTAGCGCATTTATTAGGCAGGAAAAATTGCTTACGAATGTTGCAAATTCAAGCCATATTTGTGACATCACGAGGTAACCGCGACGACTTAAACAGCAAACATATTGGCTAGACTGTCAGCCAGAAGTACGCAAAATAACAGAGAGCTATTGAAAATGTGCAGCGACCGTTGAAGGATTTGAACCTCAGGCAAACAAAGTCGATATAGGACCCCTGTAGGCAAAACAGGACGAGTACGTTGCTCATGTGACCGAAGAAAATACTCATGGAAAAACATTTCTAGGTTAGATGCAAACGAATTATCGCCATATGCTATATTATTTCTCCCAATTATTGTGCTTTAAGGAAATAACTCAATTGCGTCCGCACTTTTTTTAAGTGACGTGCGTTTTAAAACTCACAAAGGAATAGAGTACGACGAAGACGACAAATTTCAGCGTGAGAGCCCGGGCACGTGAGGCCGGGTCCCTTTTTTCCACGGGTTCAAGCCAAGAACCCTGATTCGCTGTGTTGTATCGCCACAGGATCGCCCAAGGTCGGTAGAAATCCTCTGGCGGCGACCACCGGCAGCGCTTCTGATTTGAGGGTGCCCGACTGAGCAGTCGTCTGAGACACCGCAGCGGAGATGCTTTTCTCGAAGCCGCTCTTGTAAGTTAGCACTTCTTCCTTTCACTGCGTACAGTGGGCTTTCGAACACGAAAAAATCGGAAGGCGCGTTCATCGCAAAACCAGTTGGTCGATAATTTTAGTCTTTTTGAGAAATCTCGAATAGCATATCGCCCGGATTTGTCGGAGGAGACACCCGTTTTGAGAAATCACTGCACGTTACTGGTATATATCGCCGCATTTATGCCTTTGTATTTGGCCGAACAAAAATAACGCTTGACGACAGTGTAATACTGGGTGGGCTAGGTGGGTCTTCTAAAATTATTCCCAGGGTAACCACCAAGAGTGAACTTGCTTCGTGTGTGATTGGCGGAACAGAAAAAAAAAGCTGGTTTTAATATTTGTCTTAGGATATGGATTCTTTTGTGGGTGGAATGTTTCAGAGCAGTTGGTCTGTTATCGAATATCATGGTATCAGGAGAGGTACTATCTTGATCACAGTAAGGGTGAACACGGGAACACGTGTCATTCCGTGCGATGTAGCCGCCTGTCGGCGTTCCGGGTAACTTCGCACGCGTGCGCTGTTCGTTTGCAACGAGGCTATGTGATGCGCGTGGTGCGTTACTCGGAACGCCGACACGCGGCTCCCGCGCACGGAATGACACGTGCTCCCGTATTCACCCTAACTGTAGACCAAGATAGAACCGGTTTACCACGTATCGCCCGGCCGCAACTGGTGGAGCACGCAAAAAAAATTTCCGATGTTGATACGTCGGAATCTATAGTGTTAGACAAATTAGACTGATCATCCGAAAGATTGTGGCAGTTGTATTCGCGTGCTTCTTGAAACGCCTTTCAATTCCGTGCAGTATTTCGTAATTTTAGCGTGAAAAATTGCTGCCGCGTATTCGCGTTTGGGAAATACATGGTGGTCCATAACAGAACGTTACTATTGGAAAGCGGTATAGAAAAATTTTTTTAATCCATAGGTGATAGTTGTATCTCCACATATACGCACGAACGTTGTTAGTAGAGGTGTAGTTGCATTGTTTATTACCTGTTTGCTTGGGATGCTGAGTGTGAACAAGCCTCATACTCAGGCTAGTCACCGAAAACAAAAATCCGAAAGTACTGCAGCTTGAGGCGCATACACGTTCACGTTAGGGTAGCTTTAAAAAATGGAATTAAGGCATCAACAAACAAGGTATCATAGCTTTACTGGACGAAGACAGAAATATCAAGATCTCTTCTTTGTAAGGGAACGTAAACAAGGCATTCACGTGAACTCATTACTATTTCGTACATCCTGAAACCGAAATCCCTTTGCGGGTTCCTGTTCCCTCGCATCATTACCACGCCCAACGGAAGTACATGTGAGAATTCTTGGCTTCGGTGCAAAGCGTTTCTGCAGTGGCCTTCCTATAGCTCCGAAAAAAAAGTGCTATAGCGCTCTCGTAAGCCAACAACACTAAGGCAACCACAAAAACGAGTAAATATCTGCATCAAGCTAAAGGCAGCCTTTTGAGATCAACCAACGGTCAAGCTTGATGAATACCGCTCTTCAATTAGGCTATATAATTAGGAAAGACGTAGATTGGGGTGCGAAGCAGAGAACATCCCAAGGTGCAACAAGGATTGTTGGCGGGCCAGTTGGTACATATTTCTGAGATTAACCGCGCGAAAGAACGGGACAACAGAGGAGCAGACCAACACAGCGCTGTGTTAGTCTATTCCTCTGTTGTCCCGTTCCTTTGCTCTGTTAATCTCAGATCCCAAGGTACTCTGCAGGCGCTTTAAGGAGGAATAAGGGGAGGCTTAGCCCAGAGTCTTTCAAGAAGAGTGTTTAGCGCTCTCGACGTTGCTTTTTTACTGGAAACGTTCGAAAAGAACCACCGCTTGCTAGAGGACCTGAAGTAGAGGCCCTGAAGCTGAAGAAAGAGACAGCTGAAGCACACTGCGCTGCAGCCTAAGTAACTCTGTACTTCTCTACCACCAAGGTTAGAGTAGAACGAGGGATTGAAGCAGTAAAGATCGTTTTGTTTGAACGGTGTTATCTACTTCGACAGGCGTACTTTATGACGTATTTATTTTGACAGCCTTCCCGAATGGCGCTCCTTATGCAGGAAGCGCGTATTGTGCGTGTGCTTCTAAATCACTTCATTATAGATGTTCCGGCATTTTTACACTGATTACGTAATTTAATTCACTTTGGGTATTGAGGCCTACCACTATCTCCCTTCGTCATTTGAGCTGCGATATCACTGCTTTCTGTAGTAGGACGCATTCATGCTATTGGGTTAGACAAGAAATAAAAATAGTGTATTTGTTATGATCAATTTTTGTGGTGTTTCTAAAGCGTGAAAGCTTTTAACGTGCTGATATTACAGTCGAAGCAAAACACGGTTCGCTACGCTACCCCTAAGCCGACTCTACTTGAGGCGTGAAAGGCTACAAATCATTCCTGCTAAGGTGCTACGGTTGATTCCGGATATATCGTACTCCAAGGGGATTGAAAATAAGTTCGATGTATCGATAATTCGATAAATAAAATATTTGCTTCCGCATAGAATTTCGAGGGGTATTTTGGACTGTTCAATATATGCAATAATTCAATATATCTGGGTTCGATATATCCGGGATTGACTGTATAATTTCGTTATAAATAGTACACAGGAAAACCAGAGGCAACCATGCATGCTAGACGGCGTTAGTAAAGTTTCTATCACCGCAGCCTTCCGCGGCCCTTCACATATACGCAGCTGTTGCAGCTCTGCCCACCCTCCAATCGGCGCTGCTCAATAACGGCGGATTGTTCTTAAGGTGTTCCGGCGGCTCTCGTTAGCGTATAGAAGCTGTATTTGTTACGATATCACAACGCGAGACTTACACGCATATGCAGGCGCATGCAGGCATCGGCAGTCTCCTTGTGTTGGCTGGTACATTTTAGGTGAGCAGTGGCGTGGAGCGGTTTATTTGGCAGAACGAGGGACTTGAAAAAATGGGTACGACATATTCGCGGTAACAAACCCAATTTCCGCCGCCCATCATACCACCACATCATACCCACGAGCCAGGGTGGCGGGAGGACACCAGTCTACCAGACCCGATTGAACAGCTTATCGGCTTCATTTCCTGGAGACGACCGGACTTACGCAGCGGGTGTAGCCCGGAGTGCAGTGATTGACTAATGTGCCCGGACTGACAGCTTTCTAGGACTGACAGCTCTCTCTCTTTCAACTTTATCCTATCACCCCCTCCCCCTCTACTTCCCTTCCCCTGCACTGGGTTGTATGGAGGTGAGCTCCCTGCCGAGCTCAAAATATCCCCAGTGAATTTCCTTTCATTTTCCCGTCGCAAACCACAACCTGAAATATTTTGGTTGAAACTTCCGCAAACTTTGCATTATTGTTAAAATGCAAGTCGTTATCCGGTTTGCCATTTTTCGCATTTTTTTTCTTATTTTTGTTATTTATTAGTTTTTAAAATTTTATTTCGACCATTTATCTCTATCTACGCTATTATAACGACTACTGGTGGAATTTTCTCGAATCTGCATTTTCCGAAAATGCTGGGCGTAAAACGGTTCGCCATTTTCCGGAATTATTTTATATTTATCTTAATATTTGTTCTTTCAAAAAATTTTTCGAACAATTAATCAATTTACGCTATTATAACGATTACAGGGTAAAATTTCGCCAAATCCGCATTATTGCGGAAATGCCATGCGTTATACGTTTTACTATTTCCCGTTATTTTTGATATTTTTCTTATTTTTTGAGTTTTAAAAAAACTTTTGTCCTACTAATTGTCTCCATTTACATGATTACAGCGATTCCACAGAGCGTTACACGGTTCGGCAGTTTTCTTAATAATATGATATTTTTCTTATTTTTCTAACTTTCCAAATTATCTCGATTTAAGCTATTGTAACGATTGCAGGTGGAACTTTCGGGACATCTGAATTAATGTGGAAATTCCATGCGTTATACGTCTTGGCATTTTCCGTAACTTTTTCATATGGTTCTTACTTTTTATTTTTTCAATTTCGTTTCACCAATAATCTCTGTTTAGGTGATTATAACAATGACAATTTTGAACTTTGGCGAAATCTGCATTATTGTGGAAATGCAGAGCGTTACACAGTTCGCACGTTTTCTTAATTATTTTATGTACTTATTTTTTAATTTTTTGAAAATCTTGTTCGACCAATTATGTACATTACGCTATTATAACGATTAGAGGTGTAATTTTTCGATAACTGCGTTTATGGGAAAATGCCTTGCGTTATTGGTTTCGACATTTTCCGTAGTTATTTTACATTTTTTATTTTTTAGTTCGTCAAGATGTCGTCTGACAAATTATCTCCATTTACGTTATTACACATTTTGAACTTCCCCGCAATCTGCATTATTGTGAAAATGCAGGGCTTTACACGGTTCACTTGTTTTCGTAATTATTTTATAGTTTTTTCTTATTTTTTTAGTTCTTCAAAATTTCGACCAATTATCTCTATTTACGCTATAATACCGATTACAGGTGGAGCTTTTGCGATACCTGCATTATCGTGGAAATGCCTGAGTTTTGCGTTTTGACACTTTCCGTAATTTTTTAATATTTGTCCTGTTTTTTTAGTTTTTCAAACTTTCGTTTGACAAATTATCGCCATTTACGTTATCTTAACAATTACATTAGGAACGTTCCTGAAATCTGCATTATTAAGAGAATGCAGGGTGTTACAAGGTTCGCCAGTTTTTTTAATCATTTTATATCTTTCTTATTTTATTAGTGTTTCAAAATTTCGTTCGGCCAGTTATCTCCATTTACGCTATTATAACAATTACAGGCGGAACGGTGGCGATATGTGCATTATTGTGCAATTGACATGCGTTACACGTTTTGACATTTTCCGGAATTTTTAAAGCAAAGTTTTCTGGCTCTGCCGGCCAATGGTTCTTTAGTGGCGTGCGGGACAACAAACTGCCAATGCGACGGAGCGGCGGTGGGGTGAGGGAGGTGGCCGGAAGGTTTCACTCTCGGAGCAAACTAGAGACGGCGCGGAGAATTACCCGGCGTTCCCCGCGCGGAAACGCCTCATCGCTGGCGGCGGCGTCGACGGCACGGCTTTGTCGTCTGGTTTAGCAACGTTTGTTTTGGGCCTGTTTTGGTGCAGCTTCGCGTTCATTGCACGGTGCCTTCGCACGGCTTGATTAACTTGTTCGACAACACCTCCAGGGTAACCCGCACCCGACGGAATTAAGTGGACTTACGGCAAAGATACGTTAAGGATTTGTTTTTAGGGCCGGAAAACAATGTAAAAACCACATACAGACATCTGGCCGCTAGAGAAACGCCACCTTTTTCGCACTGCTTGCCACAAATGCGACTGAATTTTTAAATTGGTGATTACCATTACGGTTGTGTTTTACGAGGTATTACGAAAGGCAGAAGTAGCAACTGGTTCTGATAATGGCCATTATAAAAGTTCCCTCAATTTTCTCCCACTTCGCAAGCTTACTAAATTTAGTTTAAATCGGTATAAATGGGAATCACTAAGATCACATGCCGAATTGTATCGGTGTCTGCGCTTGAGTCGTGCGGTGGTGTAGCCCTAAGCTAGCAGATCAGGATGGTCAGGTTGCGCAGTTTCACCCTTCGAAAGACGCTACTCTCCGTTTTCTCTCACTTCCGACTCACGGCCGGCCCACAGCGGCGCCGTCGTCCGCCGTGGCCTACGCTGTTGCTGCGTTCGGGACGCCGCCCCCGCGATTTCCACGTCACGGCTAGCAGAATCTCTCGTTTCACTCTGTAGAGCCACGTGTGGGAATTGCAAGGACGTCGCATGGGCAATTGTTGCGGGTGTCGGTTAAAGCTTTGCTTTCCAACCACCTTCACAGCGTGGATTGGAGCAAATCTTTAATATTTGTCTTAGTTTTTATTTTTTCAAAATTTGGTTTGACCGATTATCTCCATTTACGCTATTATAACGATTACAGGTGGAACTTTTGCGATATTTGCATTATTGTGAAAATGCAGGTCGTTACACATTTCGCCATTTTTAGTATTTTTTATCTTTTTCTTCTTTTTTTATTTTTTCAAAATTTCGTGCGACCAGTCATCTGTATTTACGCCATTATAGCGGTTACAGTTGGAACTTCCGCGATATCGGCATTTTTGTGGAAATGCAGGGCGGTACAATGTCCTGCCTGTGGGTGCACTCGCCAAAGAATGCTGCGCATTAAAAAGTCAAAATGAACAGGGGTAAAACACCCAGTCAAGCTAAAGCTATCGGCGATGTGCATGGTACGACCCCTGAGCGCGAAATACGAGTGAGGGCAGCAGCCGTTTTAGGTGGCACCCCCGCTTCCCGGAATAATGATATTGAAAAAAAAAATTAAAGCGCTCCACTCCACGTGAAATCTACCGGAAGTGCAGAGCGGGGATTCGCCATAATGAGGTGCAGCGCCGTCATGACTCACTACTACCACCCAATGCAATTCGAATTTCCCGCCTCCACAGTACATGCGTGCCGTTGCCTGAAACATCGTCAGCGGGAGTTCTGTTCTCGTTGCTTTTCCTCCCGCAGTGTCGGCGTTGCACTGCCACTTTTTTCGCTTTACATAGCAAAAACCTACGCAACGAACGCTCATAAAAATGAACGCGGGCGCGGCCGGGTCGTTAGGTATATTTTGCCTCAGATGTAGCTACAGTTTTCCTTCCGCTAAACAACGGGGAGATGTATGACAAGCGCCAGGGGTTCGCGAATTTCGAACGCTTATGACTATATAAACCGGTTGGCTTTCTAAGCTTTTCCGTTACGCCGCGACGACAGCAGCTACGACGGAACGCCGTGTGGCTCTACATGGGTCCCGCTAGCGAGCTACGACCACAAGGCGGGCCCCTAAAGTGCTCTGCACTTAAAAGAAAGATCTCAATCAATTGTCTGGACTTGCCTTTTCAAAGTGCCCGCTTACACAGCCGCGACCAGCGATAACCCTAAGTGGCGCGTAGCTCCCTCGAAAAGGGTATTCTGCTTGCCTTGCCACGCCACGAGCTCTCTGTCCCTGTTGTGTGTGCGCCACCGCCGCAAGTGCAACGGAGTACTCGGCCTCCATCTCCGGAGACGACAGCGATATGCCGTGCGTCCAACCACAACCTGACCAATTTTAAACCCCCCAAAAATTACCCGTGGAATATCGCAAAAAGAAAACTGCGGCACTTACTTGAGTTTATACGATAAGCGACTTCCACTTCAAGCGAGATTCAGTTTTTTCTGTACTGGTTCAATTCGAAGACTCGTGTGCGCACTTACATACACTTATGCGTATATACGTATATGCGTATATACGTATATACGTATATGCGTATACACTTATGCGCAACTCATAAGGTGAACAGTCTGGCAACATAAGGTCATAAGGTCTGGCAACAGTAGCCTAGGGGTAGAGTCGCGGGATTTGTCGCGGGAAGCCTGGGTTTAAGCTTAACAGTGAAGAAAATTTCGGAAGACTCGTGATTTTGTCTCTGTAAAATGCTCTGTTGGCTCAAATATAAGCATTATTTCTTTTCGTTAATAACGGTGATTTGGTGACATTTACGTCACTTAAGGGGCAGGTTGCGGCATATCAACACGTTCAGTTAACTTTGAAAATATCGCTCACATAAATACACCAGAAAGTAGAATATCCCCCTGGCCTGATGGCTGAATAGGTAAATCATAAGACGCGGTACCCGAAGGTTGTGGGTTCGGATTTCCTTTAGACGTACTTGTCTCTCACCTTTTATCACCTTTTACTCCAGCAGATGAGCCAAAATTAATATTTGTAGACTAACAAGCTGCGGATAGGTTTGTCTTCACCTGTCGGTGTTTTTTGGCGGTTTGGACAACGTTATTTTCAATAAACAATATCATGCGCACACACACACTGCGCACGCAATCACGCAGGAATTTTGGCACGCAAGAACTTCCCACCCGCTGATTCCAGGGTTTTTTTCAGAATCATCGCGCATCACTGTACATGATTGCAAGCATTAGTGACAGAGTTCAACAAATCAGTAACGTGTTCTCTGAACTAAAAAAAGTTGTTTGTGTGTCAGTGCTGTACTGTGTGCCGGAACGTATGCAAACACGCCGTCACAACTTGTCTTCTTGATGAGAAAACGTTTTGATATCGAAAGAGGTGCAACCAGTATCGACGACTTTCTGAAGGAATTCAAACATGATCATTCCGGCCAGTGTTGCTTTTCCCAAATTTCTGCGAGTAACATAACCGCTTTGTTAGGCAGGTCTAGCACCTGCTCTTAAAACGTTACGTTTCATTGCCGAGAAAACAAAATTTCGGGCCAAATCGTTCATGTGGTGGCCGAACTGATGCTTCGGTTATATTAGGTTGCACAGTTCAACAAAACACTTCTGACGCAAGAATCTGACGCAAGAAACTTCTGACACAAGAAAAGAGCCCAAGAAATGCGCGCCTATTAGCCGCCGGCAGCGTCCAAGTGATTGGCAGCGAGAGCAGCTGTGTCGAGTAGGACAGCCGCTCTTCCCCCGGCCTAGAGTCTCGACTCCAATGGAGTACCGAGCGCCGACGCCACACGGTGTCCATCTCTAAAGGCGCTAGCTTTTCTTGCGCTACTTAAGCCCGAAAATTACTTCTCTGTCTGTCTGTCTGTCTGTCTGTCTGTATGTCTGTCTGTCTGTCTGTCTGTCTGTCTGTCGAGTCAGCGCCGCCCGTTCAAAGTTAGAATACTTGAACGAGAGGTTTATATAGGCGAAACTTTTCCAAAGCAGTGACGTTGGAAATACACTTCGTACCTGTCAATATTTTTCAAGAGACAGTAAACAATACAAATATTTGAGGGAAAACGGCGATACATAAAGGGTATTGGCGGTGTTCCTTTAATAAAAAATACACGCAGTTCGATTTTAGCGATTTCAAATAAAAAAAGACGCGCTGAAAACGTTTCAACAAAAACATACAAAAAACAGGTAGTGTTGCAGCCCAGGCCCTTGTGGTGGCGTTCTAAATACAACCGCAACCAAACGTTCCAGTACATGGCCTCCGGCCAGTGGAGACGAAGCAAAATTGAATTTACTTGAGCGAACCTTCAGCGTGTTTACGGTTGGAGGAGAACGACGAAAGGAGAAAAGCGAGAGAGGTGGGTGTAAACGATAAGAGGGGCATTAACATGAAGCGTATCGTTCTTAATCGGCATTGGCACAGAAGGGAGCAAATTTTTGCGAGCCCTCCGCTGCTGGCGTGCCGCGCCCTCTATCGGCACCCCGATCCTTCTTCACGGAAATTGGTGAGCTTGGTTACATGGGCGCCGGCAGGATTTTGTGCTGAAAGGGCTAAACCTATTGAATTGAGGGGAAAGAGGGAGAGGCGAGGGGTGAGGCAATGTGTTCTTTTTGTCCTTTTTGCACCTCCCTGCCGACGCCCAAGCTTGGCTACTTCACTGGTTACACCCGCGGGGATTTCAAAAAGGGGTGTGGGTAAGCACCTTCACTTTACAAACGTGAATCGAAAATTATGTGAGCCGGCGCGAGTGACTCACAGTGTTTATAGCGTGCCCAGTATAAATCATGGCTAGTGTAGAGGTCTTTCTGAAACGCTAAAAGGTGACCCGTAAGGGCGTAGTAACGTGCTTCTCGTTCGAAGTGGTGGCCTTCCGATGTTTAGGTGCGCGGGGCTGCTCGCAACAACTAGCCAATACCTCGACTTTACTTCAAATCAGCTTCGCGAAGGCTTGACGATTTTTGGCATCTCTTCATTCACGTATTTTGTTCCGCGGTTCCTCTGTGGCCGCGCGACCTCACGTATCCAGGTAATAAAACGGCGTGGTGCGTACTCGGGGCGCTTACGGTTGCTCCCGTGGATATTGGCCATGGTGGGTTCATTTTTTGAGCGGGTCATTTTCGGAAGAATTATGTTGCTGTGAAGGCTTCTGGGACGAAATTGTGCGGATAAATTATTTCACCTAACCTTCCCTTCTGCCTATCCCTCACCCCAGTCCTTCTAAATTCCCTGCCCTCTAGTTCTTCTTCCCACTATCCTCGCTTTTAAAGATGCACTTGGAAGATTACCTTATCTTCCTTGCGGCTTTGAGAAAGCGGCTCAAGAAACAGTACGGTCATTATTAACATGGTATTAAGGCTTAATAGATATTTTTCTCCCTAGTTTCGCGAACTCGTCTATCAACCGTTGCAATACATTAACTGTCGGGCATGGCTAAGGAATTATTACTCCGTCAAATACAGCACGACTTCACTACACCGGCTGTACAAACGTACCCTAAAGAGCGAATATTGTGTTTTGCTTCAGCAACAATAAGCAGAAGAACACCCACCGGCGTGAATTCGAATAACGTGGCTGCACTCTGCTCCCATCCGACCTCTTAGCACTCCCCCCGTTTGCGAGGCAACTGGCATATTTTGGCAATATTGGCGTACAGCGAAATGACCCTTCCACACGCAATATCGGGTGTAGGATGGTTACCCTGAAATCCTTGAAGGATATCTCGAAACCACTTGCTTGTCTCAGTTGGAGTATATAGTTAAACCACGGCCGCTCGATTGAAAGGAGGTCCTTTTCATCGAGCGGCCGTGGTTAGACAGTGCATTCATCAATGCCTGTGCAGAGAGCCTCGTTTCTGCCACATGGAGAGGCATTAGGCGTGGTTTCATTACTGGAAATTATGCACGCCAGCTAACTTTAACTGCAGGTAGGCCGCAAAGCTGGACGTTCCTGCTAGACTTATAGGTAGTAAATTGGTCGGCTAATTGAGCAGTTCACAGTTCGCTGCCAATAGCTCAGCAACCTCAATAACTTGTATGCGTATTCTGATGGCAAGCACAGCTTTGCATACCTACAAGGCAGCACATATCCAAAGAGTTATATTCACCAGCGCTTTATAAATAAGCGAATACTGAATCATTTCAGCCGAAAAGATAAGCAACCAATATCAATCAATCAATAAATCAATCGGAGTCAGTGAGCCAGTCAGTCAGTCAATCAATCAATCAATCAATCAATCAATCAATCAATCAATCAATCAATCAATCAATCAATCAATCAATCAATCAATCAATCAATCAATCAATCAATCAATCAATCAATCAATCAATCAATCAATCAATCAATCAAACAAACAATCAATCAATCAATGAATCAATCAGTCCCTCAATCAGTCTTTCAATTAATCAATCAACCAACAAATCCAAGCAATCAAGCACTCAACACGAACGAAGTATAATAAATTGTAAAAAAGTAAAATAATTTAATGACTACTAATAATTGTTACTACCCATTATTGCACATCAGGTAATCAAACCGCTCTATAAAACAACTATTGCGTTGGTGCGCAAGGACGGCGATGTTCCACCACTAAAACAGAGGCGCACATATTACACTGAGTGTCATTGGTCATTCGTTCATCGGCAGGAGCTTCATATTAGTCCGATTAACACGCACTAACCAGAACAAGCAAGACTTACGTTCCCGTACTTTACCACGCGTGTGAACCAAATGATGACACATTGCTATCCTACAAAATGAATCCGCCGCGGATAATTCCGTTCTGCTCGTAGATAACGGGAAGCGAAAGACATTACCTTTAATCAGCACAAATTGCATTAGATTGCCTATTTATCAGTTTTATGGTCCGATAAGATCAAGAGCGGCGCAGTACGAGGGAATTTATCTTGCAAAATAAGGATATTCCACTCGGAAACAGTTCCTGCAGCTTAATTGTTGGTTGATTGATTGATTGTAGGGTTTAACGCGCCGACGCAAGGCAGGCGATGAGGCGCGTGGTTGGGAAGGGCTCCGGATTAATTTTGACCACCTGGGGATATTTTTTACACACGGGCGGTTTTGCTTTTCGACTACACCAAAAAAGCGGCCACGGTGACCGGGAATCGAACCCGCGACCTCATGCTCAGCAGCCCAACGCCTTAGCCACTGAGCAGCCGCGGCGGGTACGGCAGTTTAGTTGTGCGGTTTCAATTGGCGCAACGAGGACATTAAGAATTGGTTCATAACAAATAAAAACCATCATTTTGAGTCAGTAGGGTATCAAAAACTGTCTCTCCTTAACTTTAAAAATCCGGCTGTTGCTTCATGATTACAAGAAAACAAAAGAATCCAAAACCTTGCACAAGGTTACAGTAGACGGGACCATACTCGCCCAGTACACTCTTTTTCGCGCATGCGTTTATCTTGCTCATTTTAATTTCCCGTGACACCAGCTAGATTTTGGCCAGTCATTCTAACCAACTTTAATAAGACGTACAGTCGAGGGCAAACGAAATTTGAACGCGAACATATGAATCAAAACACACAGATGGCGCGATTTTGTCCGTACAAGACATATTGCTGCGCGGCTTCATTACAGTAACTAAGATTGAAAATGTGTCGTTGAAAATACATTGCAAGCGAGCCATTATTTATTTCCACTGTCCAAAGTCTTTGACATTGCCTGCTGTGGTTCATATTTTCGTGTTCTCATTTCCTAATTTTCCTATCTCCCACATACAATTGCAACAGTGGGTAAATGAGTGTTCACGTAAACGAAATCGTTGATCAAGAGCTAAGCGTTGTCTGTTTTGACAGGCATGCATGGTTGAGAGTACACTAGATTATCGGTTATTTCTTCTCTTCCGCGACCCATGAAATGTTGCCTTTGTAGGTAGAAATTGTATGCGGGTATATTTTTTGCCTCTCAAAAGCCTTGTGACGATTTAAACTCGAAGAAATTGAGTGTGAACATCAAATATCCCAAATGGATGATGATGATGGTGGTTATGCGAAGGAGCAGGAGCAGGAGTAGGAGGAGGAGGAGAATGAGGAGGAGGAGGAGGAGGAGCAGGAGGAGGAGGAGGAGGAGGAGGAGGTAGCCTTTTTTGTGGCCGGAACACTGTACGTCAAACGGGGAAGTGGGAGTGCAAGGTAGGGTGTTTGCAGCTTGGGACATTTTGAAGATGGAGATTACGACCATCGAATGTATTTGAAACACGATGATGCGGTAACGAGTTACGGCTACGGAGAGCTCATCACTCAATCCTAATGTGTCGTTCCAGTGCTATGCAGAAGCTGAACGAGAAGGACAGCTGGCGGCGTGTTATCGGGCTCAAGGCCATGATAACCCACAAGGAGGCAAGTTCGTACTTCGCCGTACCGTAGGGGTTCCAATTGCGCAGTGAATGTTGCGTAAACAAAGTTATTGGCTAGAAACTGAACCATAGTTGTTCATGCAACCGGCTGGAATAAAACTTTTCATGGGTATGTAATGTTATCAGCGGACCAACCCCGTGTAATTCATTTCGAGATGGTTTTAATGAAAAGCGAGGTACAGCTGTTTTCGACAACCACGCGCCGTCAGGATAGAGCATGTGTAGTTACAGAAAAATGGCTATCCCTAACTGCGTAAAATTCCGCGGTGAAATCACTAATAAGAAGAGGTAACAAAAAGCTTAATTTAGTACACCCCCTGGTATATTGGCACGTCCAGGTGTCGTCGGGTACGACCGGAAGTCCTATGTAATAACCTTGTGGAAGACAACAATGTTGCATCCCGTTGTCAGAAATTCGCCGATATGAAGTGATAAAAAAATGTCGGTTTAACACACGTAAGATACGACTGCGGTATCAGGACCGCCGTAGTGGTGGCTCCGAAATAGTGTGAACCACCTGGTGCTGTTTAACATGCACCAAAATACCTACTCACTGGGGTTTTCGCTTTTAGCCTCCCTCTAAAAAGCAGCAACCGCAGCCGGCATTAAACCAGTGTCCTTGGGATCACCAGCACCACGCCTTAGCCACTGAGCCCCCCCCCCCCCCCCCCCCCCCCCCCCCATTAGGCCCAGTAATTCGTGGGATAAGAATGTTACGAGCACCTTATGCGAAACAGGTGCACCATAATGTGGCAATACACGTAATTAACCTCACTCGTTTGACTAATAAGCATCCTTTCGGCGATTTCAGGGCGCTTATAATGCATTTGCGACTGTCCTATACTACGCTCAAATATGGTTCCGTGTTGAAGCCTTCGTTTACTCGTAAATTGTGCTAAGGTAATTTTTCTTCGCCTGGGTCGATTTGTTGCTCTGTGTTCTTGAAACAATATTGTGTAATTGTAAACAAAGCAGCAGATTGTCTACTACTTCACGTGGTCTTGCTATGTGTACGTTTTTTTTTTCAATGAAGAAAATTTCTTAGCTCGACAGGTCGAACATTCGCGTCCCCTGCACACATACAGACGGCAAAATGGATGCAGGTGAACAACTTAAAAAGCGGTTATTGACTGGACAGGAAGAACGAGTATATTTTAAGCAGGGTGGGACTGAACACAGGGGCCTCTGACTTTCGACACTGGCAGGCAATCTCAACACCCCAAAACTTCGCGATTTCATCCGACTGAAGGTGGACCTAGTAAATGCCTTTTGTACTTTGACTTTAAAACCTGTTTTTGGGACGTGTAGCGAGACGTGCAGCACTAATTAAGTAAGGATAATTACGGAAGTAAATCTCAGGCGAGTAGTAAAGAATATTCTAACCTAGTATACTCTGATTGGCGGTGCAGGAGAAAATATGTCCCTTTAACGAGTGACGGACAAAAGAAACTAACGCAAAGAGAAAATATCACAAGTAGCCGTACTAAAAGCCTTATGGCCTTCGGCAAGTAAATGTGCCTAAGGGCCACGTAGTAAGGCATACTTGAGTAATTAGAGCTTGCTATTTAAAGAAATAGAAATTAGCAGAGTAGGACAGTTGTTGCCACTAAACTTCGTCTTCGCTTAGCGAACAGAGCGCCAATATATTTTGTGTCAGTAACCTAGAGAAGGAACATACGCTAACGAAAAACGAGGGCGACAATATTGAATTTACACCTTCGGCAATTTTGCATGGTTCCTATCCTCATCACCCCATACCAAATGAGTGTTCGGTGTCCTCGCAATTTTTTGTGCTGCTCCGGTATGTAGTAAAAACATTCCTTTGTTTTTACCACTGACTGTAACTTCTACATGAAACAGTGACTCAGCTGACGTTTTAACCTGTGGATAGCCCGTGAAGTCGAGCCCTTTCGGAAATATGGCCTGATCTTCCTGAAACTTTAATTCCCACAGGTGCTGCCCCTGGTCGCCATTATGTCTGTTGCCGTGGTCGGGTGCTCTTGCTTCTGCCTCTACACATTGAACAAGCCGGATGTCATGTGAGTGCTGGGGCTGGAATTAGTCGGTCCAGGGCTTCTGACTAGGCGACCAGGTTAGAGGAAGCACCAAAGGTGAATCTCTAGGTGGAGAAAATTTGACACACATCTTAGAAGCAGCCACAGAGCCAGGAAGGAAACTTGTAGAACATCTCCAGAAATTTTGTAGCTTCACAAAAGAAGTCACAGACCAGGAAGAATTCTACACAAACTCCCACCTTTCGGTGAAAGTGTTCCGTATGGATGCAAAGTTATTTTTTAAAGGTATTTTTTGCGTACAATTTCTGATGTGCGGATGGGGAGCTCTTATGGGAACCATGATGTTTGATGATGTTTGTTTCCCTGATGTCCAGTGTCGATTAGAAACCGAATCGCCTGTTCTCCGTTTGATTTCGGAGGGCTCTTAGCAGGGAGATGGTGTGAAGTTCTTGGGGATGGTTTGATTTCCCGAGGTTGAGGTGATTCGATTTGATGAAGGGACAATAGAAGACTTATATTATTTATTATAGTAGGGTATCTGCATACACAATAAAAAGCAAAACTTCCAGCTGCAGTTGAACGCTACCTGTAAGAGCGTATTTGAGTGCTTCAAACTCCGTCTAACTCTTCTCTTGCCAACGATCTCCTATTCAGAATCACGTGATTCAAACATGACATGAACACTATACTTGGGATGTGGTGGTGGGAGGAAAGCGAGGCTCACACAAAGGCAGTGTGAGAGCAAGTTTCTGTCATTATTTGTCACTCTTTTGTTTCAAAAAGCCGAAAGGTTAGTTGTTACGTTCACCATAACATCTACAGAATACTACGAGTACCGAACGGACTGCGACAACTATATTTTGCCAAAAACACGGATTTTCTCACACACCCAAGAGGACTGATGTAAATAAGAAATCTCATCTGGTTTTTTAGAGCAGATGTTATGTTGGGTAAACAACCACTCTTCTTATTTTCCTTGTTACGTTCGAATATATCAAAGTGGTGAGCAAATAGCATGGGCAAAGAAGGGGCGAAAATGAAGGGTAGGGGCGATGCAGGACTGAGAAAATTTCGTGCGGTCTTTTGACACCGGTACACCCCTCCTGAATGCCCGCCTGGTGAGTAATACCAAAGCATCGAAAAATGGAAAATATCGTCTCTGGTGCCCGTTGAGTGATGATAGAAAATACGGAAGAGCAGCGATAGTGCTAATAGAGAGGGCGCCCGGGTGTAGAGGCGATTTTCTCAATTTCGCGGATTTCGTGCAGTTTGAGAAAGCTGTGATAGCAGTCAGCCAACCTGGAGAAAGCTCCAGGTAACCACATCAGACAGGGGCCGCATATTTACCTCTCAAATTCCGTCAGGGCTTGGTTTAACACCGAATACATAGCAAGCTTGTCGCACATACTATAGAATGATGCACTACCAGTGAGATAGCCCGCATCCACTGGTCGCTGTGAAAGATAACTATACCTGTCAGAGAATATGACTAACACGAGAAGACGGATCTCTCTATTCAGTGGCGCTTATTGTTCGGAGACGGGGATGCGGTTAGGCCTGTTCGCCTTCTAAAACACGTTGCATCCCTCCCAGCAGGATGAAACGGAAGACGTCCGTTACGCATCATCTGCGCGTCGTAACGCTCGAAGTCTCCGCAGGACTTATGGAAGTTAGTGAAACATGACGCTCTCCTGTGACTAGATTTTCTTTGAATACGTCTGGTTCTGTTTCTTGGGCACGATCGGAAAGAGGGTGGGC
Source organism: Haemaphysalis longicornis (assembly GCA_013339765.2). Taxonomy (NCBI): domain Eukaryota; kingdom Metazoa; phylum Arthropoda; class Arachnida; order Ixodida; family Ixodidae; genus Haemaphysalis; species Haemaphysalis longicornis. Next base: position 166,226,697 of record CM023449.1, on the reverse strand, counting down.
AAGCTGAGGGGCAATAGCAGAATTTCCATGGTTGGGTGCATTAGTATAAAAAAGATACAAAAAGCGGATTAGAGCTGTTTTGTGCGTTAACAAGTTTCGTATTTGAACCGGTATCTTAAAAATGCCGGAAAAATTGTCGATTTCACTCAAAAGAGTCCCGCAAGTTGTGCTATCGACAATGTTACAGAATGACAATATAATGAGGCTATGTGGGGAAGTTAGATATGACGAGATCTTGCATATGAAGTAAACGAGGAATAAGGCCAGCATAATGAAAATGGATATAGGCACTGCAACTCGTCATGCAGGCAATTTGCGTCGTTGCATCTTTGCGCCCAAGGTTTTCATTTTTGTTCGTCCTTGCTCACGACACAGCTCTTCGATACAAGCAGCCTAACGATGGAATGGTTGTTTGCTGAATTTGCGTACTTTGTCGAAGTGATTCGCCGTAAATTAAATCTATAGCTGAGCTGTTTTAAAATTTGCGAGTAAACAAAATTGTACCAAATCAACAAACCAACAGTTTCTACTTGCTCTACAACTGCCACAAACCATTTCATGGGGCCACGGTAGAGTTATTGATCCTTCCCGTCGTCATCTCGCCTCTAGCATAACGTCAATGTGTACAAGCCAAACTAATAGGATAACAAAAATATGGTACGAAAGTCTTGCCTTTACTTTCAAAATAGACTAACTCTTTCTACGGAGGGGGCCAAAAATACCGTATGAACACGGTCTTGCGTATGATGCGCCGTCACCTTTATTTATCTCGAGCAAGCTTGAAAGTACGGCTCTACGTTGTATTTCACGCTCGGAACAAAAGATTCGCTTGTAGACTTTTGGACTGTTCTTATATGAAAGACCGTGTATATGATCTGGAACGCGGCCTGCGTACAATGTTGCCTGATGTAAGTGATTCTTTGACTGGTTCGCTTGCTTTTATGCTGACTTAGTGGGCAAATCTCGGCTCTCCTTTGTAGCCGTACGGGTATTTTTAGGGTGGCTGTCCAATGTTCCTCTTGGCGACATCGCAGACCCATTCTTATCGCACGCCGTTCGGCTGCTTATCTGACTAAATCACCGGGATCAGCGAGACAACATCGTTATGTTTACCAGTTGCATAAAGGGCGCTTGCATGTGGTAATATGTGTTCATATCTCTGAAGTGATAACAATTTCCACACAACGGTTTCCTTGCAGGCTAAGCCGTGCCGATGAGATACCGTCCTGGATGCGCTATAGCGCTGACAAAAGGCAGAAGGTAGGAAATTATTTTTCCAGTCTATTCCAGTATGACACGTACGTTCCAATATCGTGGGGACCCGGCCTCACAAAAATGGTGTTTTGTGCTGTGTGAGCCGCAGATACAGTTATGTTTGCACTGGGCGTATTTTTCGTTTGTGTAGAGTGCTTGAAATTGCCGGAGTTGTCGCACAAGAAAGGCGTTATGCACTCGCACAAAAAAACACTGCCCAGCAAACTGCGTTGCTGTAACGAAACCGGGCGTCCTTGACTTGTTGCCGCGTGTACATTTAACATTTGCGTGGTTTGGTTCATATGATACAATTATAACATGGATGCTTATGCTGTGCGACGTTACAGAGGGATAAGCGGTTATATTATGGTACCCAGGAATAAAATCACCTAGACAGTTCATACGCGAATATAAGATGTTCGGCACCACAATCCTGTGTTCGCTTCGGTTCAAGTTTTCCGGGACCTTGCTTCAAGCATTTTAAGTGCAGAACAGTTTAGGGGATTGCCTTGTCTTCGCAGCTCGCCCCACGCCGTACCGTCGTCATGGTGTCCACATAAGCTTCGAAAAACAAGCAGTTTGTATAGTCCTAACCGCTCGAGACTCATGAATCGCTGGCGTTTGCCATACATCTCACCTTTGTTTAACGTACAGGAAACTGCAGCTCCAATTGAGGCAAAACACATGTAATTAATCGGCAGCCCCCGCAGTAATTTTGTTAGGAATGCTCCTTGGTTTGATTTTTACGCTAGTAAGCGTAAACATCCCTCCCACCTCCCCTCGCGGGAACCCCTGTGTAGATGCGACGCATAGCGGGTTCCGCTGTTGTTTCCGTTAGGTTGGTTCTCCCATCGCGTGAAACGTGCCGTGAACCCCCTGCCGCGGCAATGACGCAACGTGGCGCGGCTATGACGCAACACAATCCAACACAATCCACTTTAATCCAATCCAATCCAAATCCAAACCAATCCAATCCAATCTAATCCAAGCCAAGCCAAGCCAAGCCAAGCCAAGCCAATCGAATCCAATTCAATGACCCTCGAGAGAGAGTGTTCGCTATCGGAGAGGAGAGGGGGTGAGCGGCGGAGAGCGCAGCTCGCGCGGGGAGGAGAATGGGGGAGGGGTGTGAACGGACAACAACAACGCCGTATGGAGGGACAAGGCGAGTGAATGAAGAAAAAAAATGGCGCGCTCCAAACTGCGCAGTAAGGCACCGGCACGTGCGGAATGAAAAGCAACCACAAAAAAAAAAGCTCCTGCTCATGCTGTTTCAGACAGGGGGCGCGCAAGCACTGCGAAGGCGGAAAATTTGAAAAATCGTTGTACCTAACTATGTTTAATACATCAGGCGAGCAGTTGGACAGGGCGGTGAACAGCGTGATGGGTTGTAGCAGTGAGCCGTTAACGGCGCCAGAGCCCATTATGGCGGATCATTGCTGGGCACTTCCGACAGCTTTCACGTTGAGTGGAACGGTTTTAATTTTTATATACCCAGGTACCGCGTATATACCTAACGGTTCAGGCTTCGAGACGTTACCCCGCGAACGTTTCGGCGGTTGTCCCACAGTTGTAACTCGATTTTGCGAAACACGATTTTATGAATTGCCCGATTTAACGAACAAATTAGGATACCCCTGGCCGCCGCCCATAGGCCTAATGCATTTATGAACAAGAAATAACAAAACTAACTTCGCCGCCACACTCGATTCAACGAAGCAGTTCGGGAAAAAATTCCCCGCATTTCCCCGAGGGGAAGAATGTGAAAGTGCGAATGCACGAGTTGAATTTGCGCGGTTCGGTAATGTTCGCGAAAGAGAGATCACACACACACACACAACTACAAAGAAAGAAAGATGCATTTATTCACAGACACCTATTTGTGTTGTCGTTGTACTTGATTGCTAGAGCGGATCTCAGCTTTGAAATTTCGTGTCAGTACTCCTTTAAGCAGGTGCATTAGCCCTTCCCACGCCCGATTCTTGGCCAATCCCCCACGTGGGTATGTGCCATGTCGGCGGCCAGGCAGCGCGCGCCCATCTCTCCCCGTTGCCAATGAAGACGAGGAGATTCCTGGCCAATCCCCCACGTGGGTATGTGCCATGTCAGCGGCCAGGCTGCGCGCGCCCATCTCCACGTGCGCGGACATCGCCGGTGGACGCAGGTTCAGGGTCGCTTAAGAAGTTCATTCGCACTTAAAATCGTGGAGAGCAACCCGCCCCTTGATCGTTGTGAATTGTTTCCAAAATGCTGGCTTCCACATTTCTACTTCTGAGGCTGCGTTGGTCTCCACAAGACCGCAACACGAGTAGGAATAGGCATCGCCCAGTGGTTGGGGAGAGCTTCATCGGCGTGACGAGGTGGCTGCAGATCAGAACTTTGACAACTTCGTGAACGCCGCCGCAGACACGGAATTTTACACAACAGAAGTTCTCGACGACGAGGGGATACCGCAGCTTGTTTCCAACGCACAAGAGGAGTCTGAAAATGCGAATGATTCGGATACTGTCGAAGCTCCCGTGCCCACACCAAGACAGCTGATGAACGCCGTCGACCTTCTGAGCCAGTTATTGGGGCACACGAGGGTGTCGCGAACGCTTTGACTTCACTGGCCGGCAACGAGCAGTGTGCGCTCGCGCTGCTCACAGAGCGCGCGTAGGCGAAAATTACGAGCTTTGTCACTAGGGAATAAATTTGTCGTCTCTCGATTTTAGGAAGTTCCTGATTAAATTAAATAATTCGCTGGTCCCAGTGACTTTGTTAAATCAAGGTTCTACTGTATTACATCATATAGACACATAGTTACCAAACAATGCTTTTCTGCGCTGAAGACTCGTATTTTACTGTGTGAGCAAGGAAGAGAGACTTATTGGGAATGCGGCCTTGCGGGTCTTTGTAAAGAAACAATTTATGCCCGCCGATTTCCATATGGAGCAAGCCTGAAAATCTTAGGGAATATAGTTGATTGTTCGTCTACGGGGGCAGTACCTTTAGAGTTCAATGACCTGCACTAACGAAGGCCCCTCATACATTTCAGCTCTACACCGACGACAAGAACTGGAAGAAGGACGAGCGGCTCATCGAGCTGGAGAAGCTCCGCAAGGAGATCGGGTCCACTCACGGATAAAGTGGACCGCGAAGCAGCTGGGCATCCTCCACAGCGCTACCGAGGTTGTGATTTGGCACCTGTGTCGGCCACTTACCGGCGACTCGTAAAATTGTAGCATAATAAATGCACCCCCCCTCTTCAAGTCGAAACGAGATGATCTAAGAATGAGAAAAAATGAAAGTTTTTGGCGTTTTTCTCTCCAAATCAGACACAAAAAAGTGAGGTGGCTCAAAACTGAAAAAGTGTTTTTGTTTTTGGTTGCCTGAGGTTCCATAGATAGATGTGAACATCGTTTAACTGCATATATTTTTTACAGAAATAGCATAACTTTCAAAGAGCTTAACATAGACATTGATGTATTCGGAACAAATATGGTCCCCATGCCATCACACCCAGTGGCGTTGGAACTTTTTTTTCCTGGGGGAGCAAAAATTATGCTACGGTAAATATCATCATCATCATCATCATCATCATCAGCAGCAGCAGCAGCAGCAGCAGCATCATCAATTATATTAACATTATGGTTGTTTTTTAAATACCTCGTAATTTATTTTCTTTCAGTGCTTCTGCAGGGTCTGTACAGTGCTGCTACCATGACTAGTGCATAAATTATCGCCATTGGCCCATCAACATAAAACCAAATCGAAGCCAGTCAAATATTCACTGAGTCACGACGACTGTGCCCTCTACACGAGGCAACAGTACCACCCACGATTCCGTACCTTTTTATTCATCAATGCAAAAGAGCTGTGTACATCGAAATAACAAAAAATAAAATTTGCAAAAGATTCGCAAAGATTCAAATTTGCACAAGATTAAAAAAATTCGCATACATCGTTGTTAATTGCTTCGAAATTAGTACGGTTATAGTTGCGGACAGATTTACATAGTATTGTTTTTGGAAGCAATAAATTTAGACTAAACATGAGTAACGAATAATTGCTCAAACATGGTAGATGTACGGGGTTAGAAACAAAATGAGGCATGGTTGTAAGGACTAGATCAAGAGTGTTAGCTGTACCATTTGTTTTTCTTGTGGGTTTCTTGACTGACTGAGTTAGCGAAAAAAGAGAGCAGAGGCACACCAAATCCTGCACTCAACGTTTCTTTCCCTGTCCAAGAACTACAGGAGCTCCTTGCCAGCCTCACTCAAAACAGAAAATCTCGTAAACATTACATCACCAACAAAATTTCCAGAATTGCGTATCCATTGGACACGTAATTTTGTGTCCGATCGCCAACAATTTGTACAATGTGGCAACCTTCATGCCGATTTGGCTCCAGCTGTGCCAAGAGTCCCCCAAGGTTCTGTATTAGCTACTTTGTTGCTTTTAATTTTCATCAATGACTAAGCTTACCAAGTAGATGTTCCATAAGACTCTTTGGAGACGAGTGCATTCTCTATAAGCAAGTGAAGCACCCTGAAGGCCAGTTCAACTAAATAATTCTTTAAAAAAGATAGCCGAGTGGGGCGACGACTGGCAAATGAAGATTAATATGTACAAACCAGTGTGCATGTCAATTACTAAGAAAATTTCAAAATGAATTTCTCGCAGAATTTTAACAATGTCGCAATTCAAAGTGTAAACCACTATAAATACTTAGGCGGGACCATATTTTCCGATCGTGGCTGGACGAAGCGTGTCTGTCACGTCACAAAGAAAGCGTTAAACAAAATATTTTTTAAGTGCGAATGCACTTTTATAAGCGACCCTGAATTCCGTTGACCGCCGTCCGTCCACATAGCAACAGCTGCGGGTGCGCGCGCTCCTCGTCTTCCTTGGCAACGGGGAGAGATGGCACATACCCACGTGGGGGATTGGCCAGGAATCTCCTCGTCTTTCTTGGCAACGGGGGGAGATGGGCGCGCGCTGCCTGGCCGCTGACATGGCACATACCCACGTGGGGGATTGGCCAGGAATCGGGCGTTAGAAGGGCTAATGCACCCGCTTAAAGGAGTACTGACAGGAAATTTCAAAGCTGAGATCCGCTCTAGCAATCAAGTACAACGACAACACAAATAGGTGTCTGTGCAGGGCACATACCCACGTGGGGGATTGGCCAGGAATCGGGCGTGAGAAGGGCTAATGCACCCGCTTAAAGGAGTACTGACACGAAATTTCAAAGCTGAGATCCGCTCTAGCAATCAAGTACAGCGACAACACAAATAGGTGTCTGTGAATAAATGCATCTTTCTTTCTTTGTAGGTGTGTGTGTGTGTGTGTGTGTGATCTCTCTTTCGCAAACATTACCGAACCGCGCAACTTCAACTCCTGCATTCGCACTTTCACATTCTTCCCCTCGGGGAAATGCGGGGAAATATTTTATTTATCCAGAGTGCACTTTATTTCTCCACCCATGAAACCAAACTTCCGGCATGCGTCCTGTTCACACGGCCTCTCTTGGAATGTGCAACCGTTGAGTGGTTCCTTCCCACCGCGTCTAACATTACAACTCAGGAAAGGTTTCAATGTAAAGCAGTGCGCTTTATATACAACAGGTAGGTATGGGCGCACTGACTCGCCAACTGAACTATTACGTCGCGCACAGCTTCTTTCGATTGAAGTTTCTATGTCAGGTAATTCACAAGTCATTGAGAATAAACCCTGGTTCCCTCTTGACCTTTCGCGACGCTAGACCGACAAGGCAACGCCATTTATAGGAATTGGAAGAGTATTAATTTAATTACAACACATTTAGCTATTCTTTTTCTCCACACAACATTCGGGAATTGGATGCATTAGGCCCTGTTACCACTCAACAGCCAACAATTGAAAAATTTCTACAACTTGCTGAAGAAAGTGTGACAGGCTGTGTATCTTGAGGGATAGGGTTCGTACTTACCCTGTATGTAATTGGTGTGCGTTATTATTGTGTGAATTGCCCAAATACATTTAAATCTATCTACTGTATTGCTTGTATGCATCCTGGTGTCTTGAGTGTTTGATTACGCATACTTGTTTTTCTTACAGTATTATTTTGATTATGCCTACTCTGAATGTTTACTGTAGATTGCGATAATATTGGCACTTTGCTGCGCAAGTTCCGTATCTTTTCTCTAACATTGAATGTATATGCTCAATTCTGTAATAATCCCCTTTGGGCATTGACAGTACTGTGTATATAAATAAATAAATAAAAAACAAATAAATAAATAAATAAATAAATAAATAAATAAATAAATAAATAAATAAATAAATAAATAATAACACCAATTACATAAGTTGCTCGCCACGTTCTTAACAAGCGTTGAGAGTCTGGAAAACTAACATGAAAATAAAAACACGGCGACACAACTCTCATTGCAACGCCCCACAAGCTTGTTTCCACTGACAAATGGCGACTGATATCACTCGCTTACCATCAGAGGAACCCATTCCGACAACTTATGTATGCTAGCCTAATGGCATACCTTAAACACTCCAACCTTAGCCCCTTTCTTATTATTGGCCTTAAGAAAATTTATTAACACAGAACGCGATCACCCAGATAAAAGAACAATTATTTTTTACCTTATCAAAAGTAATCCCAGTAACATCCTCAGCCTAGCAACATCCTCGCCCTGGACGTGCAAGGGCATTCAACACCATTTTTCACGATGCAGTCTTGCAAGGCTTAAAACAACATTTGCAGGCCAGCTTCGTCCAGATTCGTACAAGCCATGCTGCAAACGAAACAGCTACTATGCATGGTATTAGCATAAAGCTTAGCTGTCAGTTCCTTCTTTTGGGAACACTGTGAGCTATCACCGTGCCCGCCGTGTCAGCCCATGCGTCCGCATCTCGGAGAAAAAAAAAACAGCCCCAGGCGACCTTCGTTTGCGGCACTACGACCCGGTTGAGGGCCAGGGTGTCTACATGTAAAATAGAGACAGGCTAGTTGGTGAACATAAACTGTTGAAATTTAGGCCCGAACAGGACAGGGAAAAGAGGGGGAAGGGGGGCGGGGGGGGCGACCGGGCGCCTGCTATCAACTCAAGTTTATTTAAAAAAAAACACACACATATATGTACCTCCTCAGATTCTATCAGCGAACCCTCTGTCAGTATCTATGAAAAGGAACGACACTTGTATAAAAAAGGTAGATGCCGGGGTGAGCGCCGTTTTGGTCTCTCGCTCTTGTATGCGCATGTGTAGAGGAGTACATTTCTTCTGAGAAGGTGTGTGTATTTTAAAGCAAATCTTTCTACCTCTACCAGCCAACGATTCTTTCGCGGCGTACGGGACTATAAACTTCCAACGCAGCGGAGGTGGCTGCGGGGGTGTGGGGGGGGGGGGGTACACTGTAGATGGCGCGGCGAATTTACCCAGCGTTTCCCGCGCGGAGGTGCCTGCTCGCCGGCGGGTGCGTCGGCAGTACTACTCTGTTGTCTGCTTTGATGACGGTTGTTTTGGGCCTGTTTTAGCGCAGCGTCGGGTCCATTGCGTGCTTCGTTTGCACGGCTTAACTTGTTCGACGGCACCTCCTGCGTAACAGGAACCCGACGCAATGAAGTGGTGGTACGGCAAAGATACGTTAATGATTGGTTTGCAGGGCCGGAAAGCACAAGAGACCGCCAGGTAAATACTGCCAATGCTGCCAGACATCTTGCCGCCAGGTAAAGACTGCCATTTTCGCAGGCTTTGCCAAGAATGGGACTCCCTTTTCGGCGAATACCAATTCGGTTGTGTTTTAAGAGGTATTACAAAAGGCGAAAGGAGCCACTGCTTCTGCTAAATGGCGACTATAAATGTTCCGTCACCTGTCTTGCAATTCTTCAACACACTAAACTAACTCGTTTTAATCGGCATAAATGGGAATAACTAATCTCACATGCCGAATGGTTTGGGTGTCTGCGCTTGTGTCGCGCGGTGGTATAGCCCCGAGCTAGCACATCAGGATGGCTAGGTTCCACTGCGTCACCGTCTTCTTTCTGTCGACACACGGCCGTGCTACAGCGGCGGCGTCCGCCGCTCTAGTACGGCAGTTGCCGACGATGCGACGTTCGGGACGCCGCCCCCTCGAATCTCCGGTAACGGCTGGCAGAATCTCTCGTTTCACTCTCTGTAGAGCCATGTGCGTGAATTCAAGTCACACCGCATAGGAAATTGTCATTTAAAGCTTTGCTTTTCCATCACCTTCACAGCGTGGAGTGGCGCCAATTTTTTTCTTTGAGAATAAACGTCAGTTGATAAGTAAAAGGCGGAGTCGTTCCCTCTCCTGTCCCTAGCGTGTTCGCACTTAATATTTCGATGTCAACAGGTAGGAAAATTCAAAGTGACATTTTGAGGGGACGGCCTACGTGCCCTTTAGAACTCGCCACCACCACCGGAGAATGGAGCCTGGATTGCGAAAAAAAGTGGCACGGCGCACAAAATGCCTTCGCTACAGCCTTGTTGCTTGGGAACACGAATATCGACACAATTGCGACCTCACTAAGCCCACGGCAACGTCTTTCTGTACAAAAGCCAGACCATGCTGCCGAAGAAATTGCTAGCACTCTGGCGGGCGCTAATTGAGATAAAACGTTAGCGTGGAAGTGAGTAGATTGTTAGCCGGGATATTAGACACATCTATCGGCATGTATCAGAGCGGCCGAAGGGGAAGGCACTCGGCGAGGGCTGAACAATCTGCATCCGATACCAAAACGCGGCAGCTGCCAATCGGCTGATTTGTGACGATGACTTCCCTCCTGTCTTCCCACACGCAGGCTGTTGGACGCTCGGGAAAACAGTAATTGGCGTGGATGTAATGGTATTTAGCTCGGTGGGGCACAATACTGATTGGCGTGGATGTAATGGTATTTAGCTCGGTGGGACACAATACTGATTGGCGTGGATGTAATGGTATTTAGCTAGGTGGGACACAATACTGATTGGCGTGGATGTAATGGTATTTAGCTCGGTGGGGCACAATACTGATTGGCGTGGATGTAATGGTATTTAGCTCGGTGGGACACAATACTGATTGGCGTGGATGTAATGGTATTTAGCTAGGTGGGACACAATACTGATTGGCGTGGATGTAATGGTATTTAGTTAGGTGGGACACAATACTGATTGGTGTGGATGTAATGGTATTTAGCTCGCTGGTACACAATACTGATTGGCGTGGATGTAATGGTATTTAGCTCGGTGGGACACAATACTGATTGGCGTGGATGTAATGGTATTTAGCTAGGTGGGACACAATACTGATTGGCGTGGATGTAATGGTATTTAGTTAGGTGGGACACAATACTGATTGGCGTGGATGTAATGGTATTTAGCTCGCTGGTACACAATACTGATTGGCGTGGATGTAATGGTATTTAGCTCGGTGGGACACAATACTGATTGGCGTGGATGTAATGGTATTTAGCTCGCTGGTACACAATACTGCTGCAGCTGCTGCCTGCCCAAAAGCTGTCGCACAACAGCGCTATTATGACAGTCACTTTGCAGCGTTTGACGCACGGCCAACTTCCACTCGCTGGTACGGAAGTTTGGGTTGACTTGCAGCACAATGTTCTCACACCGATGAACTGACGAACGTTAACCCGGCACAGCCTCCGTTATATAATAACTGGAACACGCTTTGTGGAAGAAAAACAGTGTGCAGCCAGACAGACATGGGGGAGTAGCGGCCGCCAGCGTTGTGCTCGGGCATACGACGCGCTCTAGCAAGGGGGACGCGAAGGCGCTGGAATGGCTGCACAGACAAATGTTTGTCGGCATGGCCACCACGCAAGTGTGCACAACCTATAGGCTTCCCGACATTTTGTTGAGGCTTTTCCTTGCTTGGCGACATTTCATTAGCAAGAAACTCTCAAAGGCTCCGCCATTTTTCACGCCTTGCCCAACACTGCTCTGATCTAACTGTTCCCTAACGCACCATCTGTATTTGAAACACCTGTCACCCGTTACCCATGTTGCGGCGTCGATTGAGATGAATCGATAAACCACCTCGCCGAAGGTTTTGTTATTTAATTTTGCGTGTCACATTTTTGCCGCATGTCATGGCCATAATGTGTCGCTTGGTGTCGAAATATTTCAATGCTGAATAAATTAGGTACACATAATACTGCCTTATACTTCAAAATAGTGGTGTTGAGTGGGTGATCAGTACAGTAAGGACGGCAATGTGGTTTCTTGAAGTAAGAGTGAGTCAAGGAAAGAGAGCGCAGTGCCATAGTTTGTTATATTTTTAAAATTGAAGTCAGAGCTAACGCATTTGTCTGAACTCAGTATCCGGAGTACCGCCTGGTGATATTTGAATATCTAAGGTTAGGATTGACGACGGCTCTGAGTCGTCCGTTGTGGTAAACACGTTCCGCCTAGACGAGTCCGGCTTTTGCCTCCTTTATATTTGTTAGATCTTAACAATCAAGTGTAAATTTCTGGGTTAGCTTGGCATTAGTTTTTTCAAGTTATTATTTTTCAGAAGGTTAAATTAGCTTTGTTTACGTTAGGAAACGGCGGTGGACGTCGCATTAATGAAGTGTTAACAGTGCCGTGTGACGGAACTCTATAGACGAAGCCTTGCCTTAAACATGCCTACTAGCTACAGTTCAATTCGGCTTGGATACCCCGTTCACTACGGAAACTTTGGAAACTTCGCATTGGATTGAGTGTTGCTCTCAGCCAAGAAAGTAATCCGGTGTAAAATACGCATGAGTATGCGAGCATTCAGCGAGAACGTGCCGTTGAAAAAAAAATTGTATACTTCTCACGACCAATCTAATAGTTCAATTTTTCGGACGCTTACCGAACCAAATGAACGAAAAAATTGAGAGCCCACCGGCTCATGGAACTATGCTTAAGAGAAAAACTTGCAAATAGAAAAAAGTGTTCTATGGCAGCGGAGCCGATTAACGTTGAAGGCATATCACGCTAAAACTAAAAGAAGTGTACTTGAAGAGGGGATGTCAGGACAAAAGCGGGGCCACTACAGGTTAATGGAACAGTGCAAACAAAGAAAATTAAAGCAGGCAAATACATTTGCTTCATGGATACACTAAATATAAAAAAATAGTTGCAAAAAGTTACTCTTATTTGAGACTAGGCAGCTGAAAGTCTCTTGAAGAGGACGTATAATCGCTGTGGACACAGTTAAGCAGAATATAATAGTGCACAGGTCACCAGTTGTGTTCACTTTATTAAGAATGTTTTTGTAGCAACGAAACTTTTCAAAAAACGACGGCCTTCGTAGAGTGTTTATTTTTGGTAAATTCTCATGAAATTTGCTTTTTTGTACCTATAAGTGAACAAATTATCGACAAATGCCTCAATAGGATACCCCTGGATATGCCTAATGTACGCTGCGATAGTGGGATTAATCAGGGACAAGCAACTGATATTCGCTGAGGAGCATAATTATGTCACTGGGCAGTCAGTCCTTAATCTCCAGTTCAGCATCTTCCCGAGCCTTCTTGGCGAAGCCCAGGAACAACTCTTCGAGGTTGGTGTCCGTGACGATGACATGTTCAAATTGAAATTCCTTCTGTAGTGCTGATACCCTGCCGAAGAGCGCACTCCAGGCGGGTCTCTGGTCCAAGAAGTACTCAAGCCTCTGAAAGAAGCATTTTTTGAAAAACAGAAAGAAGTGACAAATCATAGTCTCCCTTAGCCCGTTTCCCACGCACTACGGGTATAAAATACACTGCACTTCAAAGACATCATTAATTGCTATCGCTGAAAGCTCATAGCTCGCGTATTGCGACAACCGCGAATCAAATGCGATTTTTACAAATGCCGGTGGTCGCTATGTGGGAAGTGGAAACACTAATTAACATTTTAACATCAAAGACGTTCTAACAGCAGACCTGCTTTGGCCTCACATATCCGTCCGTTAGAGAGAAACCTTGAAGACTAAAGAAAAAATGTGGTCAAAGACGTCCCAGGAATCGAACCTTGGCCCTGTACGGCGCGAAACCGGCAACCTAACCAGTGGGACACACCAACTCTTTCCTGTAATGCTGGGCCACACCAAACTCCCGACAGTTACTAGTTAGCAGCAGTGGGAAACAAAACATGTGTAGCCCAACGGAAACATAAAAAACGCTTCCCTTCGTAGCGCAGGCGTTGGCTTCGGACTTGGCCACGGGTTCTCGCGCGTCGCAAAAAACGATCAGGGCCTGCTACTTTCAGCGACAAGATCAGAAAAAAAAACTGTGGTTGATTCATCTGTCGTAGGAATCGGTAAAGCACGAAAGTGAAATATGCAGTGAATTCTGCAGCTGAGCATGATTTGCGGGTCGGTGGCTGTCTTGTGGGTGTGCTTGGCGAGCGACGTCCTTCTGGCAGGTCGCTTCGGCAAAAGTGTACTGACGCTATTTCCGAGGCGGATATGACGTCAGTGAAATCTTGGTGTATCCAGGCATAAAACAGTTCCGTGTTAAAATATAAAACGCGAAAACCAACAACCCCAAATACAACCTACTCTTTAGTACTAAAGGTTGCTTTCCCGCTAAAAGACGATGTGTGCAGGGGTGCACCCTTTACAGCCAGCTTGCTTTGTTGTACTGGCGTTACTTCTGTGACGGATATGACGTAAGAGAAATCCTTGTGAATTCCGGAATAAAACACTTTCGTGTTAAAAATGTGAGGGGATGACATATGGAGCGGATGCTTGGCACCTTACTAAACAACTGGATACCAAATTTAGGTTATCTCAACGGACCAGGGAAGGAATAATGTGGATCAGAGGAAATGAGCTTTGTTGATAAGAGAACAAACTAAAGTAAAAAATATAGTTGAAATAAAGAAAACATGGAATTGGGCTCTGACACCGTAATGAAGTGAAACGAAAATTTGTGGGCTACCAGGGTGACAGAGAAGACACCCAGATACGCGTCTAAAAACAGGAAAACCAATTACTCCATGGAGGGACGAAATAAGACAGTTTGGAAGCAAAACAACGTATTGGAACAAGCTAATTGTTACCCCATTTGTAACAACGTTAAGCACATGAACGAAGACGAAGGACGTAGGGGACAAGGACCGGAGCTACTTACAACTGAATTTTAATAGCGACAAAGGCCCATATAAATAAAAAAGAAGGACACGCTCACAGGACCATTTGAGTTAATCACACCACTGCGCAGCCCACAACAGACAACATCATACACGCATGTGTCAAAAACATCCATCTGTTACACCAGCTCTTTCGAGGACAAAAATAGAGGCGTCGTGTTTACGCAGTCAGTAACCCGCTGCATTTCCGCGGCCTCAACATTCTCTCGAATGCGCTCATCAGCGTCTCGAAATATGATGGGGCACGCATGGTAAAGAGGCTCGCAGTCGTCGCGCTCTTGACATGGTTCGCCAAATTATCATGTTTGTCTTCTTGTAGGTTGCTCAAATGCTCCCGTAAGCGAGTATTCATGCTCTGCCCCATCTGGCCAACGTATGCTCCTTTGTAATAAAGACGCAACTTTTGCACGATGCCTTCCGCGAAACGCACGCACCGGCTCTGGAAAGTAACGAGCGAGGCATTTGTTTTTTTTCCTTTCTCAAGGGGCACGTTTTCCTGCAAAGCCTAGTTATTTTAGTAATCGCCGATATGACTACTTTGACACCCGCCCTTAAACAAACAAGCCATGCAAACCAAATACAAGTCTGTGTTATTCGAAATATTTCGTTTTTTGTGTAGCTCATTGCTTTTCCGGTAGCAAGGGATGCTTTATTCACTGATAAAGTAATCAATTAAAGTTAAAAATTTCATTCTACCTCCGAATCTTGGGTTTCGTCACGTCTTCCAAAACGCCACGTGGACGGGGTTTCAAGCGGACTTCAAGTGCGCTCTTCAGCCTGCAGCGGGCTGCGGAGTCTTGTTTACCGTCAGGCCTCCTGGATGACACAACCATACTGCTCCGCACCGCTATTCGCTTTTGCGTTGCTTTTGACCGTATTTGCACCTGTCTTCTAATTGTTTCGCGAAACATGTGTTATGCACGACGAATAGGGTCACATACGACATGTCGCTTACGCTAATCGGCCAATGTCGGCTGAGACATCCGCAAAGCGCGACAATGCTGTGCAGCTATAACAAGCACAGTGCGCGCAGTACCAAGAGCAGTACGCACTAGTACTTCCACATTTGCGTGCAATTTGGTAACTCCCATTCTTCACCCCACCATTCTTACCTATAAAATGAATGTACATTACACTTACGCGAAAACAGCTCGTTATGTCAGCTTATAAGCCCTGCCTGACTTGCATTTGCTTTTGTCGCCTTCAGCTAATCGTACGACTCTGCATATGACGTCCTATGTATTGCGGAAAGTGACCTAAAGAGTCGCATAGCAATTCCATTTTTTCCTAATTATGTAGCTTATTCGAACAGAGTTTACGTTAATAGGGGTGCAGTAGGATTCCAACGAGGCAAGCTTTCGAATGAACCAAACATGTTTTGTCTGCATGGCCCCTTACGGATGTGCGATATGCGATGCATATCGCATATCGCACAACTTTATGCATATACGGGATGCACATACGAGATGACCGCTACCCTTTTGTCCTTTTGTGCCACATGACTATTTTCCTGTTTCGGATATTGGCGCGTTTTTTTTTCCTTCGTGCGAATCGAATCGGCCAAAGCCAGGATTATACTTTCGCGATATCCTGCTAATGTAATGCGCAACACCTGAGAGTCAAAACTGAAGTTCAAGAGGTGTTTGCACGATTTCTTCAGCGCGTTTCTGAGACAGGTGCTGGCGATGCTTCTCCTTACTAGCTTAGTGTACGGCGACGCTGACGGTAATAATGATTTCTGGCTACCGGGATCGTACAACACACACACATACATACATACATACCATACATACATGCAGGCATACATACATACATAAACACATATATACATACATACACGCATACATACATGCATACGTGCATACGTGCATACATACATACATACATGCATACGTGCATCATACATTCATGCATGCATACGTGCATGCATCCTTACAAGCATACGTGCATACACCCTTCCATCCATACATATATGCATACATCATCATCATCATCTTTACCATACATATATACATATCATCATCATCATCATCATCATCATCATCACCAGCCTATCTGTGCTATAGTGTACTAGAAGTTTTAGAGTCGCCCGCCCGGCCGCCCGGAGAGATACTGGTTTCGCACAGAAAATAGCGGTGGCGCTGTAGTCAACCACCACTGAAAGCCGCGGCTGGGCGCGCTCACGGCCGCACGCCCGGTGGGGCCAGGAAACGCTGCTACTTTACCCGCAGAGCGCTGGAAATTTGTTTTGGGGTCGTCCAATTGCCTAAATATACTGTAGGTACAGTGGACTGTGGGTAACGAAATGAAAAATAAATGCTGCAGCTCATTTTGCGTTAGTTTTGCATTTCCCGCTCGATAAAAACGAAAAAATTACGGGTTTTCCTTTGGTGCGGCATTCGAAGCGGATTGTAAAAACAGTAATTGCAGCGACATTTTCGCTATTCTAACTTTCTATCGAAAAGTATTTTGCGTGAAATTGCCGGATATGAACCAGTTCATGATTATTTTATGATTGTGCCCTTATTGTGCTGTTTGATGGACATAATTGGTCGACACAAATGACATGAAAAAATATGAGGCCTGGGATGATGGCCGTCTTTCCCTTCATTCGTATCGCCTGGACCCCTGGTCATGGCTCCCTTGCTGGAAATGAGCACACGCTCGCCCGAGAAATAGCCCACCGGGCATCAGGGGAAGCGGATAGACAGATCCAAGGTGACTCCACGACATCAGCTTCCATCATCCCATCCCACAAACCTCTCAACATACACTCACACTCGCCTACTCCCGCTCACAAAGAAAAACACTACCTTCACCCCCACTCCCTATCCGGCGACCACGCCACGCCATGGCGGCAGCTCCAGACACACATGTTCCCAAACTTACACCCAACACACCCCTTCTTTCCCAACCAATCCTCCAGCAACTGCCCGGCTTGCAAGAGCCGCACTCCCAACCTCTACCACTCTGTATGGGAGCGTCCGCGTCCACAGACGGGCTCACCCCTATACGCATCCCCATTCTCTGCTCTTGGAAGGCTGCTCTGTCCAGCACTGCCCGCAAGACCAGCAACGGCTGATCGAGCGGGCCCGCCGGACAGCGTTCGCCATTGGAGTGCTGGACTGAGGACCCCACTCATCGAGGCTGCTCTCCGGCCAACAAATGAGTTCAATAAATGTTTTCACCACCACCCCCTTGCCATGCCGGAAGCAGTAGTTGGTCCTGCAGACTTGGCACTCCGTTTACAGTACACACTTCCTTACCGAGTGCCTGTGACATAGTAGGTTAATAAAATAAGAAGGCCCACTAACGACAGTACAAGCATCAACGGTAGGTGTATCCCAGAAGAAGGCACTTGGTATTTTCGTTCCAAATAGAAACGTAATAAAACAGTAAACTTTTTGCAGCCTATAAAACGTGCGCCCCGCTGCTTTTGCTTCATGCGCAGAGTCAAGAAGGGGAAGAAAAAACATTCCTGGTGCTTGTCCGTCAAATTAATCCCTCGTTAACTCGAACTCTGCTATCCCAAAATATCTTCTCGAAACTTTTTCTCGTCGTGTGTTTACCTTCAATAGGCTCTACGGATTTCCCCGCTTTATCTCGAAATGTTTTTTTTTTCGGAGGACCACGGATATCTCGAAATACTGGGAGACAGGACACAAGGCAAAGTCCGCTACAGTCAGCTGATAAGGTCCCCGTTCGAATGATTACTTCCACTACACGCCCAACGCGGTAGTGAAGTGCAAGTTTACGCGGACTACGCGTCCCCGTTACCGGAATTCTGTCTCGCACGCACATCACTGAGATAGCTGTGGACGACGCAGCTGATTATGTGGACGAGGAGGAGCCCCCAAAAGTGCCTACAATAGCAGAAACAACCAACATGCTGCGTCTGCTTCGTAACAATTAAGGTAGAAAGTAGCGGTGGCGACCACCAATTCATGCGATGCATACAGAAGCTCGAGTACGCTTTTCTGGGATGTAGATGCGAACGCGAAATAGACGAGCACAAGACAGTTCTTTCTTCTGCAATAACAAAATGTTCTTTTTCCAAGCGAATTATTTTGCCTTTATCCCGAAATCTCCCCGTGTGCAATAGTGCTTTTGTTAGCAGCAATAGCTGTTATTTCAGGGACCTGGCGATACATTTTCTGCATTTGACTTAACTCGAAAGAGCGCGCTTATCTCGAAATTTTCAGCTAACTTCACCACTTTTAGTTAACGAGAGGATACTGTATACCGACACGTTTTGAGAATACGCACCAAAAATTGAGAAAGCATCTTTGCGGGAAGGGGGGCTGGGGGGGGGGGGGGGGGGGGGCTTGTACTCGACTGTTGAATGTTTGCTGAAGCGGAGTCGTGACGTTCTGCGTCTACTTTCTAAATCAGCTGACCACAGGCGCGGGCTCGATTCCCGGCCGCGGCGGCCGCTTTTGTGATGAAGGATAAAAGCTGAAAAGCCCGTGTCTTCGAGATTTCGGCGCACGTTAACGATCCTCAGGAGGTCAAGATTATTCGGGAGCCATCCACTACCGCTTGCCTCATCGCCTGTGTAGTGCCGGTTCGTTAAACCTCATAATCCAAAATAAATCAGCTGCGCAAGCGCAGAACACCTCAGCGAGTAACGCAAATCTTACCGCGCGCAGGCTGGGAGCTGGTGCCTGGGGGCCGGCTGTTAAGTGGTCGACGACAGCAGCGCCGCCGCTATACCGGTTTTATTTTCTGCGTGAAAGTCGACCTGGCGGAACAATTGGAGATGCCGCCGCTCCGGCCACTCTAAAACTTCTAGTAGATCTATCGGCGCCCACTGCAGGGCAAAGGCCACTCCCATTAACCTCCGATTACCCCGGTACTGTGCTAACTGCGACCAATTTATCACCGCACATTTCTTGATCTCATCTGCCCATCTAACGTTCTGCCACCCCCTGCAGCGCTCGCCTTGTCTAGGGATCCACTCTGTTACCCTTAATGACCCACGGTTATCTTGCCTTCGAATTACATGCCCTGCTCACGTCCATTTCTTCTTCTTAATTTCTACTAAGATGTCTTTAACACCAGTTTGCTGCCTTACCCACTTTGCTCTCTTCTTGTCCCTTAATGTTACACACCTATCTTCTTCCGCTCCATTGACCGCTGAGTCGTTCTTAATTTAAGTTGAACCCTCTTAGTGAGCCCCAAGTTTCTGCCCCGTAGGTGAGTACCGGTAAGATGCAGCTGTCATACACTTTCTTCTTCAGCGACAATGATAGGCTACTATTCATTATCTGAGAATGTCTGCCATATGCACCCCACCCCATTCTGATCCTTGTAACTATCTCTGCCTCATGGTTGGGATCCGGGGTCACAACTTGACCTAAGTAGATATATTCGCTTACCACTTCCACTACCTCCCGCCATCCCAAACCGCTGTGCTCTCCTGAGGTTATTGATCATTACTTTGGTTTTCTGCATATTAATTTTGAGGCCCACGGTTCTACTCTGTTCGTCCACTACGGAAAGCGTGCTTTGCAATTCGTCCCCGGAGTTACGTAGCAAGGAAACATCACCAGCAAATCTTAGGTTACTGAGTTAACCCTTATTCCCCCCTGCTCCCAATCCTACGTTCTGAATACTTCTTGTAAACATGCTGTTAATAACATTGAAGAGATTGTGTCGCCTTGTCTGACGCCCTTATTATATAGGTATTTCACTTTTCTCCTTATGGACGGCGATGGTAGCTGTGGACCCATTCTAGATATCCTCTAGTATTCTTGCGTAATTGTCATCTACCCCTGGTTCCGTAATGGCTGAATGACTGCTGAGGTTTCGATCGAGTCAAATGCTTTCTCATAATCTTTGAAGGCTATATATGGGGGTTCAGTATACTCAGCGCACTTCTCAGTTACCTGATTTATCGTGTAAATATGGTCCATTGTTCAATAGCCTTTACGGAACCCTGCTTGTTCTTTAGGTTGACTGAAATCTACGGTTGCAGAAAATCGGTTAGCGATTACCTTGGTAAGTACCTTGTAGACGACAGACAGTAAGCTGATTGGCCTGTGATATTTGAAGTCCTTCATGTCACCTTTCTTATGGATTACGATGATGTGCGCGTTCTTCCAAGCTTCCGGTGCACTTGCGGTCATTAGGCTTACGTATACAGGTTTGCCAGTTTTTCAAGTAGAATTTCTCCGCCATCCTTCAAGAGGTCTGCTGTTATCTGATCCTCACCAGGTGCTTTGCCCCCTTTAATTTCTTTCAGAGCCTTCTTTACTTCTTCGGTCGTTACTGGTGGGATGTCTATCTCCTCTGAATTACTTTCTCGTTCGGCATTATCCTGTATGTGCCGGCTACTGTACAGATACCTATAGAACTCATCGGCTACTGTTACTATTTTATCCCTATTTGTGATGACATTGCCCTTGCTTGTCTTTAAGTGCATACATCTTATTTTCCCCCACGCCAAGATGCCTCTTCACTGCTTTCAGGCTACCTCCGTTCTTTACAGCGTATTCGATCCTCTCCATATTATACTTCCGTATGCAGGCTGTCTTACGCTTATTGATTAACTTCGAGAGGTCGGCTAGTTCTATTCTGTCAGCTGCGGTAGAGATTCTCATGGTTTGCCGTTTCCTGATTAGATCTTTCGTCTCCTGTGAAAGTTTACCAGTATCCTGTCTAGCCATAGTGCCCCCTACTTCTACTGCACACTCCGTGATAATGCGTGTAAGGTTGTCGCTGGGTTCGCAGCGACAACCTTACAGAAAATAAGAGTTCGCAGTCAAGAAAACCTCGGATAGCAAAAGGGAGGTTGTGGTGGATCATAGCAACAGATGAAGATATTTTTTGAGTCAGAAATAAAGTAGTGAAAAAATGCCCGCTGGGTGGGGTCCGAACCCACGAACACCAGAATACCGGTCTGGTGCGATAACCACTACACTACCGGCGGGGCTGTTTCCCCAGCACTTTCTCGGGTATTTAGGTTGAGCTATTTTTTGTTTCCTGCACTTGGGGGTGGTAGCCAGCGCCACTCGGACTACTCGGGGTGAAGGGGTCCTTCTTTTTAACCCCCGTGCCGTGACTCGAGTGTCTACAACATGTCGAGAGTGGTCGGACCAGCATTGAACCCTCTTAAGCCACCTTTGGTAGAGAGACTTGCAGAACAGAGGCCCTCGCTAAGCAAGTAGCGAATCAGAAAATGGGAAATGAGGGCCTCGGTGAAATAAGACAGAAAATAAGGGTTGGCAGACAGGAAAACCTCGCTACATACATACATACATACATACATACATACAGGCGTACATACATACATACATACAACATCCATACATACATACATACATACATACAGGCGTAAATACATACATACATACATACATACATACATACATACATACATACAGACATACATACATACATACATACATATACAAAGAAAAAACTTCGAACACGGTATAGATTGTTGACAACGTTCCAGCAAACAGACTCGCCTTCGCCAAGCCAAACCTTCGCCTCGATGGCACGATTTATATATGGGTAGGTCCCCCGGAGAGAAGGAAATGGAATCTAGTAACGGGATTGGTATGAGAGTTTGCAGGGGGAGATATTGAGGAGGAAGTAAGGTTGTATAGTCTTAGCAGTGAAGTCGGTAAGAGGGAAGTCAGGTGTGGTGAATATTCTGTGAAATTCTTGGAGGGAAAGGGTGAGAGGGTGTTAGTTGCCACGCCGCTAGGCCTACAGAAAGGTTTTCAGAAACGGCGGAAGAAGAACAGGTAGTGAGAGAAGTTCATATCATAAGGTACCTGCAAGCCCCTGGTCAAAAGAAAAGGAATAAAAGGGGGAAAATAAAGGGAAAGTAACAAGTTAAGGAAAAAACACACACACGCACAACACACACGTCGAAAAGCAATAACTTGGCAAGGGAAATGACACGTGTCGCCAGCAGCCATATCCCTGAAACAGGCCTTTTCTGGAACTCAAAAACGAAAAGTTAAAGTTAGAAGGAATACATACATACATAAAAATAAAAATATAACTTACATAACAAAATAAAAATATACATAAATAAAAAAATAAAAATAAAATGGAATACATACATACATACATACATACATACATACATACATACATACATACATACATACATACATATAATGAATTTTAAACACAAATCCTAAACTTCAGATCGTCCGTTTCAGGCACATCATGAGTGACCTCAAAAGAGCTATGGCATTCCTTGAAAATCCCCAGTGTACTCACTACCCCAAAGGGAAGGCTTCCTCATTACTTTTCATGAGCACCAAAAAGTCATCGACATTCCAAAAAACGTTTATGACTCCTGTGCCCTTTACATTTTCCACGAGATTCCTGTTGATGTGAGCCATAGCGAGGTTACTCAGTGCGAGAGCAACGCAGGGCCGAATACATACTCCTTTTTTTTTGTAGTAACCACCCTCTTTCCAGTGAATTACGTAGAACTCACGTAGGATTTTAACGAATCCAAAACACTTGAAGACTGACTGCACATTCATCCGAAAAACGCACAGGACGAAACCCCAAAATCGAATCTTCAACAGTCGAAAACATCTCGATAGGAAAACTCGATAGCACATAAGCAACTGGTGTGGTTTTCGACTCAGAATTCATAGGAGGTGTTCAAAACCATTAAGTGGATGTAAAAGGTATGTACTACACACTCCCTCACGAGCTGATGCTATCGAGTGTTGAAGATGTGATTTTGCGGTTTGCTCCTCTGGTTTTTTTTTTAAATAAATGTGGTGTCTCTGTTTATAGGTTTTTGGATTTGTTATAATTCTATCCGATTTCAATGCACGTACCACGGCGTGAGGTTGTGGCCGTACATAAGAAGGGAATGTGTGTTGGGTCCTACGTTGCTCCGGCACTGAGTAACCTAATCCTTGCCTCACTTATTCAGGACTATTGGAGGCACGTTAAAGGGTACAAGAGTCATAAAAGTGTTTCTGTACGTCACTGGGTTTTTTTTTGTTGCTGAAGAGTAACGAGGAAGCCTTCCCTGTGGACGTGGCCGTACACTGTGGTTTTTATAGGAATGCCTTAGCCCTGTTCAGGTCGCTTACGAGGTGAACAACGGGTAGATGTATATGACAAGCGCAAGGGTTTCACAAGTTTCAAACGGTTATGACTATTTAAACAGCTTAGTTTTCGAAGCCTCTGCGGGACGCCCTACGACCGAACGCCGGACTCTACTTCGGTCCGTTATCTCGTGGCACAGCCTGATTCCGGCAGTCGTGTGACATCGACCGTTGCAGCGAGCTACGACGACAAGGCGAGCCCCTGAAATCGCTCACAGATCCACAAGAGGATGATCAGGTGACCGAAAAGTGCAAAAAAGTAGTGGTCATCCGGTATATGCATCGCATATCGCTCAGCCTTAAAATGACTGGTTAAAGATTGGTCGTGAACGTTGTCATATCGGCCCCTGATAAGCTATCTGGACTTTGTCGCAAAAGGTGCGCTGGGAGAAAAGGGAAAAAGTGAATGCCTCATCAATCACCTGAACTAATACGTGCATTGCGCGGAAGATATTGTCTACAAGGTCTGCTTTTGTTGCAAAAAAGTGTACGTATACGGGAACATCACAACAAAGTATAGAGAGGCAATGAGGCTAATTTGGCTAATAAACGCGCAGAGTGTGACGACTGTGAACCTCTATACGATGCTTGCACGGTCATACTTCGAGACTCTGATCAGTGCACGAGTGAGATATTTGAGGCCACGGGAATACAGCGGGCTTCCGACTGCGTGAGCACGACGTCTCTATCATTGACATCGAAAGAGGTGCCTTTTTTAGATTGACGTTCTTGACACATGCATGCGTGATGGGGTGCGTTGTGGGCTGGGCAGTGGCGGGATGAACGCCTGTGTCCTACGAGCGTGTTCTCATTTTTTTTATTTATATGTCCGTTCAATGCTGTTAACATTCAGTTGTAAGTAGCGCCGGTCCATGTCTTCTACATGCTTCGTCTTCCTTGCTGCGTTTAATGGTGTTATAATCTGAGGCTAATAATGGATTCTAGTGGCGCAAGACACGGGAATGGTTGCAGGTCGATGGGAGATTTCCTGCTGCAGGGTACCTCGTGGACATCTACTCAATGTGATAATGCAACAGCCGGTTCTCCGACGAAGGGACAGGGACCACCAGCTCTGCTGTTTTTCCATCCTTGCACCAGTAATGCACGCTGCGCCAATGCTTTGTGAAAATCTTTAACCACTCCATTTCAAAAATCAAGGACATCTATACGTAGCGTAGGAGTTCTACTTACATATATTGGGGCAGATAGGGTTCCTGAATCTCAATGCGGTGAGGCTACTGAAGTTGGACTACCGGTAAATGGTTAGTAATATAAGATTTATGGGTTAGATAAACTCTATTTTATCGTATTTTTTTCATGGGGCCCAGTTTTCGAGTTTTTCTGCGGACGTAGAGGACCCCAAGGGTGTCTATACAGAAAAAAAATGCCACACCCTACGGCGTAGCTCATATATATCGTGTAGCTTCACCATGTTGCTCTGTCCCTTAAACCTCCTGCAGCGCGAACGGAATGAGGTCGGGATGTGGCGCTCCTGTCTTCGCGTAGAAGTTCTTGCCGCCTACCAACGCCAATTTATCGCCTCCGTACAGATATGTGGGTTGCCACCGCGAATGCGCAAGTACTTCAACAGCCCCATCAACGACGTGCTCTTCATGACACACGGCGGTGCCTCCCGGTGCAGGAATAGCGGTGAGCGTTTCATGAACTGACTGTTTTACCAATCCCACTGATAGTCGTCTGAAAATATGTATTTGCGAACCAACATGACATTCCCTCCTGTGTTGCGTACTTGAAAGTGTCCCCAGCTTTCAAGCCACAAGTCGTACCAGCGTTGAGTCGTTACTCTGCTCATATTATGTACGGCCAAAATTGTATTGTTTCAACGTGAGCTGGGAGACTTTTTTTCTTTCTGGTCAATGTCTCGACTATTATTCCAAAGCGCCTTATAAAAGCACATGTGAGCAAAGCGCCTTATTCAAGCATTCAAACAAATGTGGTGCTTTTATATTTCGTGGCTATTTATGCTAGCCTAATTGCTTCATCTCAATCCTGATTAGTTATGTTGGTCTTATGTTATCAAGGTACAATAAGAGAAAAAGGAGATTATTTCGAACATTCATTGGAGTTTTTTAGAGGCCGTGACCAGGTTTCAATTTCTTGTTTTAAAACAGCACTCACGTTTTCAGCGTCCAGTTGCTTTGCTCCAGAAATTGCAGCGCTGACGGCCTTGTTGAGGTCCGCTGGGTTGACTTCTGAGCCCAGAGGAACGACAAATTGTATGGTGATGCCTTTGCCAAACTTGGTCTTCAAATGCTGCAATGTCCCAATGCACGTCATCTGACCCTTGACCATTATGCCGATGCGGTCGCAGGACAGCTCGCATTCCGCCATGCTGCAACCATGGAAGGAGGCGGGAGATTGCACCTTTGCGCCTTTTACAGTATATTGATTCTATATCTGTGTGTTATTTTTAGCCTGCCGTTTTTAAAATCACAAGTAAAGTCCATTCGTATTTGAAAAAAAGAGGTTCGTATGGTAGCGTGTAATATCGTAAGGCGTAAAATTGTTCCATATTATGGGCCCCTCGTTTCGCGAGCCACAAATTGTCGAATTTCATTCCTTACGTGGTTATTGCTGCTGTAGTTGACGCATATATGGAATCCGATTGAAGCGTGTTGCGAATTCGACTTCGGCATCTGCTGGGAATGCTTCCTTATTTTAGTGTGAGAAATTATATATCATTTTGATGTTCAACGTACATTTGCGTACATAAGAACTGCAAGACAAGTCTGTCCAGGATACCTGCAAGCGGTAATCTGGTTATAATGACTGAAAGTGAGAGTGGTCGCAGACACTGATTGTGCTGTTTTCTATCCCTACGGAGAACTTTTCTGTCTTTGTAGTGCCGGCATAGGTGGGTGTCTTCGTGCCACCAAACAAAATTACCAAATTCTTATTGTTTGATGACCAAGCTAATAAATAAGGGTGTGATTCCTCAGTGCACCTGCTTTATTATTCTCGTTTGTTATCGCGAACGACAATGACCATTGTACACCTCTAAACACTCAAACCACATTCTTCAAAGCAGTCCATTTGCAGTACACTCAGAAAACACTCGCGTGACAATCCAGGTCTTCACAAAGTACTAGGCACGTGGTAGTGACGCTAACGTTGTTGAATTAATTTGGTACGGATGAACGTGTTGTATAGCTTGTATATGGCTCAGTAGGCGTTTTGATGTGTTCACGACGTATTGTTACTGGCAGCGACCTCAACTTGCACTTATAAAAATTGAGAGGCAAAAGGAAAGGTCAGCCCTCACTTGTGAGAGGTAAGCACAATCGAAGTGTTGGTGGACTCCTTGAGCTCATTCATGGTTTCCCGCATGTTGTTCCGCGATATGACGTCCACACCGGCGTACGGCTCATCCAGGAACACCACCGAGGGGAAACCCATCAAGGCCACAGCGATGCACAGCTTCCTCTTTTGGCCACCGCTGGGATGAGGTGGAAGGTAGAGTAGAGTGCAATTTTAAATCGCTGAGCTATAGGTATTATTCACTTTTGTTGGTTCATCAATAGAGTTGTTCATATTGGCTTTAATGTCCTCGTAGTTTCGGTTAGCTCACCCTACCTTGTTTTTAGAACTTCCTCCTTTACTAAGACAAACGTTTTTAAGCAGACACATGCATGCGTTCAGGCTTGATAAAGCTATTTTTGCCGTACAGTAACCAATGATAATGTAGGTACAGGGAGGTTCTCCGGTATTCAGCTGCCAGTAGTTAGAAGATAGCGTGGATTGTTCATTAAAGACACTGACATGTCAGAACGACAATTATTTGAATTGATAAGATTTTCCGGTCGCACGGCGTAAAACAATAAAAAAAATAAAGACCCGATTCAGAAGACACTTTGTCGCACTTCGCTGACACTTCCTAAAAACCAGTGTTTGTGACGGGGAGCCGCCAAAACAAGCTAGTACCAATACGCATAACTCAATGAGTGTAATAATGTATGTAACTGGGATTGATTACGCCCTGCAATGCTGCCACGAAGTCACCTGTGACTTCGTTTTAGGTTTTTGTGCAACGACTCAACATTTCACACTGTGCAGCGGAAAAATTTATCTTTCTGAATGTGCGTAATATATAGTTTTCTGTAAGAAAGTGCTACAACGCGCGGAACGAATGTGACAAAAGTATCAAACCTTTTTGAAAAACATAAAGATGTATCCCGTTTTTCTTTCTTTTTCCTTAAATATTTTTGGAGCAAGAAGAGCAGAAAAAAGAATGTGGGGAGCAAGAAAGAACTATTTTCTCGAAAAATTTATATGGCCACTTTCTTTCGTCCCCTTGCGCATTGTATCTTGTACTGGACGAGAATAAATAAATATATCTCTGGAAAAACGAAGAAACACGTTCACAACCCTGTTCTATCCAACGTGACATAGTTTAAAGAATGAATGACTTGAGTACGAAGAAATTTTAACAATATTTTATCTGGGGACTATGATAGATATTTGGATATGAAATTTTTACAGATGATTCGTCCCAAGCAAGCGTAGCCTGTATAAAAAAAAACACCATTGGCTGTGATTGTCCTTCTAAAGCTCGGCACTGTTTTTCAGTTTAGGCCACCTGCACGTTTTTTTTTCAGGGACATCTCTAACAAATTTTGTTGTATGTCTGTATGGCGGACAGGCCTCCTATATACAAGATGTACGTACTGCTCTTTTCTCTAGTCGTGCTCCCTTGTTTCAGTATAAAAAGTTCTATTATAGAAGTGGTGAATGGGAAAGCTATACCTTACTGAACGTGGGGAGGTAGGCAAAGGCAGTAAGTGAAGTTATAACAAAATCACAGCCGAACAACGCCCTTAAAGGAACTAAGACGAGAAACATAACCACCCCTACATAACTAAAGTTGAGAGAAGTACTAAAGCTTTCTCACGTTACAACGCGTCACAAAGGCGTTAAATAGTTCGCTAAAAGTGAGGCCAACCTTGGCTGAAAGTGCGCCCAACAGATCGTCCAAACGTCAAAGACCAAAATTGCAAACGATGAACGAACCCATGGGAAGATTTTTCTCGCACTAAGTAAGCATATCTACGACCTATCTAAATGTACACCGACAAGGACTTATATAGTGAAAAAAAAAATTAAAGCCGTTCTACTCAATGTGAAAGCTGTCGGAAGTGCAGAGCAGTGATTCGCCACAATGGCCTGTAGCGCCGTTCTCCGCCCACTGTGACCACGAAATGCAATTCCAATTTCCCGCCTTCGCAGTGTTCGCGCGCGCTCCCTGCCTGAAAGTGCGCCAGCGAGAGTGTTTTTTTTGTACTTTTCTCCCCACACGTGCCGGCGTTGCACTGCGACATTTTGCATTTACCATCGTAAAAACCAACCCAACGGGCGTCCTTAACTAAAGGAACGCGGGCGCTGCCGGTTAATTACATATATATATATTTTCAAATGCACCTGCAGTTTTCTTTGCGATAAACAACGGGGAGATTTATGACAAGCGCCAGCGTTTCACGAGTTTCAAACGCTTATGTATAAATAAACCGCTTGGCTTTCGAAGCCTTGGGGTACGCCGTGAACAACAGCGTTATCCCGGGACGCCGCCTTGGTGCTCTTATACTTGGGTCGAACGAGTGAGCTAGGACGACAAGGCGAGCGCCTAAAGTGCTCTGCACTTAAGAGTACTATTATACTCCTTTTTCATGATTGATGCGTGCATTGCCTTATCGTGATTTTTGTCATTTCAAGTTATCATTTTGACACAATGGAAGCCCGGTTTCACGCACGCGCCGTCGGTCCAGAGATCTCATCAGCAGCTTTTTGGATCGACGAAACAGTTTACGGGGAAATGCATTAGTTTTTTCACGGGGTGCCATCGGTGCCAATAAGAAACAAAGCTGACTTTACAACGACATGAGGTCTGGGTGTCATGAGATAGCGACAACTGTTTCCCTTGCGCAGCCTTCATAACGGCGATTTCCATACTGACCCTGAGTAATGCTGCATAGAAGCACTACATGTTAGCAGGCAAAAATCAATGGGTAGCAGGAAGCGCCAAAAATCTGCAGAAATTCAGAGAATTGTCTACTAATGCGCAGCCTTCTTACGCTTGCCTTGAGTGCGAGTGCTCATCAGCCAAATACGGCTATCAGTAACAAAAGACGTAGGATTGATTTATTTTTTTTAATGTTCCTTCTTTTTTTAATGTTCCTTCTTTTTTTAATGTTCCTTCTTTTCGCCAATGCTGGGAAGCAGTGGTTCTCAAAAGGGAGTCCGCGGATCCCATGGGGTCCGCTAGAGCATTTCAGGGGTCCGCAAAGCCTCCCTCAAATCTTCCCCCTCTCTCTCCCCCACGTTGTTTTCTCGATTTGGCCAGAAATTTCTTCTATTAAAAACAGGTAGCTTCGCCGCATTTTATGTATGTTTTGTTTCTCCGCGTGCAACATCTGCCTTCCGCACAACACGCCAGCTATGCGAAGAAAGGAAACGGGCCCACTAAAGGCACCATATAAGTGTTTAACGACTTATAGATTTATGTACAAATTGTTTGACTTAATAACACCGAAGAACATAGGTATGTCCAATCGTGGCGTTCCCTATCAGTTTCACAAGACCAAAGTGGTCGCCGGTGCAGCCATGGATGAGAACCATTGATGCAAAGTCTTACCATTATAGTGATAAAGGGCGTCTGCCTCGGTAAATATGGTTTTTTATGACGTCAGGCGCACTTCAGAGTTCGTGATTCATGCTATTTTTTGTATTTGTAACATTATTTTGCGGAGTTTGTTTGTTTGTCGTTTGTTTTATGGGGTGATATACAAGGTGCGTAAATTTTTTTTGTTAGAATATTTTTTATAACAATTTTATGGTTTCTATTTTTTACTTCTCGTTTTTTTTATTTCTGGCCGACCAGTTATCTCCATTCGGCTTACTGAAACGATTGAATACTTTAATACCACAAAATATGCATTTGTGGGGAAATGCAGGGCGTTCTAAGGTTCACTAATTCGCGCTATTTTCAGACGTACTTTGAACTTCTTTTGCGGACTGTTTTTTTTATCAGAGTGGATACCAAAAGTAGGGTCTAGAAGAAGGGGAAGGCCATTATTCCGATGGAGGGATGAACTAAGCAAATTCAGAGGTCACTGCGAACTCGAGCAGCGGAGGACAAGAGAAATTGGAGGTCAAAGGGAGAGGGCTTCATTCTGCGGTGGACCTGAGTAGGCTGATGATGTTGGGGATAATATTTTTCCGTTTATTTAATTTTTCGTTTTTGAAAATCTTGTCCGGCCAGTTATTTTGATTACGCCATATAATGATTAGGTGTGTTACTTCCCCAAATGTGCATTTTTATGGAAATAAAAGGGGGGTTTACAGGGTCCAGACTGTGGGAGTACTCTGCAAAAATACTTAGAATGCTAGGCAGCCAGAGCGAGGGAATCCCGGATTAAGGATCCCCTCCACCTGGCGGGTGCTTTACCAACTTCCCCTCTTGTTTAGAAAAAAGATTTGATGGCTCAATATTCGTTAATACAAACACAGACACACTGTACTTTTTTCTTTTCGGCAGCAATTGAGAATGGAATGGTGGCGTATATACGTCACTAAACATTTCTTGAAGTGCCGTTTTTGGAGACGTAAGAATTCCAAGATCCTTGCGCAATAGTCACCTAAATGGCCAAGCAACAATCATTGCGCCGTCGCCCGAGTACAGCGAAAGATTCAGTAATTTGTTTTTTGTAATTTGTATCCAGATGAACAAATCGTATTGTTTTTTTTTTTTTGAAACGATAGTTTAGCCCCACCAAACTGACAGGCGCATCGAAATTAGTCTGTTCTCGTACGATTCCATTGCTAGTCATTCTTGCACTTTGTAAAATTAAAGAACTGTATAATGGGCTTTACGGCTCCACGTTACACGTTGCCATGAGGTGAGCTGTTGATAATTAAGATTCGATTTACCTCGGTAATATACGTCATATTATTCCGCACACGTGGGCATTATTGCGCCTTTATTACAAAATACTATTTGGCAATCGCCCAAGAACCCGCCTCCCCCCCTCATTGCCGACTGGATATCGCCATCGTCACTCAGAGGCGTGATCACCTGTAGTGCTCGCAAAGCTTGCTGGCTTGCTCTTCCAGGTCAACCACTTTGATGAGCTGCTCGATCATCGGACCGAGCTCTGTGCTTCGAACGCCCCGTAGTCGGCCGAACAAGCGCAGCGTCTCGTACGCGTTCAGCTTACCCAAGAGAGCGTCGCTCTGAGGGCAGTACCCGATGAACGACTGCCACTGCGAATAAATTCGAAGATGTTAAAACTCGATCCTCGGCGGCATAGGCCCCTTAAAATCAAGTTGTCTCATTGACTCTTTATGTTTCCAGTACACTAAAAATTCCGTGCATATTGTGAAAAATATAGGTAGAGGTCTCCTAAAACCTTGCAATTTTTTAATTTAACCTAAAAATAATGTGTTGATACCCCTTCGCTTGCGATATGTAATATGTAGCGGAATTTTACACATTATAAGGGTGAAATTAGCACGACATTACACAACGTACTGCTTGAGCACGGATTCTTTCTTCAAACGTGGTTTGCTCAATTTTGCACTTTATTTCCGTTTGCAGGCTATTTGTTAAGCCTCTCTTTACAAATGTCTAAAGCTGAGTATGCAACACACTTAAGAATCTTTAGGCAGTACACAGTATAAGACTTTCGGCGTTTACGTCATAAACAGCAAAATGTGTTTGATGTCGCTTAAACCATGGTGCTACTGAACTTGAACGTGTTTTGACGGGAGGTTTTCCTGGCTTCGTGAGCGAGGGAAATGTTGGCGGTTTGAAGAGGTTTCTCAAATCTGACTCAACCTCAGTTACGAAAGTTTAAAAAGCGGACAGCGATTGACATGAAAGAGCTGAATGCTTCAACATACCTCTCAGTGAAATGCCCCATTAAGAACGTTGGTATGAGAGGCCTATGATACCTGCATGATAGCGGTGCTATTCTACAAGCCAATATCCTGGCTCGGCTTCCTTGACACGGAATTATCGGAGAGCATTCAAAATCAGCTACAAGCGAACATTGCCAAAATGAGAACTGGTCAGTGCACAATCGACGCACTAATACGTTTCTCGACGCGGCCCGACTCCCACTAGTACGCTAACAATATCTGTTTGTTCAGTTGTTCCACATCGAATCAGCTATGTACACAATAACATGTGCGGTCAAGGCAGAAGGGACAGAAATTCCGACATGCGTCCCCTTGGACTTCTTTCTGCGAATTCCAGGAAGTTTAGTACAAACGTTGCCAATAATTTTCGAGTTTGCTTAGTCGGACTCAATTCTGTAATTCGTTTGAAACAATCGGTGATTGGTGTTGGTCTTCGTAGAAATGTGTTCCATCAAGTGTCTCTGACTTTATGCAGTTAAAAATGCCGTCCCCAAAAGGCCCTGATCTGCTTCATCAGTAAACGAACAAACAGTACTTTCGTTTGTATTTCTAGTACGAATAGTAATACTGGTACGAACAGTACTTTCATAACTATTGCGCTGCATGAACGTATACTTCGTTGTGCTAGTTTCTCAACGTTTGTTTCGTTAGTTCATCTCAAAACAAGAGCACCGCACATGAAGAAATGAGGCAGAAGAGAACTAAGCTCAGAAGTGACGGATTCGCTAAATATAGAATGCCTGACAATCCCATGTTTAGCGTCACATTTTAACTTTAAATCAGCTGGCTGCTCATTTCGTAAAGAGCATTGCTATCAGATTAGCTATACATGTTTGCCGATTTGACAGGCTTCTAGTAAGAGGACGCAGGAAAGCCCTTCTCCTTCTGACTGAGCCGCTTACCATGGGCGAATATTGGCAACAGTGTGCTGGCATGGATGGTTACTGGTAACAACCTTTGTGCCACAGCAGAGGCGAAGAACGAGTGTTCTATGTCGGGCATTAGCCCACACTTTAATGGGAACTGGTATGCGCAGAATCGACACACTAATGCATTTTTGCCAAAAATACAAGAGCATAGGGCATAACATTGCGCACCGTCTTGCCAGATAGAAAATACGTGGTCACTGCGCATGGCCTTTCAAAAAAGCTGCCTGTTTCCATATGCCGAGCAGATTTAATACAAAAATAGCCGATATAGGCTACATGGTATGCAAATACGATCCCCTACTGTTTTATCAACCTCCAAAATTGTACATTTACGACATGTTTGTACCTTTTGAAGGTAACTAAAACTGGCACCCGAAATCATGGTAGCTTTTTAATGCAGTCATACTAGTATCAAGGCAGACTCACCTTGCGGGGCTGCTTCGAAAGGATCAGCGACTCCATGTAAGCATTGCCATCTGTCATCTCCTCAAGGCCAGCCAGCATCTGGAACGTGGTGGTCTTCCCAGCACCGTTGATTCCAACAAGCCCGAAGCATTCGCCGGGGCGCAGCGCCAGGTATACGCCACGTACCGCGTAGAAATCCCCATAGAACTTGTGCAGGTTTCGCACGAGCATGACGTGCTCGGGAAACTTCTTCCTGCGGCATAGCTGATTTACCAGCTCCTTCTCCTGGTCCACGTCGTCATCCAGCACGTGCGTGTGAAGGTCGCGAACCTTGGGTTCACCGCCGTATGCGCTCTCGAGCTTGCTGATCACACAGCAGAAAACCGGAATGGCCAAAACGAGCATGATGGCCAGGTCGAGCAATATGCTGTACCAGTTGAAGGAGAAGGGCGTTGTCACGTCCCACTCTCCTCTCTCTTT
Organism: Haemaphysalis longicornis; assembly: GCA_013339765.2. NCBI lineage: Eukaryota > Metazoa > Arthropoda > Arachnida > Ixodida > Ixodidae > Haemaphysalis > Haemaphysalis longicornis. Next base: position 166,192,505 of record CM023449.1, on the reverse strand, counting down.
CGGATCAATCAAGAGCACTGTAATTTGATGCAAGGACAGAGTAAGGAAGAGCGCAAAATACGCGGCACAAATGCGCCTTCAAATAGTTCTTTATTTCAAACTGCGATCACTTTTCTTCTGAATATTACGTAGTGAATGAGACGTTGTTCCAAGTGAAGAATTACGCATTGAATTAAGGCGAATTCGTTTACGGGGGTAGGCGTCTGTCATATTATGATTTGAAAAAAGTTGAATTGCTCGCAACTTTATTGGCTCAAGACAGAGACGCAATTTCCATAGCGGTATTGTAATCACTGAAGAAACCTTGGAAGCTTCTCTTTGTTAGCGGATCATCGGGGCAATATACATCGAGGAGGCACTGATGAGCGTGGCGATGCAACCTGGTTTTCAACTACGGAGTTTGCGATCACAGACTACCGCAACAGTTTAGACAGCAAGTTTCTTGTTTATGTTATATCTGACGTTGTTCCATTTTCTCAGGTGCAATCACCCAGAAGTTACAAAGTTATAATCTGGGGTCGTTCCAACAAGTTCGCTCTCCATTATAAATGTTCAGCTTTGGAGTAATGGCACGAAATTTTAGTTTTCCGTTTTTTGCTGCTATGGGTAAATAAGAGCCGAGTAATGATATCAGGGCACATTGAATGGTCGATCGCTGATTAAGTAATTATTTACGGCCTCGTTTATTTGGGTCTGTTTCTGAGTCTACTCGAACAACACTGAGGCTGCCGCCATACCCAGAAGGAGCTGATGACATCCTCGTTCTCACCTCACCACGGCCGGTCTCTCTCACACACATGGCGCTCAGATTGTTGGGGACAGAAAACACAAGTAGCTAACAATCTTTCTGAGCGGATGACTTACTGCGTGAACGCCTGAGTTTACCGAAGTTTCCTGTCATGATTGCTCAGGAGGTTTCTCCAGAACGATCGAAGTAGGCTGGTTATCAAGGTGGTCCTTGGGATACGTGGCAAGCTTGAAACCATTACACTGAGATCGAAAAAGACTGGGACATGGGAACGGGCCTTCTTGACAGCGTTAGCGTGTACGAGCTCGCATTGCTTACACTTAAAAATTAACCACGATGGCAAGTACACCGCAAATGGGGGGGTTATAGTTCACGTTATAGATCCGAATGGGGCATATGTTAATTCGTAGATCACCGCTACAGCGCGCCTAATACCCAGCTGTAGCTCTGGCCCATAAATTCGTAAAAATTCAATGAAGTTAAACTGTCCTTCAGATAAGCTTTCCTTCTTGTGATACACATTCTCCTGGCCCACACATCGTTGACTTCTTAGCAAGCGGATTTCTTACTCTTGCAGCAGTGGATAATTCCCGAACCGAAGGGGCTGATTTCTTTGCAGAACTGCGTGTTTATTTTCGTGTCCCGGCTTTCTTGCAGGCGCATCAGCTCACACATTTCTGCTTCCAATTCCAGGTTAATGGCTCGTATCGTTGCGGCTCCAAGTGCGAACGGTGGGATGAACAGCAAGGGGACCCGCGGGCCCGCGCTGCGCGTTGTAATGGCGAGCAGTATGAACAGGAGAAAGGCCGCTGGACCTGTGAGGTGAAGGTGTTCCCTCGGTTTAAAATGTATAAATCATCCCGTAAATAAAACAGAATCCTATTATTTCTCAGGAAGCCTAAGGTGGTCACTAGGCTGCTGACCACGTGCATCCATGCACAGCTACTTAAAATGCAGGACAACGTAACAGTTGCAGTAAACCGTGTATAGGAACTATATAATCACTCTTAAGACAAATGTTCACAAAGAAAGCCCAAAAATATCTTAACTGAGCAATGATGTATGTCTATCCTAGGTACACTCATGGAAATATTGAACGAAACTCCACACAATGAGCAACGTAACAAATACGAACTTTAAATAGCAAACAGGCACACGAAATGATGCAAGCAGAAAAATCAGGCGGGAGACAATTGTATTGGAGATAACACTAATCTCAGGAATGTATTAAAGTTAAATGTGAGAAAATCCTATGCCTCTAACCTTAGCCGTGGTTTACATGTGCTATTAAGCCTGAACAGTGCACCCCAACTGTTAGCACGGGAAGGAGCGTGAAAAGGTTGATGTATTGTGATTTTTGGGACGAGCTGATAACGAAGTTATGAAAGTTATGAAAGCCAGGGTATGAAAGGCAGCGCAAAAATTGCACCGGCTAAAACTAAATTGGAGGTCACCCTCTTTGCAACCTCTTGTTAGCAAAGGAAGCACTCGCTAGTGCAGCAATAATCAACAAAGACTGGCATGCTCGGAATTGTAGCGATTAGAAATAATGTTTTACTTTTGCAATGAGCGCACTCCTACAGTAGCACATGCTATTCAAGAATCTACGACACATTTCTGAACTGGGCGACGTGAATATGAACACAGTTTGGGGAAGGGTACCCTGATACGGAATTCTCTACAGGCCCTTTAGGGTTCAAACAAGATCCAGACAACTACGCTTTGTATATATAGCATTCAGACTTCCGGTTTCTTGTCCTCATAGCAGTGGTCCCGTAACTTTGAGAGCAAGTATCATCGCACAAACACCTGGAAAATAACTCAAAGGCAACTCTCCGTCATTGGAGGAAACGAAATGTTTGAGTTGCTGCTTCCCTAGCCTTCGCCCTCCCTTCGCCCTCCCGTATCACACACTTCGTTTTATATAATCCAGATTGAGCCGCCCTGTTAAGGGGGTCTTTTTTCCAATATTGCTACCAGCTCTCCCACAGGCAAATATCTAGTTCATTTTTATTCTCTTTCAGTAAAGTGGTTAGTGTTCTCGGCGTTCCTGTTATGCACAAAATAGATCAGAAAATGAAACCTTTGGGTAAAATTTGAGCAAGAACAGAAAAGTGGTTTCCAAATTAAAAATTAAAAAACAAATCCCGCGAAACGCCTGGCAGCGTCTTTCTGACCTTCGTTATGATCAAAGGTCAAGCAAGCGCTTCATGCGGTATCGGAGCGTCAAAGCAAGCACCACCGACCACGCGTCGCTACTTCGCCCAAAACAAGAAAGGTCTCGTGGCCTTGAGATACCGGAGGGTCGGGATTGTCCGCGCAGAGAAATATTTCAAACCACTGCGTGATGGCCGAATCGTAACCACGGGAAAGCTGAATATTCACTTGCTGTTTCTTCTCACCAATTTTGGGATTCATAATTTAAAAAAAATTGCTAGAACATCGTTGTTACAGCACGTACACGTGATCCGCTTGAAGGGATATTTGAACCGTTAAGGCGCCTGTAATCACAGTGTTTTGTTTCTATGTGAGTGTGTGTGCAAGAGGTAACATTATATTTAAAGTTTTGACGTTTTGACACTTGCCCTCACTATAAAGGCGATAATCTTTCTTGGGTTACTGAAACGCAAAAATTTTGGTCTGGCCTTCTGTCTGCCTCTCTTGTCCGTCGGCACTGCCTGCGGGCGACAAGATGAAATTAAGATGTTTATAAAGGGTGAACCTTTCCAAACTATTGAAGTTGCTGGTGCCAACTTTTCATTTCTCCATCATTTAGAGCCAGAAACGAAAACAAAAAAAACTCAAGCCCATTCGAGGCCAAATGTCCAAAACTTTCCCAGTAGTCACGGTAAGCAATGATGCACAGAAGGGCTCCAGATCCCGAGCAGTAAAATCCAGAAACAAAGAACAAAACTACCGATTGTGTTATTCTCGGCGGAATAAGAAACAAAAGATAACAAAAACCTGCGCGCCGGCCCTGCTGATAGTGCTCCAGCAGTGCGAAGGAGGTATTATCGAACCGTGTTTAGTAAATTTCCGTTGAATTTATCGCGAGAGTAACAAAGCGGGAGGGGATCGAGCGGGAGGGCTCTTAGCGGAGAGCCGCGAACTGGTAACGTCGAACGGGCGGCCGACGGCTATCGTCTTTCAGGGGCTGTGCAGCAAGAAGACACGAGGCCAAATATTTAGGCTTAGGATTTTGGATTGTGCATGCACCATCAGGACAAACGTTCTTGCCATAGTAGATAAAAGAGTTTGTACCTTTTGATTCTCTTCTTACACCTGTTGGCAATGTAGCCACAGTTTATTATCGACGCAAAGCTATGCCCATGGTTCAAAAAATTTACGACGCCGTACGATGGATTATTACTACGCACTGCCACTGGACTGTGTATTGTTTACTTAGGTACGTTCACTGATTCCGTCATTATCCAGGAATGCTGTAAACTATTAGCTTTATTGTCCGCCATTTATGCTCCACCGACGTATTATCCTTTACCGACGTCTTATTATCCTATTATCCCGACGTATCCTTTCACAAGATAGAGCGGATTCTGATTGCGTTTCTGCATAAGTGGAACAGTTTCTGCTCTTCTAACCACCTTTTTAAAACAGCGCTCAAAATTTCTTTGGGAAACGTGTTCCCCGTGAAGATGGGAACATTCACCCCCAGTTTGTTTTACCCGTGCGAGTGTCGTATCATACGTTTGCTGGAACATATGTAATTTTTAGCCCTTCCGATTGCTTCACCGAGGCTGCTGGCTTCTGTTGCATTCTCCGTGCCTACTGTTCATGATGGGAGCACCCACTTATCGGTGCTAACCTACAATGGAGCATGTGTGACTTGCCCTATATAGACTGGATGGGTCGCGTTGACCATGAGGATGGTGTGGCCGGGATCGATGTCCTACAAGATCTAGACGGCGTAACAGTAAACTGACTCTGGTTCCACAGCGACGACATTGCGGCTATTATCACAGGTCTTCAACTAAGCTGTCTACGCCAACCTGTTTCGTTCCCGTAGAAATTACCTGCCTCCAGCAGTTCAGAAGTTTCGACCTGCCGTCATTTGGTACGCACTTGTTTAGAGAATATCAAATCCCTTATGGACAAGACGGCTCCTCGCTTTAGCCGGGGCAAGTTGTAAGGAGGAATGTAGCCAAAGACAGAAATATTGCCAGGGTAAAGAAGTAGATTTGGCGAAGGGCCACAAAATTTCCAACTAGGTCTGTACGGACGCAAATGACTAGAATCATTAAACTTATTGTACTCTGGACTAATGACGATGCATAACACATTACACTACACCGTTTGTTGTTCTGGTTGCTTTCCAAGCGCTTTCGTTCTGGTCCTCTGAACTTAGAATAAACCTTTTTACACAGCAGCTTTCTTTCTCGGTTATCATCTTGAGTTATATATTTTGATTTTCTTCTCTCCGATACGAGAGAAGAAAATTCACTTTTAAGGCGAAGTTTTCCTCACTTCTTGCCCCAGAGTTTTAGGGGGCTGCAGATTTTTGGGTTTAAACACCACTATATTGATTGTAAGCCAGGATAACGCTAGCTGGCCGCCGGGAAAGGGGGGGGGGCGGGTCCGAAAAGAGGCACTCGAGGGGGCGCTTGCGAAGATACAGCTGTCAAGGTTAGCTTCCCCGGTCAGCGTCGTAGTGGTCGCCGTAGGCGGCGACTTGTATACGGTTCCGTGGTTACCCGTTACCCACCTATTGAGCTGCTACCTTCTGTACAGCTGAAATGCATAAAAATTGAAATGCTTGCTTTTTGTCGGAACAAAGCGTCTACACAGACAACTCAAACCTACACCTAAAACATAATAAGGCGATGCACTGGAGCAATTTTAGTACTCTCCGAAGATGCATTTTTCAACCGGAAACCTGCAAGGCCGAATTTTTATCCAGCTGCTTCAGTTCATGAGACACGTAGCGAAGTAGTCACAGGGCGAGTTCATTTGGTGGTGGCGATCGCCCGCGTCCTTCTTGAGAATGTCGTCAGAAAGCTTGTCGGTGCGGGATAGACGACAAAAAATGTATGGGTGCCGCAAGGGATCGCGAACCAGGGCCGTAGCTAGGACGATTGTCATCCCTTTTATAGGCGTTGTAGCCACGTCTTTTGTATTGTCAGCGCCGCCAGCGGCAACAGTAGAAGTGAGCACAAATACCAAAATAGTAGCAGACCGACCGGGAAGTGCGGTGGTGTCAGCAAGACGGTCGTCGCGCGACGTTGGATAGTTCGAGTGCGGAATCGAAACCGCAATAACAGACGGCACAAATGCAGTGTCACTGGCTGTACAGTTCAACTGTCACTGGTGCCTACGATAAGAATGCTCGCCGTTTGACATAAAAATGTAATGGGGAGGTAACAGGTGTTGGCACGGCTGGCGGTAACGGCTTGATAATAGGAGTCTAACGCCCCATCAACTGTTTCCCGAAGCCCAAGTGCGCAACGCGGCGACCAATAATGGTAGCTCATTTTTAATGGGTTATTGCAGAGCTCTTAAACTATACACAAATCATCGTGCGGAGCTGTCCAGTTAAGAACACGTTACGACGACATGGGCAAGTGCTTGGGCTTGTTTGTCTACATTATGGGCTGAGACCGCAAACTTCTTGATGTCTTTCATAATGGCTAGATCATCGTCAAGTGGTACACAATAACTCTTGCCTGCTGTCAACACATGGTTTCTAACTGGAGGCGTGTCGTGGTAACCGGAAACGTATGGAGATCGTAGTTTTACGGCAACTCTCGTTAAACAAATTGCACCAAGATGGTGCACTCCAGTACGTGAGTGAGTGAGTGAAAAGTGTTTTATTGTGACGGTGAAGTGGGAGCGGTTCCCTATTCCAAGCACTCATGTGATGAGCGGGCAGCCTTCGCTCTAGGGGCCAAAAGTGTCTGGACATCCAGATCGCGGCTAGTCACCAGATTCTCCCACAGCAAAGGGGTGGGAAGGCGGGATGGAAGAGGGGGGCGAGTGGGCTTTTACTTGCACGCTAATATGATATGAGGAGGAGTGCCGGGTTGTAAACAGAACTTGCGTTGGGAACATACGAAGGAGGCAGAAGGGCTGAAGAAACGTATTCCTACCCATAAGAAGTGTTATGTACGCAGGTATAAACGATGCTCAGCGGTCACTAGTTTGATGATAAATGACACGGGCTCCCACGGGGGCCCGGGGGGGGGGGGGGAGGATGGGGGGGTTGCAGAAAGTGGCAACCGATGGCAAGCGCTATGCGAACGCAAGAAAATTCAACCGAATTCGGCATCCGGAGAAAGGTAAATTAAGTAATCTCGCTACCTTTTTATCCGCATATTATGTCACAATCCTGAAATCTATTGTCCTGCAACTGCATTGGCACCATTTGCAAGCAAAAACGAATTGGATATATCAACCGGCTGTGTGGTTATGGAGGAATATGTAAAAATACACCGTTTACCTGAAATCCTGATTGCCTGTATGAAGTGCGTGTAGTAAAGATATCTTATAGAACATTGCTTGGGTACCTGAGTAAGCTACTTATCTCAACAAAAACTAGTTCAATATCTCAAATGGCGTGTGATAAAAATATCTCAAAACGATTCATCCTCTTTGCTCTCTCTGCGTGGTGTAATTTCTAAAATTTTTAGCAAGATTGAGCTACAACCCTATAATCACGGCGTGCTCATAAAATTTGAAGTCGTTTGAACCAGCAGTTTGGCTAGACGTAAACATGTTAGGGCTTCTAGTCTCGTCAGGAGTGTCATTTGTAAATAAAATGTGGCCCTATTGTCAGCGTCGCAGGCCGAAATCCTTAACATTGGGTTTCTTCATTTGTATAAGTAACATACGTTAGCAAAAGCTAATTGGAAAAATCAATGAGTGATAGATAATTGGAGAATCGTTAGGAACACCCATTGTGTTCCGAAATGCGGAAACAGCTCGATAGTATTGGTTAGGACGGAATCATAAAACTACTTTTAAAGCAAAGCTTTTTACCTCTACCCACCAAGGGTTCTTTCGCGACCGTTGGTGTCAACAGAAAACTACCGCGAACAAATAAAAGAATTTACTGGCGCCGCCAGGAATCAAACCTGTAACTAATAGAGTACCACAGCGAGAGCCCGTCGTCTTACCGATTTAGCTATGAGCCCCCCCCCCCCTTTTTTTTTATTTAATACCGATTTAGCTACGAGCCCACGCGGGGACGGGGAAGGCAGGTGGTGCATTCACCGAGCGCATCTAAGGGTTTATCCCCTGCATTCTCGCTGATAGCGTCATGCGACCTCTCGCGCCGACGTGCGCTCCGCCCACGGCACGTCTAGAGGCTCTGCGCGCGCCTTGCGGGTGTGATAGAAATTACAAAAGTTGAAGGACGCTCACACCAACTGAAGGCCTCTCACTTCTAGTTCACCCACGTCCTAAAGCCTGTGACCTCCAGTGCTCACGTAAAAAATCACAGCTCCTTGTCGCCCGCCTTCACACCAAATGACACATAAAGAACACATTCAACTACCCCTTGATCCCCAGCACAGAATGTAACTCCCCTTGATGTACTCCCGGACTCTTGTCGACAAAAATTAACGATTCTCCCTTTGCTTAAAAATATCAACCCCTCACACGACGGGGGTCGCCGACAAGGACGGGCTCAAGCGCTAAAACCCATCCTCGGTGGGGATCATGAAGCTGTCTACACAGACGCCTCCCAACATCGACAGCAGCAGTACGTCATCATCGTGGCTACCTCCATAACCAACCTCCTTGCTTGTGTTGCACTCAACACCGAGGGCATGACGGCAGCAGAAGAGGCAGCCATCGCCTTGGCACTCGCTCAACCAGGAGTACGTAAGGTAGTAACCGATTCCAAACAAGCCTACCAGAATTACCAGTCGGGATTGGTGTCCCGACCTGCACTGCGTGTACTTAAAAACCAACTCCCCACATGGTTCCTTTCAGCTCATCTGGAAACCCGCTCAGGCTTTCATGAAGGGCAACGAATACGCCCACCAAGCATGCACTTTTACTCCCCGTGCTACGGAGCTGCACGAGGACAGTAACCCGCTTGTCTCGTTCAAGGACACAACACAGCATTATCGCCTTCTGAGAGAGACACTACTTTCGCCTTACCCTGACCTTTGCATAGATCAACAAACTACCCTACGGCTCATACAATCCGGCTCCTTCCCACACCCTACGCGTCTTCACTTAATGCACCCAAATCGCTACGACGATGAATGTAAATTTTGCTCAAAAGTAGGAACACTCTGCCAGATAATTGGGCTGTGCGACTGTAGCCCTGAGCACCCTCCTCTTTTTCCGTCAACTACCGAACAAGAGCCATTGGAGATGCTGCTGTCCATCCCCTCTCTGCCTACCCAGCTTCAGCTGGTGGACAGAGCACATGCGGCGCGGACTGAATATAGGCGACATTAAAGAAGGAACCACTCCCCTGGGCCCCACTCTGGGCGGTCCAGAAATATTAATAGAAGTATTTCCTCCTCCTCCTGCTTCTGCTCCCCCTTCATCTCTGCCGCCTATCTCGTCGCCTCCGCCCACCACGGCAGAGACAGAGAATTGAGATCGTCTAACACCGGGTTTGAGCTTTAATTTTATAAACAGTTTGCACTCATGTGCTACACCAATACAATTCAACCAAGCACCGTTCATGCATCATGCATTAATTTAACATTACCAGGAATATCTCTTTGAAGTAATAAAGCGTGTGGTTAAGTGCAGTTCACTTCTCTCTGGATTCACTATATGCAGAGCTTCGTGAGTGAGTCCCATGAGTGATGTTTGTGGGTGCCCGTTACAGCTTTGCTTTCCAACCACATTCACAGGGTGGGTTGGCGCCAATTTTGTTTTGTTTTTTGTCAGGTTCAATAAGGAAAACCCAATAAACTTCTTCCATTGCTTTTCCACTCCCCTATATGGGACTGTCTCAATTAGGCAGCTAACAATATCTTGTGACCTACAAAACTAACATGGATTAACTTTTGCTTTATAGGTTACGCTCGCGAACTGTTGTTTGTAAACTTTGCGTTCGTTCACAAAAAAAGCACTGCGGTTATAAAGAAAAATGCCAGTGCAGCTCCTACAAAAGGTTTTTCTGCACTCACCTCCTATGGCGAACACCCCAACAATTACGGAGTGCGCGGTGCTTTCCGATTCGATGCGGTCTGTGACAAGGTATGGCAGAAGTATCCCAATAGGAGCGAATGTGAACACGATAGTCACTAAAGACACTGAAAGAGAGAGGAGAATACATATGCACTTCATCATCATCATCATCACCAGCCTATCTACGCCCACTGCAGGGCAAAGGCCTCTCCCATTATTCTCCAATTACCTCGGTCCTGTGCCAACTGTGACCAATGTATCCCCGCAAACTTCTTGATCTCATCTGCCCATCTAACTTTCTGCCGTCCCCTGCAACGCTTGCCTTCTCTAGGGATCCAGTCTGTTACTCTTAATAACCAGCGGTTATCTTGCCTTCGCATTACATGCTCTGCCCACGTCCATTTCTTCTTCTTAATTTCTACTAATATGTCTTTAACGCCAGTTTGCTCCCTGACCCACTCCGCTCTCTTCTTGTCCCTTAATGTTACACCTATCATTTTCCGCTCCATTGCCCGCTGAGTCGTTCTCAATTTAAGTTGAACCCTCTTAGTGAGCCTCCAAGTTTCTGCCCCGTAGGTGAGTACCGGTAAGATGCAGCTGTCATACACTTTCTTCTTCAGCGTCAATGGTAGGCTGCCATTCATTATCTGAGAATGTCTGCCATATGCACCCCACCCCATTCTGATCCTTCTAATTATCTCTGCCTCATGGTTGGGGTCTGGGGTCACAACTTGGCCTAAGTAGATATATTCGCTTACCACTTCCACTGCCTTGCCGCCTATCTCAAACTGCTGTGCTGTCCCGAGGTTTATTGATCATTACTTTAGTTTTCTGCATATTAATTTTCAGGCCCACGGTTCTACTCTGTTCGCCCAGTGCGGAAAGCATGCTTTGCAATTCGTCCCCCGAGTTACTTAGCAAGGCAACGTCATCAGCAAATCTGAGGTTACTGAGGTATTCTCCATTAACCCTTACTCCCACCTGCTCCCAATCCAACGTTCTGAATACTTCTTGTAAGCATGCTGTGAATAACATTGGAGAGATTGTGTCTCCTTGTCTGACACCCTTCCTTATAGGTATTTTACTGCTCTCCTTTATGGAGGATGATGGTAGCTGTAGACCCATTGTAGATATCCTCTAGTATTCTTACATAATGCTCATCTACCCCATGGTTCCGTAATGCCTGAATGACCGTTAAGGTTTCGACCGAGTCAAATGCTTTCTCATAATCTATGAAGGCATATGCACTTAGTGGTAGTAAACGTTTATTGAAGCAAAATTGAAAAGGAAAACGTGGTGTTCAATAGTCCATAGTCCGGCATGCCTCTTTACCGGGCTGACTCAATAGCCCCAGAAACCAAGGCCCTCTGGCTGGCCGGGTCCGGGCTGGTCAGCTCAGTCGCCTACTGCTCCGGGGTGAGGAACGGGGGGGGGGGGTTAGGTTAGTGGGGATAGGAGTAGGCTAGGTGGAGTGTGGTGAGTGGGGTGTCACAGTGTTGGCATTTACGGGGGTCGATAGTGGGTGCGATGTGGTGAGGATGACATGATTGTAAAAGGTACCGGTCTGAAGGTGACGGTAGATTATGGCTTTCTGGTTGGCAAGGAAGTGGTGTGGAAGGGGGTAGACCCGGCGGGTAAGGGTGTAGTGGGACAGAAGGGCATTGTACGTATTATCGATAGGAATTTTGAGGAGGACATGGTCGTTCTTGCGGGTTGATGGGATCACTTAGAAACAAAAATTTCAGTAGAAACATGTGTCCCTGGAAAGGACATCACTCTGGCAAGAATGCGACCAATTGTTGGCATCTCCTTGACAAAAATTTAAATGACCCAATTTACCTATAGCCAACATCATTAGGTCAGCAACAATCAAGAAGCAGCACCAAACAATTACAAAGGTCAGTCGTCTGGGGACGAGGGTTGCAAGTAAAAGGGATGGACTGAAGGATCACGCCACCCTGACGCTGGCGCAGACTTTAGAAACATGTAGGACGATGTCCGGCACGACCTATTTGGGGCTGAAGAATAGTGAGAACAAAATGCTCCGTGAGCTCATCCGGATAACGTATAAACGCGCTTTGTGTTTTCCGTTGACGTCATTGACTGAGACACTGCTCCCGCAGGAACTCGGCAACTCTTAAGAGGAGCACGCGGGGGCGGGGAGGTAAGGGAGACCTAAAACTCACCGGGGAAGGCGAGGGGCCACCATGAGGAGGCGTAACTACGCTGACACAATAGAATCGGAGGGCGAAAAGAAAGGGATCCCGCCACTCCTGAGAGAACCAATCGAGATCACGTTTATCGCTCATTTCGTGGTATAGCTGCGACCTTGATGAGTTCTCTAGAATACTACAGGGGACGAGGTGTTCGTACAGGGGAGGTTTTTGAGAGGGCGTACGGCAAGTACCAAGATGCCAGGTTCATGGATGTGGCTATGCAACCGAGAAGAAAAGGCATGTGGTTAGGGTTGTCAACCGAGATTGGAAAGATTTGTTTGCGGCGACTATAAAGACGGCCGACACGGACTGAGGGGAAGAGATTGCGCTGGTGGCTACGTTTGCTGGGAGCGTGTCTTCTCGTACATACTCCCACTCAGTGAGACTGCGGTAATTCTGAGAAGGGGCGCCTGTTGATGGAAGCGTTTAATATCCTCCGTAAGATCGGGCACCCACCAGAAATCTGCATCATCTTGACGCAAGGACTAATCTCTTGCGGGGTACGCGGCGGCGCACGCCTTGGCACGAGAACCCGCTCTCCGGGCGTCCACACCGGCCGACCGCGCCCTGATTGCAATGCCCAGAAAGTATTGGAATACTGATTACGGAGCACTAGCAATTGAACAGGAGGAGGTGTCCATCACCGAACCGCAAAATAAATAGAGGGCAAGTGATCCTGTACAGGAAACTATAAACAACCGCGTTCCTGCATGGAACCTCATTGCCTACGATGTACCCAACAAGGTACGACTTGAAATGCAAGTACTGCTCCGTGCGGGCCACCCTATAACACAATATTTTGCAGTGCGCGGGCACCAACGTACTGCCCATTGTCCAAATAAAGCGAGGGGCAAGGGGAGGCCCAACTCTCCAGCCCGGAGCTTGAGGGCCAGTCTGGCTTGTGCAAAGGGGAGACAGACGCTCCGGGCCCATGGAATACCAAACTAGGGACATCCCCCACTCATGACGTAAAAATACTGGCCCCGCTTGCACTACTGGTAAAAGGATGAAGAAACAGGAAACCTGGCCGCCCCTCTCTCTTAGTCGGAGACCCGGCTGTTGCATCTTCCATTTATTTCCGAACTTGCCGCTTAAAGTCCTTCAATCCAGACAGGACCAGATTGCTTCGTCAGAAGATTTCCACATCTCTCTCAAAATGTACCACGTTGGCACTTGCTAGAACCTGGGGCCAAAACCTAAGCCAAGGCTCATGCTACGAACCCAAAGGAAATGCTGTGCGCCCGGAATGTGATACCTCAATCCGGTAGACGCCTACGTCAACGCAAAGGGCCGAGGTTTGATTCCGACCTCGGGAAGCGTTTTTTTCTTTCCAAGTGGCTGCACATGTTATTGCTCCCCGCTGCTGCTAACCCGTAGCCTACGGCTTTTGGGGTGGCCGAAAGGTTCTTGGTATACCGGTCCTTGTTCAGTTCGCGGCAGCCATCCTAAACATTTTTTTTCTTGAGGATAGGAGCATTTTTGGTGCTACAGACAGAAAACGCTTGGCCTAAACAGCTATGCTCTTAAAACTGGTGCTTTATTATGGTTCTGTAATTAGTTTATTACTGCTACCATTACTTCCCGTTGTAATTCCTGGTGTTGGAGGAGCTGCGCTTCCGCTGAGTGACCAAGGGAGCACCCGGAAAACTGGTTCTCTATTTTCTGTATGGTTAGTCAGATGATATCACTTGTCAATTCTGAAATAAATGCTTTGCAACCTCCGGCAGAAGCTTGGTTGAGAGTTTGGTGCTAGCATGGTAACGTTCACCATGGACGTAGCACTACTGACAGCAGTTCCATTCCCGTACTTGCCCTACTGTCGCGCAATCGCCTATGAATGTGTTGTACGAAGTTTCGGGGAAATCCATTCGTAGTAGTCAGTTTACAAATCCCTTCGATAAGCATAAATATTATCCGACATCATCAGTAGCAGCCTATTTTGTTCCGCAAAGGATACAACTCTCCCCATTCGCTTCCGTCCTGAGCCCTCCCAATATATTCATTGTATCCAAGTTTTCTTATCGCATCCATCCACGGTGCTACCAGTATTGCCATGGTTCTGGTCTACCTGTATCATGTCCAGTGCCCCGTAGGCCCACTAATCGTCCGTTCTCTACCTCACAAGTCGAGCGCTACTACGTTTTTTCTCTTCAAGTGACCTACAACGTCTTCGAAACGGGATATCTACACGGTAATTTTATCATTCTTCTTAATGGCATCTTCGACTGAGCTAAGGTTTCAGTGAACCTAGTAAATCCCGATGTTAGCGCTTGGTAGAAGTGAATAATTTTAGAGGAAGGAGGAAGAAGCCTTCAGCAGTATCAAAGCATTTTGAAGAAGAAACGCATGGGGTCAAGCCCACTCACCGAGCACTGCTATCGCAAACGAAAACAATCAACAGGTCCGATGCACCTGTGCTTACGCAATAAGGGAATGCCTATTCAGGCTTCTGCATATACTGGCTCCTCATACAAACAGCAGCACAGGCTTAATACAAACACCGGGATCTGCAGCCAATGCACGGGAGCTCCGTGGCCAGCGTCGAGAGCCGCATTTTGAGAATATTTGCCTTCTCAGTTTCGTTAGGCCAACACTACAGTCAAACCCGGCTATAACAAACCCGGATAGAGCGAATTATGCTATATATCAAACAAAAATATTTCAGTTACAGAAATACATGGGAACAATATTCCTTATAACGAAGTTCACATCCGATATATCGAACTCTGCGCGCCTAGAATGGCTGCCGAAATGCATGGTCTCGAAGCGGCGATTGAGATGTGGATTGGCCACGACCACGGAGCAAGAGCCGCGACTGAGACATTGCGCCTCGCACGGAGTGACGTGATGCCCGACACTTTCCGTAACTGTTTCCGACGCGCGGTACTCACGATGGAACCCGCAAATTCCGCGAGTCCGGACCAAGACAGCAGCATCGGTGAACTGTAGGAAGAGCTCGCCAGCGATGATGTCGCGAGTGAAAGCCGTCCGACGCTTACAATGAAGCGCTTTCAGCAGTCGATGTGCTCCGCCAATGCTTTTTTAGATTTTGGAGGACGCGGACTCGAACTGGTACAAACAATGTTTCGTGTAGAGAATGCTATGCTAGTTGAAGCCGCCAAAATGAAAGTGAAAACAAAAATCACCGCTTTTTTGCAAAGTAGGCAGCTAAGGCGGAAAGTAGCTTTATTATTTGCAATAAATGGATTATTTGGTGTATGGTAATGGCTAATTTACTGTGTTCGTTTCTGCATGCGGGGATGGCGGAGTTGGGAGGGTGGTGGGTGGCTCCCACGGATTGCGCACTCGTAAAATAGGTTCGTTATAAGCGGGTTCGGCTATATCGAACTATTGGATATATCGAACTAATCGCAGTGCATATTTCAGTTCGCTATAAACGGGTTTGACTGAATATCTGGTAGCCAAAACGTTAACATTGAGCACTTAACAATTTATAACGGGTTTTATTACCTTTTTCCTCCTAATACAGTGACTATGCTACTTTCTTTTCAATAGAATCAGTATATTTATGTGCATTTTCACAGTGCTTTTTGAGTACCTTGCATGCCAAAAGATTTCAAATCTGCCTTGCACCACGTGAGTTAGATAAGGACTCACAAGCCAGTTCGAGATAGGTACACTCACCAAACTCTTCTAGCCTTTTATTGCCTGGGATGAAGGAAGGGTTTGTTCCTGTCTTTTTACCATTGATTTCAACTGTCACGCATATGTTTTAATCATAAAACCAATATTTCTGCTCCGTTTCCTGAGGAACCGTTGCGAGTTTGTCGCCTAATCACTTGCACAGTACGACGTCGCATGAACATATCGAGTGGCTCAAACATGCCCTTTTCATTTCTATTCGTGAACTTCGCCAACTGAGCTTTGCAAATACTGCCGTGCCATATACTGTAAATCATTTTGGTGAGGTGGTATCTCCTTTTCTTCCGGCTCGCCAATACGGAACTTCGTATTCTTATGAAGCATTAGAGTTCGCCTATATTCGCTTATACGTCATCTAGTGCCCCTCTTGCAGCCGCCGCTATTCATGGTATTATTTTATTAGCAGGGCTGGCGTAGGTTGAGCCTTTTCGCCCACCTGCTGCTCGGTCCTGCGTCAGGCAAGAATTGGAGCCCGATCCAAGACCCGCCGGCGGCCTTTACCGGTGCCCCTGGGAACTGCCTCACTGGAGGTTCCCAGAGGCACCGATAGAGGGCCCGCTGCTCTCGTAGGAGACGATTGCTCTTCCAGCCTCCAGGGGATAGAGATAGGAGAAGGCCTCGCGCCGCTGAGGTTTAGCTCTCGATTTCCTTGCGCAAATAGTGGAACGTGCGCGTCGAAGGTGGCACCGGTCTCGGGCGAGCGCCCGTTTACGTTCGAGCGTACACAATAGAAAGAATCTCCGCTGTTTCAGAAGATTTGAGGCTGAGTAGAGCAGGGTTTAATTTATCCAAGTTAAAATGCTTTACGTGCTGTAGCTACACCTTGGCTAGTGCCCGCGCAGTAGTGGAGGGCTTTGGAATATTTTTTTAACCACCCGAAGTTCTTCAACGTGAGCCATAATTTTCACAGACGGGCGCTTTTCTTTTGGCATCCATCAGAAAAGCGGCCGCCGCGGCCGTTCATTAAACCCTCGTCTTTGAACACAGCACAACGCCTATACACTTATTCATTGTGATGGGTCTCAGGTAATATAATGCTTCCCTCCTTGCAGAGGCTATTATTTAATGAAATGCTCATCGCAATAACCAAATGCCACGTCAAAAACGTGCGTTGCACTGAACTGATTGCTTTACTACAGCAATCACTGAACAAAACTGAGGTGTCTCTAAAGGCCAGTCTGTATAGGGCTTTTTCCTTCCAACCTTTTGCACGTGCGTTCTTTTTATAGGCTTTTTCCCTGGAAACCGGCAAGCCGGACCAATAATGTACGTACAAACTAACTAAAACACTAGGAAATTGTCCACCGGCCCCCCGTGACCCCGTGCACTATCTCAAACAAACAAGCCGCGTGTAGAGTAAACGCTTTTCACAGCACACATGCCGAGGCTTACACGTCGTCTGCAAGGCCAACTGCTGCAGGTAGATTATTGTTCCGTATATGGCTCCCATAGGAACAAGGTAGAAGACAAGGTCGAAGAGAAAGTGCGCCATGAGGTACATGCAACCTGGAACGCCGGTCATGAGCTGCAGGCCCCGGGCGCCATTGTGCACCTCTGCGGCCGGGAAGACGACGAAGGAGGACAGAGTCATGCCCACGCTGATGGTAACGATGCATCCCCAGTACAGCCAGTTCTGGAGTACGAATCGCTGCAGCTGCCGCAGTCGCTGCTCGGTCTGATCAGTGAGGACTGAAGGATAAAACCAAGCCAAGGTTTTTCTCAGCTAAATCTTCCTCCGAAAACACGTACAGGGCCACGTCGGTGGTAATGGTCGAGCGCGGCTTCCCGGAGTACGTGCGCAGCAGAGCCGTGTGTGCCAAGTTATTAACGACAGGAATGCTGAACAGGCTGATCGGGTTGTACCAGGCTTCCATTCTGCGTCAGGGTAGCACATTATAGCGTTTTATTTTCCTCGCTAGCTAGTTTTATTTTTTTCGCGCAGTGTGGTGTAGCGAATGTTAAGTTTTTTTTTGCGCCAAATAATCATGTAACGTTTTTTGGAATATGATAAAGAAAACTTGCAGGTATTTTGTATATTGACAAGGAAGAACTGCGCAGAAAGCGAGCACAAAATAAGACGATTATACAGGCATGGTGCAGACTAGCAACTGGCTTTATCTTAATAACGAACGCATTATACACAAAAATGCGTTCTCCGCATGGGTGAAAACCTGGGAAATAACGAAGGAAAGGAGGAGAGCGACACAGGGAGCTAGGGGCTTGCCAGCAGGCATGCGCGATCACTTTTCAGACGTACTCCGGCGCAGTAAAAGCGTCGGCAGTTTTTTGCATGCAATACTAACGCCACGAATATCTGCGCAGATCTGTCGTCAATTGAAAAAAAAAAACAGTAATATGGAGGAGACACGTTTCACTTACTCTGTGTCGTTAAACACTCCTCCCATCGCGTACCGCGGCCCGTACACCAAGAAGTTTTCCTTCAACATCTCCAGCAGCTCCGTTTCAGGGTCGCCGAGTTGGTCGACTGATATGTTTTTGCTCTCCAGGAGCGCCTCGTAGTTCACTGAGAAATTGGTAGGGTCCACTTGTCGCATGAAAGCATGGACGCCTGGCCCATAAAGGGCTTGCGCGCCAATGGGAATGCGCACCATAGTGGTATTACTGACATGGTACTCCTGTTGTCGCTCCAGGACTATGCCGGTAAGAACAGCAACGGCCACCGGCAGGAGCCAACCGGTGAGAAAGAGCATCTTCGTGCGACTGAGGTAGGCGCAGCGCTTGCCGAGCAGAGCCACGAACTGCGTGCAACAGTGGGGTGACAGACTGGAAGGCGTCGTGCTCTGTGCAGCTGCAATGAAGGCATCATAAGGCATCACGACTTGTAAGGCATCATAACTTGCATATAACATCCGAAACCAAGACAACAAGTTCGCACGCAAAAACAGCAAGGACATAAGAAAGCATCACTACGAGTGCATATCATAACCTCGGCAAAATTGGCATACACAAGCCTGGTGTGCTGTACAAAAATCATGGCCTGCATCGCCTACTCTGGTTGCCGTTAAATAAATAGTCCCGGTACACGTTTATTGTTCTTAGTACTGCGTGTCGGTATTGTTGCGCCCTTCATTGGGAGAGCTCACGTCCTTCAAATTATGGTGGGCGGGTTTACATTTCGTCATATATGTACGCACGGAAAAATAGCAAAACTGACTGCTTCTAAGCATATTGTAAATCACCATGGTACATGGAAATGTATGGTCAAATATATGACATCAAAGGTATTCAAAGAATTCCTACCGGGATCTTCGAAAAGAGTTTTGTGGAAGTCATTCTTAACCACTAATAATAAAACGGGCACAAACTAAGGCCCCGCATGTTGACAAAAGCGTTTCAGAAGATATATAAGACGATTTTCTAAACTTTGTGGGTAGTACTGATGAAGAAAGTCTTACGTATTGTGAAATAAAACTGCTACGAACTAGGAACAATTCCACTATCTCGTCTGCCTCTTTCCCCTTCGAAAGATACGTGGTGATCAGTACACGTTCTTGAACTGCTAATAGACTCAGTATCCAAACAAATGCAAGAAGGAGGTGGGGAGACTCTTGTATTATTGAAATATTCGAGTAGTCTCCATGACGACGTCAGTTAAGACCAGTTTTATCCACGACTCTTCCATCGACAGCGACGTGCACACCAAATTCCACGTACTTGCTTCCGCTGCTTCTTTCGCTGCGAGTTTCTTCTGGGTCACCTCTGATGCCCACTCTGTATGTATCCTGAAAGAGTAGCCGATGAGACTGAGATCATTCCATGCAGCAAAAACTTAGCTAACATCATTTAAATATAAAAATTAATGCCCTTCCACTCTGTGGAGAACGGTGACCTGCAAAGCTGGACGCCGTCCATGGCGAGCACGAAACAAAACATGTTTATCATAATTTGTGACGGAGCACATTTCCTGAATGAACTTCTGACGGATCCAAGCTTTGTTCTTGCAGATAAACATTGAACTGTCTGTGTCCCTCCCACGTCGTAACCATCTTAGTATTTGTATAAGGCTGGGTTCAGACTGTTGCCGCAATTGTCGTAATAACTTTAATTATGACGTCATTTCACGTTTCAGCCAAATAAACTGCGTGACATGGCATTATTTTACGTCCATATTTAACGATACGGGTTTTGCGTCGGTGATCTCAACATAAGCTAACACACAAACAGAATCCGCTCTACCCCTAATGACTCCGTAAAGGTCCCATTGGGCCATTTAACGTCAGCGTTTAAACCTCGCACCATTACAACGGAAATGCCATCAATCAGTGCGGGCATGAAACCTATAGCTGCGCGTGCATGCCTTCCCTCCTCCCTCCCACTATTCTCAACTACGAACCTGCACACGTATAAACCATCAACCGGTCATGTGCACGCGCTTAGAAGTGACAGACGCCGTCGGAAACATCCCCTGAAACTGAAAGCCCTCTGAGGAAGTGATATTGGCTCACGCCGGCGTTTTAAGCGGGCAATTTGCTGTTAATCCGGCAAGGATGCGCCGCAACTCGACGAGCTAAACATGAGGGATAACGGCGGCGCCAGCAGGTTTCCGTTGTTTTTGCACCCTTTCGCGCCTGTATTTGGGCCAACGCTTCGATTCTTGCTCTTCTTCCTCCAAACGAACGGAATGTATCCATCCCATAACGATTTAAAACCTGGAAGCCTTTGAGCTCTGTTCTCGCGTAATAACATCTGGCTCTCTATTTTCCTTTCCCCTCGTACGCATCTTACTTTGTGTGTAAGATGTCTGTGTAACAGATCAACCCACACCGGAACCACTCGATTGAGGAGGACGACCGACTAACAGCAGTGAGCCATGTAATTGCAACATCTAAATCTCCCACCAGCACAACCGGCATTTCATCGGTAGCGGCATGAAGCCTAGCTGTGCGTGCACGCCCCCTTTTCCTACCCTCGAACCGTGCATGCATAAACCGGCAACCAGTGATTGCGCATACTTAGGCGTGAAAGACACCGGCGAAAATGAACTGCCTTCCAAGCTGAAAAAGAAATATGGGCTCAAGACGGCGTTCCAACCGGAGAACTTTCTCTTCTGGCGGGAGGGATCCGCAGCTATTTGGCGAAGTGAATTTGAGTGGAAACGGCGACGGCGGGTTTCGGTCGTTTTAGGGGGCAGCCCATTGGCAGCCATTACCTGAGCTTCGCGGGAGCGGCGTCTGTTTATATCCGCGTAACCGTGTGAGCGAAGGCAGCAGCGGCAAAAGAAAGAAACGAAGAGGAGTGCCTAGCGAAGGGTGAAGTACATTACGACACGCGCGGCTACGGCGTCATCCAGTGGCCTTTCCCTCCCGTTTCATGGGCCGCCACCAAGGAACGCCCTCCCCCTGACACTTTCCCCAGACGCTGTTCCGTTCTCCGCTAATCCAAACCGCGTGACGTTTGCGCGGGTGGTTCAAACACGATATGCAGCAACATGTTGGCTGTTCCCTTGTGCGGGGCTAATCAGAACCACGTGACATTTGCGCGGGAGGTTCAAACACGATTTGCGACATGCTGGGCAGTGGCGGCGGCGCACTGCGAGGTAGCTGCAGAGTAGCGGGCGCCGCAGCAGGTTCGCTGATCACGCGAACACTTCCTGAGACGCAGCCGAAATGCGCCGTGACCGAGAAGGCTGCAACTCGCCCTGCGCAGAAATTTCATGTTATGGAGTGCAGTAGCCGTAGGGCCATTTTCTCCGCCCATCCGTGCTTCTGATAATTTTTCACAAACATCTGATCACCGCACTACCGCCGTTAGCTGCCGACTGTGCAGCTTGCCAAAGGGGCATCGGTGGAGTCGAGGGGGAAAATAGTTGTGAAAGAGGTGTCAGCGGGAGTGAGGAGGAGCCCCGGAGCGGCGCCGAGTAAATCGATGACACCGGAATGAAAACTGGGGGGGGGGGGGGGGTACACATATACGACTTTGCAGTAATAAGGGCAGAAACGGCCCCTTCTTCTTACTAGATGGCAGAATGCTTGTATGCGGGTTGCTGGTGAATTGTCAAAATATTGCGCGCCCTAAGCCGCACTCTCTAGGCACCTCAAGCATGAACCGGCCGGCAGTTTCGTGACTTTGGTGCCGCGAATGCATTGCATTCCCGGATCTTTTTGTGCTCTCAGGCGCGGAGCCCCACATGAATAAGGTACAGTTTCGACGTCAGACGTCGAAGGGACGTCATAGCGAAAAGAATTTGAATATTCATTTGAAATGTGTCGTTTTAAACAGCAATGTATTTAAATAAACTCTTAGCTGCTAAACATAAATGTTTACGATAATCAGCAAAGGATATAGAAGAAGCAGAAAAATCAGGCGTAGTGACTGATCGCGTGTCTGCGTGCTTCAGGGGAAATGTCGCCAAATGGGAATGATGTTACAAAACCCCTTTGGCGGAATCCCCCATTATCTAGGGAAAGCCCCGAAATTTTTCCTCAAAAGGAAAAACTCGACAGCAACCTCAAATGCAGTCGCACAGCTAGGAAAGAGAGCTATACAGTTTTCTCGCAAACTTCGTAGTCACAGAAATCTTTGTTTTGGAGTTTTCTTTCAAACAATGACAGTCTTTCCGCGCACCGGCCACGTTGCTGCCGCTGCTCTTTCGGGCACCTCGTCCCCCCTTTTTCTGCTCCCCCCAGTCTAAAACCACAACAGGAATGCCGCAAAAACTAAACAAGGAATCCTGTCGTACGACAAAAAGGTTTGTTGTAACAACATGAGTCCTGTTTTTACGACGCACCCATATTTTGTTAGAATACACATTTCTGTAGTAACGCAAAGCCAACTTTCTCAACGACAATTCTCAATTTTCTCAATTTCTGTAGTCACAACACAACTGCCATTTACGTTACTCTTCACAATAGGCAATACCAATCAAACCGCGTGCAACTACTGATACAACATCAGGATCACCACAAGACAGGAATACGAAACACGACACACCACCGGAATCCCGACACGACAAGAATACGACAAGACGACAGTACGATACGCGAAAATACGACGAAACTAGAAAAATTTTTTCTGTCGTCTTTTTCGACTGGGTGCAAATGAAGTTTCTTCGATTGAATGGAATTACTCAGTTTCGGGATTCGGGCGCCTTCTTTATGTTTTGGGAGTGTGTCTTCTTTACGCTTTGTCTTTTTTCCGTCCAGCGTGGGACAGCTAGAGGTGACGTGTTTTGTTTCAACAGCCGAGCTGTTTAAGCTTAAGTTCCATTCGTGACTTGCATCGCTCAAACTGTTGCAGGCAGAACGAGATAGAAACGTTAAAGAAAGCGATGCGAGCTGCCCGAGGAGAAGGCGGGCTAGCACTATGAGGGCGGGGTATTGCAGTTGGAGTGAACAAACCTGTGTTCATTTCACCAAAAGGGGAGCGAGACAGAGAGGCGCAGATCTTTAAGGGTTGTAGCGACGATCACTGCTCTGCACTTCCGGCAGGTTTCACATTGAGGGATACTATTTTTTTATCGTGAAACTGTAACCCCATGTGTTCGGACCCGAGGGAAGAAATAAGAATGTATGCCACGTTAAAAAACTGCAGCGCTACATGACGTGCACCCACAGCTCTCGCATCGCTTCATATCTTGTGGAAACCTAGGCATAGAAGTATTAGTATGCCATGACAAATTGTATTTTGATTACTATATGTTACGTACAGAAGCGTTAACAGTGGGGGCCACAACTATCAGCAGGGAATAGTGCAGGAAGGCTATACATAAAGACTGGTCGATCCAAAAAGGCCCTAAAGCAATGACGGGAAAGCAAAGCACGCAACAGCAGAAGAGACGACGACCCGAAAGCAGACAGGTCACGGGAGAACTAAGCAAATGCAAAGCCGGAATATCGAATCTTAATAAAACGTTCCACCGGGCACTTAACACTCCTTACGTGCTTTAAAAAAGGAAGCCTGGAATAACATATTAACAAATTGTTTAGTATTACACTGTAGTTGCGTGTGTTTGTCCTCTCGAACTGTGTTTGGCGTTTGGCGCGACTTTGACCAGCAATTTTCTCGTTATTCCCAGTTTGCATGTACTTGTTTGATTTCGTTCTTTTTGCTACAGCGCGAGGCAGGCAATATTTCACAACTTCTATGTTTCCAATTGGTAGTTCTTGGAATTTTGGGAAGCCACCGATCATACCCTAAAAGCTCCCATATCTCCTTCGTGGCCAATCTCCTGAACTGGTTTGTGTTCTCAGAAGAAAACTAAAGCAGGTACACTCAATGTGAAAGCTCTCAAGTTCGGAGCAAAGATTTGCAAGGGGGGCTGTTGCGTCCTCTCTTCACTAGTTTCAATAACAGCCTGGCCTGGATAACCGCCTGGCCTGGATAGTGGGCATGGGAGCAGCACCTTCGGAGCGGCTCCTAATCGACAACTTTTCATCATGCAGATCCTGCCTGCTATGCTCGTTTCGTGGCTATCGGCTGTGTGTCAGCGCATCTCCGGCATCACTTACACGCTGCCGATAGCGGCCCCTTCGACTGACAAGCTGGATGCTACGCAACTGCGCGGACCTGTGCGTGATCGTCCATGAACTGCACGCGTCAACCGAACTCGCCTTCCTCCGGACAGGGCCAATGGACGACTGCATCATCAGCTCGCGGGATTTAAGCAGCTGGCGCGCCAACACACTCTTCAGTGGGCATGGGAGCAGCGCCTTCGGAGCGGCTCCTAATCGACAACTTTTCATCATGCAGGTGTGTAACCACTTTTCTCTGTACGCGAGAAAAACCGATGACCGTTGTACCCTGCTGTTCCCGTGCCCACGGGTGTTGCGTGAAACTTTGTCGGAGTGTTTTTCATGGCGTTATTATTACTATGCTGCGGAGACATTGAATCCAACCCGGGCCCACTACTCGCTCAGAAGCCCTTCTTGACATTGAAAGCTTGCCTGAAAACCCTGCCGAACAGATGGGCGTTCTCTTCCGGTTACTGAAGGATGTTCATGCCCGCTCACTCCAAAGTTCTAAATTTCAGGCCGAGGTTGTGGCAGACATCAAAAGTGTTAAAACCGGATAAAAGTATATTAAAACGAATGTCTCGAACATTCAAATAAGACTGGACGCCCCGGGAGAAACATCTCGTGCTGTGGATGGTCTTGGTGCGCAAATTACGAATTGCAGTCCACTGCTGATTCTTTAGCCACACAAAATACTCTTTTGCAGTCGCGCATTGATGAACTCGAAGACCGTTCACGCCGTGACAACTTGTTGTTTTATGGGTTACCTGACTCAAAGGAAACCTGGCAACAAACTGAAACAAAATTGACTGCAATTCTAAATGAAGTGATACCCTCACTTCCCGCTGGTTCAATCGAACGGGCACATCGTATAGGCAGTCTTTCGCCAAACAAATGTCGTCCGGTTATCGCGAAGTTTTCGAACTTTTAAGTGAAAGAACAAATGCTTTCGGCACGGAAGCTTTTCAAGAGAAAATATTGCACTATCCGAAGATTTTGTCCAGCCACCCGCATTGCCCGGAAAAAGCTTACTGAATTCGCTAAAAATCAACCCGGTTCCCCTCCTTTTTTGCTGAGTCACAACAAGCTTACCGTAAACAAAAAACGTTACACTTACAAACCAAACACTGACAGTATTGAAATTTTCAGAGCAATGAAAACCCTGATTTGCAAGAACCCGTCATTGCGCCTGCGCCTGTCCGTGATACTGCGGCATAGGGAAGCGATAGGGGTAGTGGACGACGTTAACACATCTCTCTGTGTTATTCACCAATGCGCGCAGCGTCGTTAATAAACAAGATGTACTGTCATCTGCATTAGATTCTTGCTCTGCGCTGTTGTCGCAATCACTGAAACTTGGCTGTCTAATAATATACAAACTCCGAAATTTCCACGATGCCTCCAGATTTAACATCTACCGATGCGACCGCACCGAGTCTCGAGGCGGTGGCGTACTTCTGGCCATTTCGAACGAATTTCTTTCATCAAGCATTTCTGTGTGCAGCAATCTTGAAATCATCTGGGCCTCATAACCAATTGACCATCGCAAGTTTATCCTAGGTGTTTGCTATAGACCCCCCTCTTCGTTGCCTTTTTCACAAAGGAACTACATGACGTCCTCAATATTATCTGCACACAGTTTCCTTCTTCCTCCGTCATCCTCATGGGAGATTTTAACTTCCCTAATATAAAATGGAGCACCACCCCTCCCACTGTAACGCCATACTCAACTGAAGCACAGGAATTCTTGGATTTGTGTTCTGTCTTTTCCCTCACTCAACTTGTTACCAAACCCACTAGGCTGTCCTCGACCGCATCTAACACACTTGACCTAATTTTAACTACTACACCGGATCTCATCTCTGCTGTTACTTGCTCTCCAGGAATTAGTGATCACTTGCTGCTCAATTTTCACATTAAAACTACTGCTTCAGCGCGCTCAAAAAATGTAAAACCATCCTTGACTATAACAGAGCCAACTTCGACGCACTCAATAACGAACTTCACGAGTTTACAGATGTATTCTTGAGTACATTTGACAACTCTGTAGAAGTTAACTGGAACAGGTTTGAAGCTAAAGCTCAGGAACTCATCGATAAATACATACCAAAGCGAGTCATCACCACGCATGCTCAAGCACCATGGTACAACGTTCATATCAAGCGTCTGTCGAATAAGAAAAAACGTTTGTATCGCATCGCCAGACGCTCACCTTCTAACTCGCGTTGGGATGCGTACAAGATTGCTTCCAATGATTACATTTCGGCTATAAAAAACGCTAGACAGAATTTTTATCTAATGTTCTTCCGTCAATGCTTTCTTCAGACTTAAAAACATTTTGGCGTACCATACACCCTCCGTCCGATGACACCATCACCTTAAACGACACATCTGACGAACCAGTTCCCTGCAATCTTTGTGCTATGCTTCTCAACGAAACAATCGTAAAAAAATTTTCGCGGCGTCTACTGTTGCGAAGCCCCCAACCCAAGCACTCAGTTGCGCAGCTATGCCTCCAGTACAAATCGATGTTTCCGGTATCTCTAAACTTATCACTGACCTAAATAATTCCTCATCTCCTGGATTTGATGGCCTTAGCACAAATTTTTGAAAACACTGGTGTTTATTGTTCTGTCATATTAACAAAAATATTTCAGCAATCATTGGACACGGGTACGCTTCCTAAGAAATGGAAAATAGGAAAGGTGATTCCAGTTTACAAGTCCGGCAACAAAAATAATCCATGTAATTATCGCCCCATTTCTCTACCAGTAACTGCTGCAAAATACTAGAACATGTCATCTACAGTAATTTGGTTAATTATCTGGAATCCAACTCATTTTTCGCAGCAGCCCAACACGGTTTTCGCAAGACATACTCCTGTGAACCCCAACTAATTTATTTTACTCACAAATTACATCAAATTTTAGATAGGTCCTCGCAGGCTGACTGCATATTTTTAGATTTTTCAAAGGCATTCGATAAGGTTTCACACGGGCTACTGCTTCATAAACTAAATCAATTAAACATTGACAGAAGTTTGTTGACGTGGATTGAATATTTTTTGACTACCATTCGCAGTTTTTGTCGCTAATCAATCTTGCTCTCCATTCAGCCCTGTTTATTCAGGTGTACCGCAGGGTTCGGTCCTTGGGCCCCTCTTGTTTCTTATTTATATTAATGACTTGCCTTCTTTGTTAAAATCTAATGTCCTTTTATTTGCTGATGACTGTGTTATTTTCCCGAAATAACCTCTGATAACGACACTACCATTTTGCAGTCTGATTTGAACTCTGTTGTTAATTGGTCGAAAACTTGGCTAATAGAAATCAATACTAACATAAGCAAGACAATGCGTGTTTCTCGTACTAAAACCAATTCATTACAACATTCTTTTAACAATGTCCAAGTAGAAGCAGTTGCTCGTACAAATAGCTTGGCATTCACATTACCACGAACTTAACCTGGAACCTTCATATTGAGCATATTGTTAACCAGGCTACCGCATGTTGGGTTACTTGTGCCGCAACTTCCTTACAGCTCCTTCATCACTCAAATTATTGCTTTACAAAACATTAGTTTGTTCCAAACTGGAATACGCATGCTCAGTATGGGACCCATGTCACGTAAAACTTATAACTGCACTAGAAGTTGTTCAAAATATTTCTGTTAGATTTTTGCTAGACAACTACCATCGAACCGCGGCATTACTAGAATGAAATCTGATTTAGCCCTCCCATCTCTCTCCACTAGGCGTCAAATTTCACGACTAACTATTTTTCATAAGCTGTATCACCACCCCGTTCTGCGTGACGAGCTTATACCTAGGCCACATTATCAATCCCGTCGCGTTGACCATAAGCGCAAAGTTGGAATTGATATATGCAAAACAATGCATTGTTTTCATTCCTTCTTGCCCCGGACAAGTCCTGACTGGAATCGCCTTCCTTTTGACACTGCATCTATTAATGACGTTCACCAGTTTCGAAATGTTCTAGCTAACATTGTATAATCAGGAGTTCTTCTAATGTTTGCTTTTGATGAGTCGCAGTTGCAATTTTTAATTACATTGTTAATGATTTTATTGTATGTTGTATCTTAACGTCTTTGTGCTGTTTTTTTTGTTTGTTGTTTTTTATTTCATTGCTCTCACACCACTCCCCTCTGTAATGCCTTTGGCCCTGAGGTATCATAAATAAATAAAAATATAAGTAAAGTAGTCAAGAGAGGGCCCCATAGGCCCTGAAAACTTTTCTTCTACATACATTACTTTGTGTTTTCAATAAAGGGACCTTGCAGCACTTTCTAACTTTTTTTGAAATCTTAAAAGCTCGCAGAACGTAGTCACCCAACAAACTCAGTACTTAGATTATGGGGTCGCAAGGTACTTCAGACAAAAATTATTCCCTCTATGCCCATCAGATAATTTGGAAACTCGCGCAAAAGATTTTTCTCTCTTTCCC
The DNA here is from genome assembly GCA_013339765.2 of Haemaphysalis longicornis. NCBI lineage: Eukaryota > Metazoa > Arthropoda > Arachnida > Ixodida > Ixodidae > Haemaphysalis > Haemaphysalis longicornis. The sequence continues at coordinate 166,163,833 of CM023449.1, read as the reverse complement.
GGTCTTGACGTGATTCCACGGTGCCAATTACGTAACTGAGGCTATTCAGTGGCGGTTGGCCCGTTTTCCTTCAGTTGCAGCAATGAACGCTTTCGATAGCAACTTTAAAAATAAAGCCACAAAAACAAAGCAGAAACGGAAGGCGTATCTGGTACGACCAGCCAATCACGCAGTGCCGCTTCGTGCTGGTGATAACTGTAGTATTCGTACTGCTTCCAGGCGCGAAGGTAAGAGTGAAAGCGAAGTTTTGCAGGGTCCCTTTATTATGAGGTAACAGATCCCTCATTTCATAACTTCTTTCTTATCTTCTATATTGTGTAGGCATTTGCGACTTAGCAACGGCATCTTTTGTGGCAACGGCTCAGCGCGGAGATGACCATCAAAACTTTGTTTATTAGTCCTTTGAGGTTCGACTTTTTTCACCAAATGCGACCCCCCAGGGTCGATTTTTCGATAACGCTGATTTAAATTATTCGGATGAATGTATTTCGAGCAAAAATATCGTAATTTTTTTGGTAACCATAAAATGACAAAACATCGTTTGTGTTGTTACATACATGTGGTATAGTCGCGAGTAACACAAGAAAAAGTCTAAATAAAACCAGAGAGCAACAAGCCGGCCCCTTTTGAGAGAATCGAAATCAGATAGACATCAGTTTCGCCGGCCAAAAAGCGGGCAGCGCCAGGAGGACGATACCGAATCCAGCCGCTGCGCGCGGGCGCGTGGCCGAATGAGGGAGCGATAGACGGCCCACCGCTCTTATAAATTACAAAAAAGGAGAAAAGAGCCTCATCAGTTTCGCAGGCGCCCGTGGTCTGTGGCAGGCGAAAGAAACGAGAGGCGTCCGGGCGACCGGTGGGCGATAAACAGCGCGCCCCTGGTTACCGGATGCGCAAGCAATAGCAGGCGCGCCGCTGAAGCAAATCGTAAAAAAGAAGAGCCATTGGCTCAAGAAAATATTTTGACGTATTTCCGCAGTGTGGCAGCGCATGCAAGCAAGGGACGTTGGCTAAAACGGCGCCACTTTTAAACATACAAGCGATGACGTGGATATACGTTATTGACCATTTTGAAGGTGTTTGCAGAGGACGTATATGCAAGTCCGTGACCCTGAAAGGGTTAGAACAGTGTGCCCCTGTTGCGCAATGGGATTAACGTCGGTTTCGTAACGCGAGGTTTACAGTCTGCCAGAGGAAGCGATGATCTTTGTGAGGCCTCTGTTGGCCGCGTATTTGCTTGCTTCACTGCAAATCTCGTCGAAACACTAAGGTCGTCTGCCGTATTCTGGCACGTAACCCATTCTCCGCTCTTTGCTACCAACCCCACGTTATTCCCCTCTATATCTCATTTCTCTCTTGACTATTCGACCACAGTTTTTCTAATGCACTGTAATGTTCCCACCTCCGCAGTGCTGGCGCGCCATCTGCTTGCATACCCCACATCCTTGTCGTTATCTCTAGTTTGTTGTTCTGCCTGAAGCATCCCGAGCGGGAGTACGGTTCTTTTTGTCCTTGCTTTCGTGCTGAAGCCTCTATGCGTCACTTTAAACGTGTGGTTTTTCTTTCGGTGGCCACTTTTTGTTCGCTTACTATTGTCAAAATGAACCCAACAAGCATTTTTAATAAATGAAGGTAAGGAATGCCGTTCAAGTACACATATTTCGCCTCACATGTTCCCGCAGTTTTCTGCGCAGTAAATAGCCGGTCATGTATAGCAAGTGCCTGTGGTTCCAGTAGTTTCGAACGGTTCTGCATATATAAACCTCTTGTACAAGTATCCCATAAACTATTGGTCGGAAGGCTGAACCGAGGGGCAAGCGGGCGTCTTTCCGAAGCCTCTGTTTGTGTGCGTGTCGTCGTCTGACTGAGGTGGCCGGCGAGCTACGACGACAAGCCGAGCCCCTCCAGTGCTCTGCTGTTAAAGAACAGCAACAACTATTTTTGTTCGATGTTAGGCAACGTGCGAAGACCCTGGTTGAAATTGTATTGGTCACAGTGTCCTTTGTGTTTGCTTTGTATAGCAGTTGTCTTTTTATTGACCGTAAAATTGCAACGACAACGACGACAGTTTATCGCACAGTAGAAACGTAGAGCTTTCGCCTTAAATCCCAGCCACGGTTCAAATAATAGTTACGCAAGCGACAAACATTCTTACGCAACACCAGCGCTAAGAATCCCGTGGCAAAAGCAAGCTTTTTTACCCGACGCAGTATGCACTTTAACAAAAAGATGACTCTGACACAACGCTCAATATGCAAACCGAGAAATCGCTCCATTCAAACCAATTTAAAATCAACAACGGTGTCATTGATGATCGGAATAAGACATTTATAGCAGTGAGTGCTCCCATCGGAGAAAGCCCATCGGATATCAATATCAGAAATTTCGCACACAAAAAGTCGGCCTCGTGTCTTCCCGCTTCGTTTCAAATATCATCGAAAGGCGGTAGTCTGGTGCCGGCCCTGCTACATAACTGCTTCTACAGTCTCTTCCACTTCGCTTTCCGCTCTGCCCTTCGTGTATCCTCCCCTCCCATGACTAAATGAAGGTTTGCTGACTTGTCAATTTTTCCGCTTTTTCTCTGCTCATATTACCCTTTGGGAGGTTTTGTTACTCGTCGACTAGGGGTTCCGCCTTGAGTTCAGTTTTTGGTTACACTAGCGTTTTTGGCACTTTTTAATTGTTCACCCAAACATCATATACTCCTATATTTTAGCCAACATCATATACTCCTATATTTTAGCCAAAACAACAACTCCAACATCAGTAACGTATTTATCGAATTCTCAATGTACCACTTTTGCTGAACAGTTTTCAGATGTGCAAAGTCTGATAAAAGATGTTCACTAGAAATGGCGCAGCGAATTTACCCAGCGTTACCCGCGCGGAAGTGCCTGCTCGGCGGCACCCGCGGCGCCGGCACGGCTTTGTCGTCTGCTTTAGCGATGGTTGTTTTGGGTCTCTTTTGGCACAGCTTCGCATCCATTGCGCGGTGCCTTTGCACGGTTTGATTAGCTTGTTCGACAGCTCCACTACGTTAACCCGAACCCAGCAGTAATAAGTGGTCGTACGGCAAACCTACGTTAAGGATGGGTTTGCAGGGCGCAAAAACAGAATGTATAGACCACATACAGACATCTGGCCGCTAGAGAAACACTAGCGTTTGCGCACTGCTTGCCACAAAGGGGACTCCGTTTTCTAAATTGGTGATTTCCGACTGGGTTGCGTTTTAACAGGTATTGCAAAACCCGCAACTAGCAAATGGTTCTAATAAATAGCGTTTATATAAGTTCCCTCAGCTTTCTCGGAATTCTCAACCTTACTAAACTAACTAGTTTAAATCGGTATAAATGGGAATCACTAAGCTCACATGCCGAATTGTTTCGGTGTCTGCGCTTGTGTCCCGAGGTGGTGTAGCCCCAAGATAGCACATCACTATGGCTGGGTTCCGTTATCTCACCCTTCGAAAGACGCTCGTCTCCGTTTTCCTTCTCCCGACATACGTCCGGGCCCCTCTAGCCCGACCGTGGCCGACGCTACTGCTGCGTTCGGGAGGTACCCCCGCAAATTCTTGGTAACGGTGGGAGAATATCTGGTTTCGCTCTTTGTAGAGCCACGTGCGTGAATTCAAGTGACGTCGCATGTACAATTGTTGTGGGTGTCGTTTGAAGCTTTGATTTCCAACCACCTTTACAGCGTGAATTGCAGCCATTTTTTAAAGACCACTGCAAATATCACTTATCTATTGAATTTCCGCCTCATATTTGCATAATCTTTCTTCTCATAATGTTTCTCGGGAACTCAAACCGACATGCTCACAACACGCTCAGATCAGTAAGACAAAGGCGAGAAGAAACCGGGGTATAAAAAGGGCAATCAATGCCCAGATGGGACAGGCCTACATCGTCTAATTGAGAACCTGCAGCACATCGCATCTTCCCCTGGCAGCCCGTAAAACTGAAAAATGGCTGTGGCTAAGCTCATCCAACCCTAGATGTGCAAAGCTTGGTTTAGCCGGGTTAAGTGTTGGTTTCATCGGTTAACCTTTGATTTAACCTTCTTATTACACCTAGGTATACAGTCGTCGTTACGCCAGCTATTACGGCGGTGCCTAGGTTGGTGGCGAGACACAACTGGGATTAGGCTTGAATAAATACACTTAATGGAGCAGGTCAGGCAGCTCACCAGGTGATATCTACTAGGTGGTCAGACTCCACTTGCCGACGACAACTCAAACCCTGACGCTCCTGCTCAACGCTCGGAAACGCCGGCCGCCCCGGCTCGCGCTCATCTATGCCAAAATTCGCACTGAAAAGGCGACAGGGTCGCTCCTCTTAGCCAGGTGCGCGACATGTCACGTGATGAGACGGCGACCGAGCTGCGGAGAGCACGCGCGCCAGCCGCCGGCATCACCAGAGGCTAGCACACGCAGTGGCGGCAGAGCTCGGATTAGCGGGTCACGCGATGCGTTGCCAAGGCTGCGGCGCAGCTTCCGTAAAATTAGGATCAAATTGCTGGCGATGACAAAACGTAGAGCAGCTAGATTTGTAAAACGTTGTTTTAAAAATCATTTGTGCTGTTTCTAAACACAGATGCAACACGCGAAGCGTGATTCTAAACGCGCAATGCATAGCGATGACTGCGGCCTTTGTCGTTTGTAGCCTCCACTTCCTAACCCGCCGCGGTGGCTCAGTGGCTAAGGCGTTGCGCTGCTGAGCACGAGGTCGCGGGTTCGATTCCCGGCCGCGGTGGCCGCTTTCCTGATGGAGGCGAAAAGCAAAAACGCCCGTGTGTACGAGATTTCGGCGCACGTTAAAGATCCCCAGGTGGTCAAAATTAATCCGGAGCCCTCCACTACGGCGCGCCTCATCGCCTGCGTTGCGTCGGCGCGTTAAACCCTACAATCAATCAATCAATCAGCCTCCACTTCCTACTTGACTAAATTTGGTGCCCACGCGACGCTGATGCGCTCACTCACGATAACGCTCACGAACGCGTGGTGTTACAAGCGCCAGCTTTAAAGCGCAGGGCGCTTTAGTGCTCGCTTTATCGTCGTAGCTCGCTGGCTGGACCCAAGTAGAGCACCACGGTGTTCCGTCGTAGCGGCGTACCCCAGAGGCTTGGAAATCCAGGCGGTTTATACAGTCATGACTCATAAGCGTTCGAAACGCGTGAACCGCTCGCGCTTGTCATGCATCTCCTAGTTGTTTAGCGGAAGGTAAACTGTTGGTGCATTTGATGCAACATATACGTGACTAACCAGCAGCGCCCGCGTTCATTTAGTTAGGAATAATTCTCGTTGGGTTGGTGTTTGCAATGGTAAGCGAAAAAAAAGTGACAGTACAACGTCAGAACATGCGGGAGGAAAAGCAAGTACAAAAAGAACAGAACTCCCATTGGCGCAGTTTTAGGCAGGGGGCCCGCGAGCACTGCGAATGCGGCAAATTTGAATTGAGTTGGCTGGTAGCAGAGAGCGGTTAACGGTGTTAGAGCCCATTATGGCGAATCACTGCTCTGCAGTTCAGACAGCTTTCACATTGCGTGGAACGGCTTCAATTTTTTTTGCCCCAATGTATTCACCCGCGGCCCACCCTTACACCTGCGAACGTGAATTCAGGTCATATTATCATCATCGAAGCTTCTTCAAGCACCCTTAATGGTGTGGCCGTTAGCATACACGTTCCGGCTACCCATTCAACTGCAAACGTGAATTCAGGTCATCTTCTTCAGACCTCGTTAAGGTGGGCTTTCCTGAATAGTGTTTAGCATCAAGCTCTTCAGCCAAACGAATCCCCTGTGGCCTACCCATAAATATGTGAACGTAATTCAGGTCAGCATCATCATTAGAGGCTCTACTGCAGAGCTTTTATATATACATCGCACATTCAAGTCGGTTATTGAAAATTTCCCTAGAAAAAAAAAATTTGCAGAAATTTAGAGAATTGTCTAGTAATGGGTAGAATTCTTCTGCCTTTTGTTTTTAATGAAAGTTGTTTACAGCCACGCTTTCAGATTTTTTGAAATCCCGTCCGACCCATTGTCTCCATTTACGCTATTATAACAATTACCCTTCGCGAAATCTGCATTATTGTGGAAATACAGGGCATCACAAGCTTCCCCACTTTCCGTAATTTTTTAAGTTTTTAGTTTCTGAAAATTTTGTTTGACCAATATTCTTCGTGTAGGCTATTACAACGATTACAGGCTCAACCATCGGGAAATCGGCCATATTCGGGGAGTGCAGGGCGTTATGGCGCTTGCCATTTTTAGTATTCCTTTTAATTTCTCTTATTTCTAGTTTTTCTAAATTTCATTCTACTACTTATCTCAATTATAACGGTAGCATTTGGAACTTCAGCGAAATCTGCATTATTTTGTAAATGCAAGGCGCTACACGGTTTGCCATTTTAAGATATTTTTATATTTCTTTTATTTTTATTGTTTCAAATTTTTTTTTCAACTAATTACCTTCATTTACGCTAACAAAGCGATTACACGTGCAACGTCCGCAAAATCTGCATTACTGTGGAATGCAGGGCGTTGTACGGTTGGTCGTTTTCCGTACTTTTTCTATATTTTCTTGCTTTGTATTTTAAAAATTCCACTGACTAATTATATCAATTTACGCTGTTTTAACACTTACATTTCGAACTGTCGCGAAATCTACACTATTGTAAAAATTCTGGGCGGTCACGGTTCGCAATTTTCTGTAATTTGTTTTTTATTTTTTGTATGTTATCGGTGTTTCAAAATTTCGTTCGACCAATAATCTCAATTTATGCCGTTATAACGATTACAGGTGAAAGCTTCGCGAACTCTGCATTATTGTGGAAATGCCATGCGGGAAACATTTTGCCATGTTCCGACATTTTTTTCAATATTTTTCTTATTTTTTGTTTTTCAAACACTTTTTCCACAGTTTCATGCTAAATCTTTTATTACAGTGTAGAGGGGCTGTATGAAGCTCCATAAAGCCTCGCGATCATAAGAACACGTAAAGTTTCTTCGTGGCACAAATACAGCTGAGGTGTTAGAAAACCTCCACTCACTTCACGTAGGCATCCTTCATGGTAGCAACCGTCACGCTTATGGCTGTGATGCCCATTCTAGCGGCTCCATATTCCAACTGCCGGAACAGGCCTTCGAAGCCATCGCAGTTGAAGGTGTGAAGGGCAAACGTCACGTCGTTGTCCCGCTCCATCTCTACCGTTGCGAGTGGCACCGTATTGCGCACAAGGGCTAGAGTGTAGGCGAGGTTAAAACCGGCCGCAGCTTTTCCGAGGGTCAGCTTGTAGCCCACCCCTGAAGATGGAATATAAAATAGGAGAAAAAAACGGAATTTAACACAAAAGTGTTTTATGCCAGGGTACACCAAGATTACAGTCACGTCATTTCGGTCACGAAAGTGACGTCGCCAGAAAAAGTGCAATTGACACTGCGGCGCCCGGATTCGAACCCATGCCTCTCGAGCCCTCTCGCCGGAACGGGAGGTACGTGGCGCTCTACTGATTGCGCCATATGAGCAGATACGTGAACATCTCTACAAACGCGCCTTATATCCTTCTCTATGAATCATTCAGATGGTTCTGCCGTGTAGGAGAGGCGAAGCGAAGTCGCGCATCGTGACGCTAATGAGTGCCAACAGTTGGCGTCTCGGGGGACACGCGTGAATTGAGGCACCCACCCGGCTGGCGTTGTTCCCATGACCGTTGTGTTTCAAGCTGCTGTTTCTGGGCATGCCATTTTTGGTTTGGTTGTCCCGGAATAAACCTGTTATTTTTTGTTTGTTTGTTTCTTTCTTGCGTGTCGGCGTCACTTTGTCTGGCGGGGTCAGGCGCGAACCGTTCGCACATGAAGGGGGTTCCTTCAACATTCGACTGCTCCGGTGAAGGCACCTTTCACTTTTGTGTTTTATCCGTTCCTATGAAAGAGGGATCAACGACAATTTTCGGGGGACTCTCTTGCATTGAAAAAGAGTTCAGCAAAACATTTGGCTAACATTTAGGCTTCTTAATGTGCCCAATTTGAGAAAAACTGTTGAGGAATTTGTTTTAACGATATCCCTTCTACCCCAACCAGCAAGCGTTCACAGCGTGAAAAAATAGAATAAAGCCCCACGGATAGTGAGACGGAAAAGCGCTACTTCCAGCTGAAATTGATTTCGGAAAACACACATTTAACTAATTTCACGAATGCCGATCTGACTGAACAAATCTAGGTAACGGCAGACAGTGCACATTAAAAAAGCCAGCCTATCCTTCGAGCAAAAAACAGCAAACCGTAAGTAAGCACGCGATTTAGCGTGTTAGGATGCCCTGGTTGTAGCTGAAGTCACGCGCATTCCAGGCTCCCTCCAAGTGGGAACCCCAGAGTACGTAGAATGTTGACTTCTCATAACAACAATTACAATTTCAGTAACTTAAATCCCATAAGAAACCTCCTCTGTTTCTAAGTTGGCGTTGGATGTGTCGTAAACTGCTTTTTACAGGGAGTTCGACATCTCCACATTGCCAAAAGATTACTTCCTTTGCTGCGAGAACATGCTGTATGCCCGGACATTAAAACTGTCATGCGAAGAAATCGCAACCACACAAACGAGGCTCCGTTAAAAGACGACGAAGGAGGACGCAAGGCACCCGGTGGCCAAGGTCAGTGCCCCGGATACGGCGGCGAGCGTTCGAGGCAGAGCACGAGCTTGCGACGGCCGCGGGCCAACCGGAAGCGGCCAGCGACAGCGGCCGGCCCCAGAGAAGGGATCCCGTGAAGAACACCGAGAGAGTCATAAGTGTGGAGCGTGACCGCGATGCGCGGGACTCGGGCTACCGGACCCGTGCCGTGCCACAAGACGTCCTGCACAACTGCAACCTCCAGGACTTCTTTGCAAGCCTGTCGGGTTGCGGGACGTTCGGTGGGAGACAGCGACGACCCAAGAGAGCGTGGTTCGCCACGCTCTACCACTGCTGCTGCGACAAATCACCTGGGGCACACAATTACTTCACCTCTGGGACGTGAGGTAGGAGAACCCCGTTCCCGCAGTGAACCATTACGGTGTCCTCGCCCTTCATTCACGGGCTTTGACTGTTTCCCGTTTGATTGAACTCTTCCCTGTTTGCTCTGCCGCATTCTCGCTAGTTTCTGCATTGTTCTCTAGCTTTCTATTGCTCCCTATTATTCTTTAATGCATCTCTGTCCATTGTGTGCTTTTGATTTGGGTTTCGGGTTATACAAAAGTCTCGCTTCCAAAGTTTCTCTCTCGCAATTATTATTCTTAATAACCTGACAACAACACAGTGCTGCATGAAACACGCTTTGCATGCAAAAGCTCACCACACGCGTCCTTGAGAAAGCTGGTCGATCCGCTGCAGATGACCCGGCCCCTGTGCATGACAATGATCCTGTCCCCAACGGCGTCCGCTTCTTCCATGTCGTGCGTTGACAGGAGCACGGTCACCTTGCCTCGCAAGCTGTGGACGATCTTCCAGAAGCTCTGCCTCATCTCGGGGTCCATGCCTGACGTCGGCTCATCGAGAATCAGCAGCTAATAAACGGAGGGAAGAAGGCATAACCAGTGCATTTGTGGTAAAAGGCAAATAATCAGCCAACCGTTTTTGTACAGAGGCCACGAACAGCTCTGCTACTTATTAACACTGCGCAGAGAGGCACCGCAGTAAATTTATTCATATCATATTGAGGGATGGTTTCTTAGAGTAATCTAATTAATGAATGTTTCACAGAACTGTAAAGATTTAGTTCAAATCTCGTTGTGGTCTTACAGCGCCAAACTGCCTAAAGTATGTTTTCATTCCATCTTTGCAGTCCAAACATTCATATTTTTGCATGTAACGGCGGATATCTTTTTGTTTGGGGACCGACTGTGCTAAATGAGTGTTATCAATTAGGAGTTTCGTTTGTATACTTTCTGAAATCAGGTTTTTGTTTATTGATGAACCAGTTGTGCCCATTAAACACGTCAGCAATCTGCTATGTGAGCCCTGCGAAGTTCTGTGGGTGTGAACACCGGACTTCTCCGGAACTTCAAATCAGTGCAGTCGATGGCTTGGAAAAGCCGTGCTTGAGAGTGCACGAAGCTTAATAATGTGAAAGCATAACATGGTTCCGCGAGTGAAAAAACCGGCGTCGGAGTTGCTTTGCGTAACATGGATGGGAGCCAAGAAACAGCTGCCGTGCGACTGGAAAACTTTGCGCACCAGAAGCTTCACAGTAGAAAAAAAAAATGGGCCAGCTTCGAAATTGAGATACGAAGACTGCGGAAACAGCGGAGCTGGTGGCCTTTACTAGCTTGAACTTGGCTTTTGCTAGGTCCATCAATCTTATCGGTAGACCGGACCACTGATGCCGCAGAGTGCACACCGCGTCTCTCTCGACTAGGAGAAACCTGCACGTCAAAGCTTACGTGATCACTAGGCGCTGCCAATCCCCGACGCACCCCTCCGTACCCGAAGGTCTGTGCCGTGACTCGCACTCCCCACACCTGCTTGACGACTCTTTGCCTCCTCGGCACATCTGCTCACCTTACTTGGCCCAGCTTTTTTCTCATCTCCGCTTTGCTACTCCGTGTTTTGAGCGACGCCATGCATGGGTGGAACTCAAGCTTAAAGGGGCCATGAACACAAAATACAAGTTTGTTTTATTCGAAACATTTCGTGTTTTGTTGTGTCCCCAGCACTTGTCCGGATGCAAACGATGTTTTATTCACTAAAACATTATTCAATTTACGTTACAAATATTGATTTACCCTCTCAATCGTGTCTGAAATGATATCATACGAACTGACCGCTCTGCAGCAGAATGGAAAGCCTTGTTTACCGTTAGGGAACCTAGACGGCGCCACCATATCATGACAATCAGTTTTCTGCCTTTGGTTTGTTTTCGACCCTATTTGAACTTAGATTTTTTTGTTCAAAGCAAAAATAATCCTTTCGTGAAACAGAGTGCTCGGTTCGACAAATATGGTCACGTAATACACCGTTGCTTGCGTCAATCGTCAAGTGTCATCTAATACTACCCCAAAGCTCCGTAGTCCTGTGCAGCTGAACCAAGTGTAGTTCGCGCAGTACCAACAGCAGTACGCATCGGTACTTCTATGTTTACGTATGCTTTCGTAACTTACCCTGTCGGTCCAATCATTCCTACGGCTTTAAAAAGAATGGGACCTAAAGTTAAGCGCAAATAGCCCGTTCGGCAAGCTGATAAGATCTGCCTAATTTGCGTTTGCTTTTGCCGGCCCCCGCCATCGCACAGCTGGCTGGTATGACATCATAGGTTTTGTTGCGGGAAAAGAGCGAAGGGGTCGCATGGCCTTTCCCTTTTCTCCTAATTATACAACTTATTTGAGCGAAGTTTCCGTTAAAAGTGGTGGCAGTATGATTCTAACGAGGCACTCTTTGAAATGCCATTACAATGAATTTGGGCTCCCGAAGCGTTGTTCACCAACTAAACCGTTGTTTTCAAACTAAAGGCTTTTTAAGGTGCCCTTAAAGGAGCCATGAAGAGAAAATACAACTTCGTTTAATTTGAAACAACGAGGATTCAGTATCTCACTCAGCTCCATTAGAGCCACAAAATATGTTTTTTTAACGAAAAAAAAGCAAGAAGTATTTATAAACTTTCAAATTTTGCGCCAGAGTGACGTGTTATGAGCAAGAATGACGTCATACGGGCCAACAATAAAACATAATTTTCAGTGCGTTAACTGCACGTTAGCATTCAAGTGATGCGGTCAAATGTAACTAGAGGCCCTATTATAGACTTGGCTAGGGGGTCACGGCTGCTTCGCACGTTTTCTTTAATATCTGCGTTATTTGTTCGAAGATTGCGATGATATTGGTATCATTGTTAACGGGACTAAGCAGTCTTTCTAATAAACCCAACTTGTATTTTGTCTTCATGGCTCCTTTAACTATTGTTGTCAGTGTATGATGCTTTCTGTATGTTAAAATTGTATTTATTTATTTATTTATTTATTTATTTATTTATTTATGGTTTTGTTTATTTATTTATTTATTTATTTCACTTACTCTCAGTCACCGAAGCATTGTAGAGAGGAGTGGTTTACAGAGTACACACAAAAAAGGAAAGATGCGGCAAATTACACGAAACCTCTTAGATTGGCAAACTATACGTGGTCGCGACATAAATACCATAATCAAAAACAATTAGTAAAATCAAATATATTCAGATTAGAAAGGCATAAAGCAAAATATATGCACATCGCAAAGGAAGAAAAAGAAAATAGGAACGAAAGGTGGCAATGTTGCATGTCACAGACACAAGCATTGACACCGAGTAGTATATGCTGAACAAAGCATACAAAATAAAAGATAAATGCAGATACAAGGGCAACTGTGCGCCAAAACTAGAAGAAATAAATTACGATTGGTCATCTGGAACCAAATACGCATATAACGAGCGTCGAAAAAGTGTGTGATCTGTTATGGATGCTAAATCTGCAGGAAGGCGGTTCTAATCATTTGATGTGCAGGGTAGGAATGAGTGAAAAAATGTGTTGGTTTGACAATGAGTCATTCCAACTTTATGCATGTCATCAACACGGGACGAACGATAGAATAGTGGCGGTATAAGCAAGCTGCGCAGCAAGTTATGATTGTATACTTTGTGGAACAGGCCAAGACGAAAATATCTTCTGCGCAGGGTCAGGAGAGGCAAAGATAAACTGGACTTCATTGATGTAACGCTGGCTGCTCGTTGATAGTTAGACAATATAAAACGCACTGCATTGTTTTGCACTAGCTCTAGAGGCTGAATTAAGTTAGCTTGGCTCGGATCCCAAATATATGCACCGTATTCTAGTTTCGAGCGTGTTAAAGTTCGGTGAAGTGTTAACTTTAGGGAGACAGGAGCTTGGCTGAAATTTCGTCGTAAATAGCCCAGCATGCGATTAGCTTTTGATTTGACGGAGTCAATGTGCAATTTCCCGGTTAGGTCTGATGATAAGGTGACGCCGAGATAACGATAGGATGACACGTTTTCTGTGGCACATCAGTTAGTGTGTAAAAAGCTGAACATACGTCACGCCGAGAAATACGAATAACCTTGCATTTTAGGGGGTTAAGCACCATTTTCTATGTTTGACACCATGTCACAATTTTGTTCAAGTCAGACTGCAGTTCGCGATTGTCGTCTTCACTCCTGATTTGACGATAAATGACGCAATCGTCTGCGTATAGATGCATTGAAGAAGTCATACGGTTAGATAGATGATGATGATGATGGTTGGTGTTTCATGGCGCAAGGCCAGCGAGGGCAAAGAGCGCCAGAAAAGAAGTTATATAATGAAGCGAAGTGATTACCATAAAAAGGTAGGTATAAAAACATGTAAATCGGACATTGTAAAATCAATTAAAGGTAATGGTGATGGCTGGTGTATAGGGCCAGATTTGATTATGCGTGATATGAGATAAGGTTTAAAAACTTAATATCTGACAAATAATCAAACACACGTTTCATAGAAACACTGGCATCGTCACCTAGAAACAGCGATGGGTGTAGTGGGATATGTTGTCTGTAGAGTTCTCTGAAGTGTTTGTGTCGTGTTGTGTCAAGTGCCTTGCATGTTATTAGTATGTGGACTACGGATAGGCCCTCCCCGCACCTGCTACACAGGGGTCTTGGAGATCCCGTGAGCAGGTGGGAATGTGTTGCATGCGTGTGGCCTATCCGTAATCGAGCCAGGGTAACTTCGTTGTGTCTGTTGTGAGTATCAGTGGTGTATGCTCCCAAGAGTGGCTTTATAATGTGTAGTTTGTATTATTCTTGTCAGTCTGTTGATTCCAGTGTGCTTGCCATGTTGTGCGAAGGTGTTGTCTGATGTGTGATTTGAGGTCGGTGTAGGGTACTGTTGTTATGTCAACGGTAGTTGTAAGGGCAGCAGCGGCCGCCATTCGGTCTGCGGTCTCATTACCGGGAATTCCAGAGTGCCCTGGCACCCAGCACACAGTCACCTCAAGGTTTAACGCATGCACAGACATAAGAGTACTAATGAGAGCATTGACCACATGGTTTTAGACTTCTGTGAGGATAATGTACGCACAACACTTAAAGAATCAGTATAAATTACAGATTTCGGAATTCGACTTAGAACAATATGTTTAACTACAAGAAGTATGCCATAGGCCTCTGCCGTAAAGATACTTGTATTTCTATTCATAGTTCTACAGACAACAAAGGTACCACCACCATGCGCAGCACAGGAGACAGTTGTGGCAGTTTTAGAAGCATCTGTGTAAAATTCAGCACACTTGTATTTGTGCTGCAGGGACAAGAAATGTTGCACGATCGCGCTTCTAGGCACTCTGTTTTTCTCGACACTTGTAAAAGATACATCACATGATATCGGGCGAAGCTGCCACGGTACTAGAAGTTCAGTAGCGGAGGTTTTGATGGTGTCTGAGAACATGACATCAAGTTGTGACGCTTCTTCTCTTACTCTGAAAGCGAAGGGAGCAGAGACTGATGGGCGATTAGTAAGAAGTTGAGATATTGATGTATCATAAAAAACTGACGTAAAAGGATGGTGAGGCATTGATGAGATTTTAAAAGCATAAAGCAGGTCTGTGTAGGCTCGCTGACGTTCTAGGCTCCATTTGTTGCACTCTACATACAGACTTTCGACTGGACTAGTCCGAAAGGCACCACACGACAAGCGGAGCCCTAGATGAAGCACAGGGTCCAGCATTCTGAGGGATGTTTTAGTGGCTGACCCATAGACAACGCTACCATAGTCCAGTCGTGAGCCTATCAAGCTGGTAAAAACACGTAAAAGAAGTTGTTTGTCAGCACCAAAAGAAATGTGCGACAGAACCTTCAGGATATTCATTGTTTTTAAGCATTTATGTTTTAGTTGTTTATATGTGGGATAAACGTGAGCTTTTCGTCAAAGATTATACCTAAAAACTTGTGTTCTTTCTTGACAGGAATCGAGACACCATTGAGATGAATGTCTGGATCCGGCCGGATGCCACGCCTCTTGGAAAACAAGACACAAGTGCACTTCCCTGGATTAAATTTAAAACCGTTGCTGTCTGCCCAACCAGCTAGCTTGTTAACACCAAGCTGGACTTGGCGCTCGCAGACAGACAGGTTACAAGACTTAAAGGATAATTGTACGTCGTCTACATAAACGGAGCAGGAAATCGACGGTGGCAATGCCTTCCTGAGGGAATTCATTTTACAATAAAAAGGGTGCAACTTAAAACTCCACCTTGCGGCACGCCGTTTTCCTGCACATGAACCCTAGAAAGTGCAGTTCCAACTCGCACGCGAAACGTCCTTTCGGACATGTAACTAGAAAGCGTGTTCATCATGTTACCCGTTATGCCAAAGGACTTTAGGTCGATGAGGATACCATACCTCCAAGCAGTATCATACGCCTTTTCTAGATCAAAGAATACTGTCATACAGTACTGCTTATGGAGGAAAGCATCTTTATATACGCCTCTAATGCAACGAGTTGATCGTTGGTAGATCGCCCCGCCCTGAAGCCTGCCTGGCAACTCTCGAGAAGACCATTGTACTCTAAGGAGTACACACATCTCCTGTTTATCATCTTCTCGAAGAGCTTACACAGGCAGCTTGTCAGGGCAATGGGGCGATAACTGGCAGGAGAGGAAGGGTCCTTCCCTTCCTTTAGGAAAGCCACTACTATGGCCTCCCTCCAAGAGCGAGGAATGTGCCCCGAAAGCCATATTTTATTGTATAGGTGTAAGAGTGTTTCAAGAGTGTCTGGGTGTAGGTGTTGTATCATGGTGTATGTGATTTTGTCTGCACCTGGAGCTGAAGGTCTTACATGTGCTCAGAGCAACCTTCAGCTCATGAATTGAAAAACGAGAATTGTAAGAAGTGTGCGACTTGTTGTTATCACGCAGGGACTTCTTTTCTACAGATGTTTTGTGTTTCATGAAAGTGTTTGTGTAGTGTGCTGAACTGGACACGTGTTCGAAGTGTTGTGCAAGTGTGTTAGCCTGGTCTTCCAGTGTGTCCCCTGTTGTACTAACCAGGGGCAGGCTGTGTGTCTGTTGTCCTTTTAGTTTTCGTATTCGTGTCCAGACTTTGTGTGTATCAGTGTATGAATTGATGGAAGTGAGGAAGGTGCGCCAACTCTCCCTTTTCGCCTCACGACGCACTCGCTTCCCAAAAGCTTTGCCCGTTTAAAAGAAATGAGGTTATGACTGACGTGGGGTACCGGCGAAGGACACCCCACGCCTTGTTCTGGGCCTCTCGCGCCCGCCTGCAGTCCTCGTTCCACCAGGGCCTCCTTGGGCAGCGGGACCCACTGGAGGCCTGGGGAATGGACTTTTCGGCAGCGTCGAGGATGTGCGCCGTGACGAGTTGGGCGGCTTCCTCCACGTGTAGGTGTTTTATGGATGTGTGGTGTAGTTGAGATGTTTGTGTGAATGTGCTCCAGTTTGCTTGTGATTCATTAAACCTTTTATGGGAAGATGGACTGCTCGGGCCTATACCTATATACGTTAATGAAGTGGGGAAATGGTCACTACCATATGGGTCTGTGCCCACACCCCAATCAAGACATGGAAGAGAACTGCGGAACCAATAGCCAAGTCAAGATGCGAGTATGTATTGTGTCCTAAGTTATGGTATGTAGGCTGTTTTTTGTTGAAAAGGCATGCTCCGGAGGATGTAAGGAACTTCTCTATCAGGCGACCTCGGGCATCCGTTCTGGAGGAGCCCCAAAGAGAGTTGTGCGCATTAAGGTCGCCTGTTAGTATGTATGGTTCGGGCAGCTGGTCAACCAGTGCCTCGAAATCAGAGCTCAGAAGTGCAAAATCAGGAGAGATGTAAATAGAGCATACCGTTATCAACCTATTAAATATTATGTACGGATCGCTACAGCCTCGAGGACAGTGTTTAAAGTGACAGGGTGGCATGCTAATGATTTCCGGGCGATAATGGCCACACCTCCTGAAGAGTGGGTGCAGCCAACCCTGTCCTTTCTGAATACCATGTACCTATTTAAGAAATTTGTTTGTTTAGAGTTGAGGTGGGTTTCCTGGAGACACATAATACTTGGCTGACTGGCATGCAGAATCTCATACACATCGTCAAGATTTTTAAGGAGGCCTCTGCAGTTCCATTGGATGATATTTTCTGTTCCCATTATTTAAATTTAAGAATGACTGGAATGTGTGTTCGTGTGTGTTCATGTGTCGTCTTTCGGGGCTGTTACTCTTGGATTGGGCTTTTTGGGCTTTCTGTAGGCTTGGAAGTCGGTGGCCGCTCCTTGCGCTGCGTTGCAGGCAGGAACGGCCCGACGTCCATCTCGTCGTCAGATGTCCGAGGGGTGCCCGACGGACCGGGCCCCCCGGACTTGGCCCCCTTCGGGAGCCCTTCGTTTGAGCCGCCACCGCCGCGGGCGTCGGGGCGCCAAAAGTGGCACGGGCGGTGCGGTGGCGGTGGGAGCCGGTGCGGGGCCCGTGGTGTCCATCACCTCGGTACCCTCCAACGCACTGGAGGATGGGGAGACAGAGGCGGGAGCGGCACCGGTCCCGACGGAAGACGTGGCCACCACAACCGCTGCTGCCTCAGCAGGCGGCGTGGTGGCAGGTTGGGCTGCCCGAGGCAACCCAGGGGGGGGCGGGGGCGGGACCAGGTCAGACTCGCTGAACTGGGTCCCTGTGGAAACCAGACGCCGCTCCGCCCCCCGGCGAGCTGCGTCGGCGTACCTCCCCAGAGGGAAAGAGGCGAACCTCTTTCTCGCCTCTGGAAAGGTGATGTTCTCAGTGACCTTAATGTTTATTATCTTTTTTCTAGTTGGAATTTTTCGCACTTGCGGGAGTATGCTGCATGCGGCCCCCGCAGTTTACACAAGTGAGGGTTTCGGATGCGCAGTTCTCGCTCGGATGATCGTGCGCCGCGCATTTTGCACACGTCGTTCGGCCACGGCAAGAGTTCGTACCGTGCCCGAACCGCTGGCACTTAAAACAGCGCCGCGGGTTCGGGATGTACGGACGGATGGAGCAACGGATAAAACCTGCATTTATGTGTTGTGGAAGAACTGCGCGGTCGAAAGTCAAGATAATGTGTTTGGTGGGAATCTCCTTGTCGTCTCTGCGGATAGTGATGCGTCTCACGCAGTGACGCCCTGATCCTTCAAGCCGGCAAGGAGATCCGCATCCGTTTCATTCAAGAGATCTGTCTCTGATATCACACCCTGCGAGCTGTTGAGGCTCCGATGGGGTGTGACCCTGATGTCGAGATCAGCCAGTCTAGTCTGAGCTAGAAGCTTTGCAGACTGCTGCTTGTCATTTATTTCGATTAGGAGTTCACCAGACCTTTGTTTTTTGCACTTATACGATTTTCCTATTATGGCTTCAAGATACTTGGCGATCAAGAAGACTGACTGAGATGCAAGAGGGTGGGTTGGATTGAGCGATTCCATCACAAGAAATCGAGAAAAATTATCTGGTTCAGGAAATGTCAAAGATGGCAGTGGGGGAAACGATACTTCGGTGCGGCCCCTTTTAGGGGGCCGATCACGGTTGGGGGGGGGTTTAGACAATACCATAAAGCATAGTATAAAAGCAGGGAGACGGGGGTACTTTCTCCTTTGACCTTACCCTGGTAGCCAAAGAGGTCCCGGAGCTCCCTGCCTGGTGAACAGACAGGGAGCCCATCCGCCGGAGCTTGACCTGGGCTCCGACGGCCACCGTTCGTGGTTTCTAACCCTTCACCTATAAACACATTGCCACGGTTGGATCCAGCGTATGTTTGGGGGCTCGGGGTCCGCGGTATCGCCAGTACCGTCACCAAGATTGCTCAAGGTGCCCCGTGCGGGGACGGTTAGATAGATCATTAATATATATTAAAAAGAGTAAGGGAAATAACTGAGCTAGACAGGATACTGGTAAACTTTCACAGGAGACGAAAGATCTAATCAGGAAACGGCAAACCATGAGAATCTCCACCGCAGCTGACAGAATAGAACTAGCGGAGCTCTCCAAGCTAATCAATAAGCGTAAGACAGCTGACATACGGAAGTATAATATGGAGAGGATCGAATACGCTGTAAAGAACGGAGGTAGCCTGAAAGCAGTGAAGAGGCGTCTTGGCGTGGGGAAAAATCAGATGTATGCACTTAAGGATAAGCAAGGCAATGTCATCACAAATAGGGATAAAATAGTCACAGTGGCCGAGGAGTTCTATAGGGATCTGTACAGTAGCCGGGACATACAGGATAATGCCGAACGAGACAGTAGTTCACAGGAGATAGACATCCCACCAGTAACGACCGAAGAAGTAAGGAAGGCTTTGAAAGAAATGAAAGGGGGCAAAGCACCTGGTGAAGATCAGATAACAGCAGACCTCTTGAAGGATGGCGGAGAAATTGTACTTGAAAAACTGGCAAACCTGTATACGCAATGCCTAATGACCGCAATGGTACCGGAATCTTGGAAGAACGCGAATATCATCCTAATTCATAAGAAAGGCGACATGAAGGACTTGAAAAATTACCGGCCGATCAGCTTACTGTCAGTCGTCTACAAGGTATTTACCAAGGTAATCGCTAACCGAATTTCTGCAACCTTAGATTTCAGTCAACCTAAAGAACAAGCAGGGTTCCGTAAAGGTTATTCAACAATGGACCATATCCACACGATCAATCAGGTGATAGAGAAGTGCGCTGAGTATACTGAACCCCTATATATAGCCTTCATAGATTATGAGAAAGCATTTGACTCGGTCCAAACCCTAGCAGTCATTCAGGCATTACGGAACCAGGGGGTAGATGAGCATTATGTAACAATACTAGAGGATATCTACAATGGGTCTACAGCTACGATCATCCTCCATAGGGAGAGCAGTAAAATACCTATAAGAAAGGGTGTCAGACAAGGAGACACAATCTCTCAAATGCTATTCACAGCATGTTTACAAGAAGTATTCAGAACGTTGGATTGGGAACAGGTGGGTGTAAGGGTTAATGGAGAATACCTCAGTAACCTCAGATTTGCTGATGACGTTGCCTTGCTAAGTAACTCGGGGGACGAATTGCAAAGCATGCTTTCCGCACTGGGCGAACAGAGTAGAACCGTGGGACTGAAAATTAATATGCAGAAAACTAAAGTAATGATCAATAACCTCGGGACAGCACAGCGGTTTGACATAGGTGGCGAGGCAGTCGAAGTGGTAAGCGAATATATCTACTTAGGCCAAGTTGTGACCCCAGATCCAAACCATGAGGCAGAGATAATTAGAAGGATCAGAATGGGGTGGGGTGCATATGGCAGACATTCTCAGATAATGAATAGCAGCCTACCATTGTCGCTGAAGAAGAAAGTGTATGACAGCTGCACCTTACCAGTACTCACCTACGGGGCAGAAACTTGGAGGCTCACTAAGAGGGTTCAACTTAAATTGAGAACAACTCAGCGGGCAATGGAGCGGAAAATGATAGGTGTAACATTAAGGAAGAGAGCGGAGTGGGTCAGGGAGCAAACTGGTGTTAAATACATATTAGTAGAAATTAAGAAGAAGAAATGGACGTGGGCAGCACATGTAATGCGAAGGCAAGATAACCGCTGGTCATTAAGGGTAACAGAGTGGATCCCTAGAGAAGGCAAGCGTTGCAGGGGGCGGCAGAAAGTTAGATGGGCAGATGAGATAAAGAAGTTTGCGGGGATAAATTGGTCACAGTTGGCACAGGACCGAGGCAATTGGAGAATAATGGGAGAGGCCTTTGCCCTGCAGTGGGCGTAGATAGGCTGGTGATGATGATGATGAACTGAACCTTGAGGCACACCAGATGTTACCTCTTAGTTGGGAGTCGAAACCTTTAGTGGTGACATATTTAAAACGTTGTAAGAAAAATGTTCTAACCATAACAGTAACTGGGATCGAGGTTGATGGCGGCAAGTTTAGTCATTAGTAAAACGTGGTTCACCTTATGAAAGCCATTGGCAAAATCCAGGAAAATACATTCAACCAAATGAATTGCTATCAAGATAGGTATGGAGTGAGTGAGTAAAGTGAAGTAACTGTGTTTCGCATGAGAAAGAACGCCTAAATCTATGTTGTGCGGGATTGAAAAAAAGAATTAAACTCAAGAAAATTACAAATGTCCGAATACAGGACGTGCTCCATAATTTTGCATGGAATGCTTGTCAGTAAAATTGGCCTGTAGTTTAGAGGTGAATGTCTGTTTCCTGATTTATGCAGCGAGACGACCTTGCCAATCTTCCAGTCTCTTGGTAAAATGAAGAAAGCGAAACGTTGAGAGTGTGAAAATCTGATTTGTAAAGGAATTGTTGTAAGCAGGAGTCTTCGGGAATAATTTTATATTCCTGGTGCCATAGAGGCTGTTATGCATCTATAAAGATACTAGTTCAAAGGCTACGGCACTATGCTAATGGCTCCACTACATAAGTCAGCTCCTAAAAAAGGAAGCACTTTTTCTTATGGGTGCGACAAAAAAGGCCTTGGATCGATATTTCAGATTACTTCTAACTTACCCAGCTGGCATAAAATCATTCCCGAGGTATCTACTACCTTTTGATTACCAACGGCAGCTTCCATTGGAGAAACCGAATTTACGTGTGAGTTGAACCATGCGAAGATGCATATAAACCCAAGTGAGCGCAAGAAAAGAACTTCTTTCTGGGCTAATTGGTGAACAGTTGCCATGATTTGAAGCGCAACAAAAAACACGCACAAAGAA
The DNA here is from genome assembly GCA_013339765.2 of Haemaphysalis longicornis. Lineage (NCBI taxonomy): Eukaryota > Metazoa > Arthropoda > Arachnida > Ixodida > Ixodidae > Haemaphysalis > Haemaphysalis longicornis. The sequence goes on along the minus strand of CM023449.1, from coordinate 166,142,121 downwards.
ACCCAGTAGATGAGGACGATGGTTGTTGCATTGTCTACTGTGTTTCTTCGCCCGTGTTGTTTTTTGTTGAGCTTCAAATCATGAACGAAAGAAGTGGCGCCGTAGCCGCCGTACCTTTGGGGATGATACAAGAGCGATAGCTACGCTGAGCTTCCTTTGGTATCCACCCGACAGCTGACCAGGAAAATTGTCCGCTTTGTCCGTGAGTTTGAGCGATTTCATCTGGCGTTGGGCCTGCGTGACGCGATCTGGGACGCCTCTCAGCTGAAAATAAAAAAAAAGAGTTGGCTTCAGTCTAAGCAGATTCAGTACAGCTTCCGGTAGCTTACTGTTACCGCACATTTGTTTTACGTTTATCCTTAAAGGTTGCTCGACCCGCCGCGGTCTCTGAGTGGCTAAGGCGTTAAGCTCATTATCAAGCGGGATAATCGGCTCCGGCAGCTCCTTCATAAAGACGAAATGATGAACCACCGGATGATGCGAAACCCAACCCCATCTCGAATACAGCATCTTCATCGTCATCATCGTCAACGAAGGGGGACCCCAAGGACACCTTTGCAGCAGCCACAAGTAAATTCAAGAGAGAATGTTTCGCATATGACTTTGAAACACTATGCCAAGTGTGTGGTAGACTATGGCACGACAACCAACCGTCACCGCTGAATGGCCATGTAGAGTCACTATGGCCAAACCTCCGAGTGTCTACCACAGCGATCAAAAATCAATACTGTGGAAATCTAAATACGTTCGTTCTTAAGTGATCCAAATAATGTCATACTGCTAGTATAATGAAAGTGTCTTCATTCTCCCACTCTGCTTCAAACATATCAACTACCTCTCTGTTTAACCACAATAATAAAAAAACGAAGCTTCAGTGCGTCTACCCGCTTTGAACCCTCCCAACCAGTGCTCAATGCAAGACAAGCAGACGATCAAACTGAATGATCAAATGACACACTGGAGGACTAAAGGTCCGCGTTTGCCTATCGCTGTCGTTAAGCATACGGTTAGTTCATTTATTCAAATCGTCGATTTTATTAACCGGTTATGTGCGCTACTGGTCCGCTGTTTAGGAAGTTCAGACGGTTAGGACAGTTTTGATTATCACAAGACGTTTCTCGTACTTTCAAGCACCGTAAAAGTACAAGCCTTTTTAATGCTGACAGAGTATGTACACAAATTTTGTGACCGCTGCTGCTTTTTGATTGCTTTTTGTTATATTTAGGGCGACGGCATTTCGTAAAGGGCAAATGCCGATTGTTTTAGCTACACGAGTAAAAATAAAAGCGCATATTTGTCCTGTATAGAGTTTTATTTGGGTGTTTTATGTTATTAAGACACAGGCTGCACGTCAGTGTTTTTTTCTGATCGAATAATTGATTGATTAACTGATTATGAGGTTTAACGCACCGACGCTACACAGCTGATCAGGCGGGGCGTAGTGGAGGGGTTTGGAATAAATTTGACCACCTGGGAATCATTAACGTGCGCCGAAATCTCGAACACGCGGATGTTTTCTCTTTTTGCCTCCATCTGAAAAGCGGCCGCCACGGCTCAGATTCGAACCCGCGTCCTCGTTCTCAGCAGACCTATGCCTTAGCCACTTAGCCACCTCGGTGGGTAGTATTTTTTTCTTATCTTGTGTTATTCTGGGGCTGTTATTTCATCGTTGATACTTTTCAAAAGGAACCGCGAGCAAAACATAACCACTTTTAACAACAGAGGTTTTCGTGATACAGTTTGTGCTAAATAAAATAGGCCAAATGCTGTTCGTGTTAATCCGTAGACCATTGCTAAACTGACAAATAGGGTTATGCTCCTAGTTAATAAGAATCAGATTACTATACTTCGCAATATGTTCCTTCTACATATTTTTTCTTGTTTTTCCTAAACCTTCTTATAGATATTCATGAAAATACTGTATTATTACTTCTGTGCTCGTTTACTCTACTTGATTATATGGCTGCGGGGCTGATACATATGCTTGGTAATCTGTATAAGGAGTTTACGCGACGAAGGAGGAAGAACACGTCAGGTTGAGCATTAAAGATATACTGGAAGCTGTTACTCATGCGATTATTACTATCCTGTTGTAAACGCCCCAAGTTAATAATGAAGACAGTCGTTTTTTAGCACCGCTATGTAAGCATTCACCATTTGGGACCCTTTGACAGCATTTTTGGGTCCCCGTGTACATTGTATTTGTATATGTTTTGGTTTAAATAAATAACCCACAAACTCAAACTCAAAACTCACGCCTGCGTAGTAGACGAGGTGCTCCTCCACCGTGAGGTCATCAAAGAAAACGTCCACCTGTGGACAGTAGCCCACCATGCCGCGGGCAGCATCGGTGCGCACGTCCCAACCGCCCACTGTGAGAGACCCTCCACTCCTCGTGTACAGTCCTGGACAGAGAAGCAGCCCTACAGTTATCAAATACGTCCAAAGAAAGCAATCGAAGGTTAAAAATATTGTTGTATTCGACGTATCGTTAGCCTTCCGAAAGACCGACATCAGGACCAAAGCCTGACGTAAGACCTTCATAATGACAACAATCTACGTATTGTTGGTCTTGCTGACGAGCAACGTAAGACCAAGGTCTTGAGTTAGGCCTTCATAAGACCACCAGTCTACTTATTGTTGGTTTAAACCGTCGGAACGTCTCATTTACACTTTTTGAGAGGCTGTTGCACGTAATGACGTATTTGCACCCTTTCTTAGATTAGAGGTGGCGCAGTATTATATTCAAATTATTCGTTCGATGTAACAACGAAAGAAAAACACCAATCAATCAAACTAATTTGCTCAGAAGCATGGTGAGCGAACAAACCAATTTTGTTCGTTTTACGCATCCTTCTCGTTTATTGCACGAGTACTTCAATCGTGATACTCATATAAGGTAGCTGCTATAGACTTCTGATATATTATTATTAGAGGCTACGCGCCTTAGAGGCTTGTGCTGTCGGCGTCTCATGTCGTGGTAGCATCATGTAATCATGGTAGTAAAACACAGGAACACCCGTTTTCCAGCGCCTAGCGCTAGAACGAAACGCGTAATTAAAGAATGTGCCGGAAAACTCCTTTTTCAACTCCTTGAGCTAGAACGTTTCATCTCATTGGGAAAAAACACGCACTAAAGAAACACACCCGGACATTTGTTTTCGAACGCCTCGCACTAGAACGCCTCGTGCTTCAAGGATACGAAACTTACAGGAAAGCTTATATCTCCACCCCAACTGATTTTATGTCCGTGGGAAAAAATGCCTGAGTGCCTAGAATACTCTTATACACTTCATGCTTTGCCCCTACTCAGGTTTCACGCCAGTGCAGATGGGCGGGGATTTTATTTCTTCACTTACACTCAGCCATGACATTTAATGAATGTTCTCTTAACCTTTGTACGAACATGTCAATCAGGCAGTTTAATATATTCGCACCGTCAGCTCCCAATAAGTTACTTCAGCGTGGAAGGCTGGAGCCCAAGATATTTCGGCATTGTAGAAGAGGCTGAAGTTGCTATTTTGAAAAGAAATGGATCACAAAAACAAATGTGGGTCTACAAAAAAGTAAACAATTTCGCAGCTTCTTTTCCAAGCGCAATTTGAAAGTTCAGTTGATCTACATTGTTTTTTTGTTGTTGTTTCAGTCACTATGCAATGATATAGGATATTTCTGAAATGTCAGTTTGCGTGCACCAACAACTGATTACCCTTATGCCTCCGTCGTGAGGTGGAGTCTTTTAAACAAACAGCTTAGAAGAAGGAGGAACAGTGACAAGATGAGATCCGAAAGCCGACGCTGCTGGCACAAAGATACTCTTAAGTTAGTGTCGTGAGGAGATGGGCAGATAAACTTCTGTAGTCTGTCATTTTCATAACAAGTGTGACCGCTGCTGGAAAAAGAATTTTCCGCTGCATCCTTAGTGTGGCTCTGTCTGCGTATGCTACGTAAAAGGTGCTCCCGTTATCAACACAAATGCGACGCCATTGATTACGTATTTGTGTACGAACAAAATATTAGCCTGATGAACCAGGGGTGAGCGAAGCAGGACTGCAGAATCAAACTATTTCTGGAACGTTGACCAGCAGTGGATAAAAAATTAGTGATGCACGGTATAAAATCTTCACTAAATCGACGCAATCTTATCTACGACTTTAATCACAACCTTATGCCGGGTAGAACGTGATATGGAGTGAAAGTTACCTCTTGTGGAGGAAATTTGGCTGTCAATTTCCGAAGTAATAGAATAACCCTTGACATACTTTATAGCTGTGTTTCTTTCTCGTTGGATGTGAATTCCCCCCGTAACATGACAAGTATTTTCGAAGGAAGAAAAAACATATCCCCTTTTTCTACATAGGACGCGGCGAATTTATTGTCTCGGAGTATTTTAAACGAACACTCACTTTACATCATTTTCATTGTACGATGTAATTTTTGAATTACAAAAACCATGTTTTAGTGTGTTTCTTAGAGAACGCCACAAAGTGCTGCACTACAAATCAGGCCAAATTGTTTTCATATATCAAACTTTTGATGATTGCCGCAGTAAGCGATTTTTGTTCACCGCAAACAAAAAAGGCGCAAAAATGACAAACCCTGATGAGCTTCTCACCCGTGAGTATGTTAAACAGCGTCGTCTTTCCAGCACCGTTGTGTCCGAGTAGAACGGTGACTTGGTCTTCGTGGATAGTCATGTCGACGCCATTAAGTGCGGCAAAGTTTCCAAAATACTGCGCAAATTAGAAAAAAAAAAACAGACTGCGGAATCCATCGAATTTATTTTACCTTAATGTCTTCTTACGCAAATATACTTATATACACAATTACCATGAAAAGAAAGAATACAATGTTCGGCTTCACTCTTACATTGCACAAGACAGCCTGACATGCAATTTGAACAGAAGTGGCTGCTACCGCTTGAGGTAGGCGCCAATTTTCACAAATACAAAGATTTTAGATCTGACATTAATATTCTTCGTTCAGTATCCTTGTGTTCGTCCCGACAGTTCACCGGAGGGAAATTAGTGGAAACAGATTCCGAGTTAAAACTACAACGCAAAATGTGTAAGTCTTCATCCCTACCTTTATATGATATTACGTAAATGTTGAAGAAGTTGCCACTCCTGCGAGTTTTGACAAAGCTGTCACCGCATCGTTATTTTGCTAAAAATTATAAAATTCGCTGCGTCTGTAATCTGTTTAGGCCTCTGGATCTAGACCGATAACAAGTTGAGCACCTAGTAGCATAAACGCTAGGAGTTCTTGTGCAGCACGTTCTCTGCTTTAATATTGTTGTGGCAAGTGATTATACAAACCTGTAAAAACCGGTAGAGAAATTACCACGAGCAGCAAGTTTCCTAATAATCACTTTACCAATGAGAACACCCGTATTTGTGGAGGACCATAAAAATGTTCCTCTGCAAGTGCACTTGCATTACATCGTCGCTCACGACTGACTATCGACTAACAAGGCGGTAACAGCACATGGATTGCGTGCATGTTCTGAATCACGCAAGAAAAAAAAGTTCTCAACTCGGGGTGCGGATGGCTCCATAAGGCTAATGAACACAAAAATGGTAAGCTACATATCACTTCTCAGGAGTCACATTTGCCTGTTAGTGGTGTGCACAGTACAATGACACACCTGCCTAAAAGTTCAAGAATCCTTTCCCCGTAACGAAAAAGTTTCGTCACCAACTACTCTCAAACGTCGTCCGGATGTCCTGCTCCTGTGCAAGGAACAGACATGTATGGTGTTTGTGTTCTTCTTTTAAGCACTTTTCACCGAGGTACGGGTTTTTAAAATTTATTATTAAGAAGGACTATAGCGTAGCTTTATGTTTATGCAAGATATTACACTGGGATACGCAACAAGGCTTATATTCGGTTAAAGCAAGCGCATTGTTTCCAGGCGCTATGTGCCTGTGGTGACCCACCTTCTTCAGTTGTCGGCATTCAATGACGATGGGTTTGTCTGGTGGCTTCTCGAAGCGTTTGTCGTCGAGCGGAGCCCTTGTAGCATCCTTGTTCAATGTTACCCGCCATGGAATCCAGTACCAAGGCTGTTCGAGAAAGAGATCCGAAATTGTACGCGGAGAGCAGTTTTCAAAGAAGTAGAAGGATACATAAGAACACTCACATAAATCGCACCAGCCTTCGAGGACACTGCTGTCACTAGATGTACCTGAGTTTCCACATATATCGTGTGGAATACAAACCAATTCAATTTGCATCTCTAATAAATCCGAACTTCTTTATGTCTCTCCTCTTCGACGTCCCAACGATTCCCTCTACCAGACGGGTGCCGAGTATATATATTCTGTGATGTTAAAAATACCGCTAGTTGTATTTAAAAACAAAAACTGTAGGCTAACGAGTTGTGCTACAGCGCCCAAAGATGCTGGTTCGATCACGGCCGCGGTTGCTGCTTGTCTGAGGAGACGAAAAGCGAAAGCGCCCTAATGTCGACATTTCTGTGCACGTTAAAAATCCTCTGGTGGTCAAAATGAATCCACAGTGCTCTACTAAGGCGCGTATCATATCCCGGGTGCAGCTTGGACGCGTTAAATTGTCTGATCAATCAATGAGCTTTTAACTTGCGCTGGATAATTGTCTGTCGCTGATAGAACCACCAACTGCCGCGAGGGGTGCATCACAGGCAAAACATTTATTAGGCCTGTGGCTGAAGGTTCGCTTTCTCGGAACCTCCAACTTGGTTGGTTGATTATGCTCGGAAAGTATGAGCTTCTTGGGTTGTCCTCCAGTGAGTAAGCAATAAAGAAGAAAGTGTGCAAGGGGCCACGGAAGACCGGCCCTCTATCCCACTTTTCTCTACAGACACAATCATTATTCTGTCTTTTTAAAATGTTCCTACAGGTCAAATAGACGAGCATTCTGAGGGAAGGGCCACCTAATAAATTTTGGTTTATAATTTGCACTTTTTTTGAGCTGGCCCGAATGGCCCAGAGCTTCCTAATGCTCCTTACATGCGTTGGCAGTACTTCAATAGGTGCCGTAAGACGGCTTAAGGGATTTTTGAACGGCTACGTTAAATCTTTTTTGGTCTACTACCCTTCAAATGTCACTATTATCACCATTTTAAGGTTTTTTTCCGTGTTTTATTTTTGTTACAGGCAGTTAATATTTAGTTTTACGCAGTTGCATCGTGTGATGCAGTCTGTACGAAGAAAGTACGGTGACGTGTAGGCTCCGCTATTACTGCAGCGTTGGACTTAAGGCTTTGGAATGACGACGCCAGCTTCCGCTGTCCACCTCTCAGACGGCGTGCCAGCACTACGTTTTCCACTCGTGGTGAGCAGGTGCGTAGCGGAATAGCAGGGAACAGGGATGTCGGTGGTGAATCTTAGAAAACACTAGACCGTAGTTCAACGCGCTGTCAACAGCAGCGGCACATGAACACTAAGCACTTGAGATGAATATCTGCACCTCAGTTATTTATTTTATTTTAGGTGTGGAGTACCTTATGTCCGAAAACTGTCAGTCTGCGACCGTGCGCATAGCGTTTACACTCGCCAAAAATCACACAGGCATCGGCAGGATTCGAGCCTGTCTCTGGTAGACCAGACAGAGTTGGTGTCGGTCGTCTTACTCATTGGGCTACGACCATGAGTTGGTAGCCTGAGTTCCAACGGCTTACTCCCTTGCCTGTAACGGTACGGAGTACCTTAGGACCTCCCTATGTCCGTCCGCGTCCATCCGTGTGCACACCACCATCAAGCGAAAATCAAGTGAAATTCGATATGAGCCGTGAGTTGCATTTTCATTTGGGAATAATCAAGGTGCAACTCACGGCTAGAATGGAATGAAGGTCGGGGCGCAAATCAGATGTCACTCGGGGCACAACTTCGATGTTATTTCGAGTACCCGAACTCCGCACCCTTGCCATCATCCTCCGAGGGTAGATGCTGCCATTTTTTATTGTAAAAACACTGGTTCGTTTTCCAAGGAACACATCATTATGTCTTTATATTGCACTGTAGATACGTTTCCAGTTGAGGTGGTTTGACAAATCAGAAATATAATGGTCATTCGGCGGCCGTGTCTACCACTTTACGCGCAAATTTCTCGATCTTCTTTCTCTAGTAGAGCGTCAGGAAAAGTGATAAATAAATAAACTGTTCATACCTGCCCATAGTAGGGTCTCATTTGGTGGTTTCAACAAGCCATCTTCAGTATCAACAGGCAAAATGATGGCATTGAAGGTGAAAAAAAACAAGCAAGCTATAAATTCTCTTTTCTTTTCGCCAAATTTTCACCCGAGATACATGACCGCTGAACTGATCCACAAACCCTATAGCCAATAAAGTTTCCATAAATTAGAGAAAATATATCGCAGGTGTTACTCTTTGCGTTGTGTTCGTGTAGTCTTAAGGTTAAATATTTGTGAGCAGTTGCAGTGTTTGTGTTATGTGCTGACATTGCCTGGCTGCTACGAAAATACCAGGCTTAGTTTTTGTTTCCGTACACATGAATCGATTTTTAAGTGTGAATATTGTCACGTAACCAAGAAGGATAAACGATTTTTTTTCAATAAACAAATTGTGCTTGCGCTACAAAAAACAATCAATAGCGGCGAAGAACCGGTGAATAAAGCGAAACGCAGAGTAAATTGTTGGTGAATGGACTTGCGGGACGTTTGCCCTGGGCACTTTTATATTTCCCAGTATTTGGTTTCTCGAATTGTTAAATTAGGGTGACAACACGGAAGAACATTCTAGTACAGTCACGACAGGGCGATCAGCATCCTCACATCATCACAAGCCTATCTACGCCCACTGCAGGGCAAAGGACTCTCCCATTATTCTTCAATTATACCGGTCTTGTTCTAGCTGGGATTAATTTATCCCCACAAACTTCTTGATCTCAATTGCCCATCTAACTTTCTGCCGCCCCCTGCAACGCTTGCCTTCTCTAGGGACTCACTCTGTTACCCTTAATGACCATTCTGCCTTCGCATTACATGCCCTGAACCCGTCTATTTCTTCTTCTTAATTTTTACTAATATGTCCTTAACACGCGTTTGTTCCCTAACCCAGCCCGCCCTCTTCATGTCCCTTAATGTGGCACCTATCATCTTCCGTTCCATTGCTCACTGAGCCATCTCAATTTAAGTTGAACCCTCTTAGTGAGCCTCCAAGTTTCTGCCCCGTAGGTGAGTACCGGTACTATGCAGCTGTCATACACTTTCTTCTTCAGGACAATGATAGGCTGCCATTCATAATCTGAGAATTCCTTCCGAATGCACACCACCCAATTCTTATCCTTCTAATTATTTCTGCCTTATGGTTGGGATCCGGGGTCACAACTTGGCTTAAGTAGATATATTCACCTACCACATCCACTGCCTCGCCACCTATCTCAAATCGCTGTGTTGTCGCGAGGTTATGGATCATTACCTTAGTTTCTGCATATTAATTTGCAGGCCCACGGTTCTACTCTGTTTGTCCAGTGCGGTAAGCATGTTTTCTAATTCGTCCACCGAGTTAAAAGTAAGGCAACGTCATCAGCGAATGTGAGGTTACTGAGGTATTCTCCATTAACCCTTACTCCCACCTGTTCCCAATCCAATGTTCTGAATACTTCTTGTAAACATTCTGTGAATAACATTGAAAAGATTGGGTCTCCTTGACTGACGACCTTCCTTATAGGTACTTTACAGCTCTCCCTATGAAGGATTATGGTAGCTGTGTACCCATTGTAAATATCCTCTAGTATTCTTACATAATGCTCGCCTACGCCCTGGTTCCGTAATGCCTGAATGGCATCTGAGGTTTGGACCGAGTCAAATCCTTTCTCATAATCTATGAAGAATATATATATGGATTCAGTATACTCTTTGCCCTACTCTATCACGTGGCATTTGGTCTATTGTTGAATAGCCTTTACGGAACCCTGCTTGTTCTTTAAGTTGACTCAAATCTAAGACGGCAGAAATTCTGTTAGCGATTACGACTGACAGTGAGCCGATCGGCCTGTATTTTTTTAGGGCGATGCACTCTCCCTAACAAATACGCTAGCCTGCGCGGAATACAAAAAAAGAAGACGTAAACGCGCTTCGCTTTCAGCAATAACATATTAGTGCAGTCGCTGAAAACCAGACATAACTAAACATAACAGAAGACATGGTTCGCGGAAATATCGTTGCTAGCAAGGTTAGCTACATAACTCTCAACGGTGTGTATTGGCTTCTCGTGAGCATATGATACATTTGCAATTGTGGAAGAACCGAATAGCCTAAGTTGGTAGCTAGCGTTTTCAACCATTGCCAGAAAATGCTGCCGGGTAATGACGATTGCAGTATTTTTCTTTTGTACTGGGGATAATTTAGCAAAGTCGTCGACGTAGGAGGCTTCAACAAAAACGCCGGGTCAAGGCCTCTCGAATGTGGCGCTGGTGTTTCAACCCTAGCCCCCAAAACCTCGAAATAAACTAAGTAGGGTAAGTAGCAGAATACATTGAAAAAGAAAAAAAACTGATCATGGGTGCTATTCTGCAGGCGTGAGTTTGAGATCAGCTCAGCATGAACCGAGCTTGGCAACGCCCCGGAACGTCATGGTAATATTTGGAGGCGGGGGTAAAGAGCTTTAAAAATTGCGATTCATGCAATTTGATTATTCAGTGACGAAACCAGTCGAGAGCAGCATGTTCCAAGGAGACGTGGCTAGGGCGTAGAGACTGTGTTCATTGCGTTCTCTCACTCCATGGTTGAACTGGTGGCTCAAGGAGGAAAACAAATACAACTTACTTTATTGGGACTTGGTATTTCACATGTTATATGTCAGATGCTATATGAGCTTCTTGTTTGGAATTTTTCTGTCTTAGAATCAGTTTCTGCAGTCCGTGCCAGGCATTGCGATTACGTAAATATGGTGAGGAGCAAAGAGGTGCAACACACACATAATTGCTGCTCGGTATTAGAATATCAATACCCTCAGTCCGCTTTCCTGTACAAAATGTTCTCGGCGCCACTTAAAGGAACCTCTACAACACTTCGATCAACGCTTTCACTTTTTTCTTCGCGTCTGAAACCACTGCGAAAGCTAGAATTATCTCCAGCACTGAGCGGCACTGCGTGGTTAGCTCGTCGCATCAGATAGGCCTGCCATTTATGCTTTGCTTTTGTGGCTTCCCTTTTAAAGTGGCAGCCGAATGTATTCATTGCTGCAACTGAAGGAAAGCCAACCAACGAGCTGCTACACCTGCTGTAATGACGTAATTCCGGAGTTGAAGAAAGCCAAGACATGGAAAGAGAATTTTGTTAACAGGCTTCTAAGTTATCGAATGGGCATAGATCAGAAATTTTTGACTGAAGTACTTTGCTACTCTCTGCTATAAAAAAACTTGATGTATTGGTTGCAACGTTCTGCAAGCATTTAAGATTCCGAAAAATGTTGAAGAAAGTGTTGCAGAGTCCCTTTAAGTTTGCTTATGTGTTTTGAAGGGGAGGCCTGGCGATACCTATTAACAACTAATTGACGCATACATTGTGTTAGCGCATTTCCCCGCTTTCGTGTCGTTGTCTTTTGGCACGAATTTCTTCGACCAGATTTGTTCTGATACACCATGTTTGCGTCAGTTCTCTTTCATTTCTTTGTCTTACCGCGTCTACTACGTCAGCAAGCAGACCGGCGCACGCCACAGCCTCCTTAGAATCGGGGTTTTGCGGTGCTGGCAGGCATTTGTCCAACTCGCGTGACATCACATTCCGGTGTCACGCGGAACGCACTAATCTACAACTTGTACTATTCAAATTCACATGTTTTATGCATTTTGCAAACCGGGCACAGTGTGCTCCTCAAAGCTCGCAATTTCGGGCCAGTGCCGGAAGTGGGCATGTGATACGAAAAAAGCAACAGCAACAACGAAAAAAACTTTTGTTCTTCCGTTCTTGCAGTGTTGGGATAGCACAGTTGGTAATGCGCAGGGGCTGGTAATGAGGACACCATGGTTTGAATTCACTGGATCACACGGGAGTTGTTTGTTTATGCACTCTTTCTCACGTCGGCCATTTTCGAAACGGGAACAGCAAAAAGAACAACCACAATGGTGCTTTCTCATAGTGCTACGTGGCGGTCGAACAGATGATGCGAACCATAATTGATATTGAAGCGGTCTATTTACCCGAAAGGATATGTATTTACATTATTTACAAGACAGCCGTTACAGGACGTTCGCCCGGGCTGCTCGCCCCACACGCAGCTTCGTCGTCTGCGATCGTCAGGCCCACAGCTGCATGCCCCGCTGCGGCCTTCTTCGTCTTTTCGTAACACTAGAAGGGCACTTCGGGCTTTCGTCTTAAATTACTTTGTGTACGTAACAAGGTGTTTCATGGCCCCTGTAGAGCCCCAGCTTCACGTACAGCGATTTGCACAGCAGGTTCAGACCCGCTATAAACAAGACATTCTGCAGGTAAGTTTATTCTTTATTGAAAAAAAAAAAGGAATTCACTGCAGCAGAATTCAGAACAGAACTAAACTACTGCAGTGATTTTGGCGAGTTCATGAAGCGATCTTGCGAGTTTGAAGCTCTCTTCGTAGGGGCGTGTTTGGCTTTGTTAAAATCTGTGGGATTTGCAGATTTCTTTGTTTTACTTTATGTTGCTCTTAACCGCTCTTCGTCAAAAATATCTACAGTCGGTGTTTTTATCGAGTCGAATCCCCTGACTTTCCCCTCCTATTCGCCCCTTACCACTCCCGGTTACGCTATCTCGCGTCACGTGGTTTCTTTAGGTCTCATATCTTCTTCTCCTTCGCTTTCCATGCTAAGATTTCCGCCAGGCGACGCTGACGCCCAGCAATACCCGTTGAAATGTGTAGAGATCGCCTTCCGGTAATAGATACGCGCCGTTGATTGTATACTTATATAGCTATCCTGCCAGTAACGCTAACAAAACAAAGCGGCGACACGCAACGCCTCAGATGAAACAGTCTCCCGCGATGACGATAAATAAAACGAATTGTCATTCAAAGCCTCGTTCCAAACTGTTATCCGTGCAGACGGTAACTAAAGCGCACCGTCCGGCTGTAGACGAATAGCCTCGTGTTTTTACCAGCGGTAGCCGTGTCAGGTAACCACCTTGAAAAAGTTCAGGTAATGGAAACACGTCTCTAGATATCACATTGCGCAGACACCGGCGGACTCTCGACAAGTGGAAGTCGATGGTGCTGCTGCTACCAACGCTTTTGTGGAACTGCACGTCACGTAAACCGCAGCGCGCATAATAGTTACACCTCGACGGTCATTAGCGAAAGCCGCCTCGAAGTCATCGCCAGAGATGTTCAGCCATCACATGACTGCACAACGAATGCAGCGTACTTTTTTAGGGACGAAAAATTGGCTCGAAATTCTTTTTAACTTTAAGAAAAAGACATTTAGAAATAGAAATATTCCTGCTACGGCGACAATGAACAATGAACCACGCTGCAGGGGCGGCCACCACGAGCGTCATGAAGACAAACAGGCCATGCAAAACCATTCCAGAATTTCCTCCGACGTTGCGTGTCAATCAAACACATCCAGCACATTCGTGGGCGCACTATAGCGACTGAAGCGTCACCCAAACATGGGGTCGACTTTGACGATGAGGAACGTCGTAGCCAAGAATTTGCCTTCACTTGATGCACGCTAGCAGCAACAACGACGTAGCACCAAACAAACACAGCCAATGGTGCCACAGTCGCGGGGGTGGTCAGTCCCCACTAGATTTCTCTCTAGTCCGAGTCGAAGAAGCAGTGAAGACAATATTTTCCCACGGGAGCCTTCCTTATACACCGTGAAAACACAGTCGATAACAAATGACACGCCTCCGAAGCCTAAAACGCACTCGCCAAAGCCCAAATCTTTTGTTGAAACGCTGAATTTGTTCAGTTTTAGATAAACGGCTGATGTGCGTACTCAATGAAACTGCAAACAAATGCCGTATTTCGGTGTCGGAAGAACGGCGAGTTCCCTTCGGTATAGTGAACTCATTTGCATATTTGGTTTGTGCTTGCGCAGAGCTGCCATAGGGCTACCCTCATGGCACGTAGAAAGCATAAGTCAGTGGAAGAACAGAACAGCGAGAAAAACAAACCGCCCTGCATCGAGCGTTGTAAACATCCGTGCCATTTTTATTTCAGTTTTTTTTTATTTTCAATACTGCTAGCCTCGATCGAGACCATAGAATTTGGGAATTCATATAATTACAGCAGAAAGAACAGCAATGGTCCTCAATTTGCCCGAAGAGTTTTTAAAGAGTAGTAGGCTTATCAACTTTGTGCTATGGCCTGAATACTGCAGTTCCATTTCATACGGCGCTGCATGCGGACGTTTGGACAAGCCGTACCATCCTAGCGTAAGCGGCCTCAATGTGTCAAGCGTGCCCTGAGTGATTGCGCCCGTTTCGCTCCATATGTATAGGACGCTCCACTATAACTACTTTCTCACACCATAATCGGAAGTAGGCAGCACTCGGGCCTCCTGGAATAGCTCCCCGCTTACGTAATTTGTGTACAAAAACCGCAACGAAACAGATACGCTCCGGCCATTGAGAGCGAACTGGAATGTCCTAAAGCTTCACATCACCTACACGTCCATGCCTCATCTCTCTTCAGACATCGGAGGAGCGCGCTATTTAGTGCTAGACTGCTCGAAGCACCAACTTTAGCACAACAACCGTTGGAAAAACATTAGTTCTGTTCAACCCTGTGAAAACGGATGAGCTGCAAAGCTGCACGCCCTCCACGGAGAGCACAAAAGAAAGCACGTCGGTTTGTAATTTACGCGCTGAGCAAGCTTCCTCGTCAATTCCCTGAATGAAATTGTGAAATACGCTATCTTTACGTAGAGCTGTCTCTTTCCCTCCAGCGTCGTAGGCATGTTACTGTTTGTGTAACACACCAACCCAATCCACTCTACCACTGAGGACACCAGACCGGTCGCATTAGGCTGTTTGACAGCCACGTTTAAACCTCACGTCAACACAACGAACATGTGATCAATAAGGCAGAAAACATCTACCTGCACGTGCCCACCCTCCCTCCGCTCCCAACCCCTACACGCATAAACCGGCAACCGGTCATGAGCGGGTATTTAGAAGTGAAAGATTCTGTTGAACATGTCACTCTGAAAGCCCTTTAAGTTGAACAAGTGATATTGGCCCCCGTCGGCATTCTGAGCGGGCCAGTTGGTGTTCATCCTGGAGGGATTCGCAGCTACTCGAGCCGCTGGAACTTGAGGCGGAAGTGGCGGCAGCAGCGCCGTTGCCATGCACGCCATGTGTGGAAGAAAGCAGTCCGAGCCACAGAAAAGGAAAGGATAACTCTATTTACATTACATCGCTATGAATGCACATCGTTTGGAGCATCTTTTTCTTCCTCTTTCTTTCTGTCGACCCCTGCATTGTCCTCTTCTTTATTCTCATTATTGCCCTAATGTCCCGCGCACAAAATGCAACATCCTCCCGGCCCCTCAGAAAGACGAAGGTAGCCAATCTCCAATACAGCAAATCACAGGCCCTCCGAACGTTGGTCCGTCAGGGAATAGACTGTACAGGTTTTGACCATAAAGCATAATAACTGCGTTCTTGTCCATACTGTGCTGTGAATTTATGCCCAGACTGAAGGAAAACCTGAGCCGACGGCGCGCAGCCGGCGGCTCGGCCCGCTCGACGAAGGAATTACGAGGGCGTGACCCGGGGAGGGGAACCGAAAAATAAAGGCACTCTCACACCGAACGCCAAACGTGTCGGTTGTACGTTTCTCGCGCTCCGCGAACACTACATATACCGCTAAGTCAATCAGATGTCCAGGCTGCCAGTAGGGCTCGTCTTTTGGGCACACTCCGAGAGTACCGCTGCCGTTGACGTATCCAGGATGAAATTCGCAGCATATCTTCCACGGTATTAAATATTGATAAAAATTCTTTATTGGCCTGAAAAGATTTCTGAAGCGCCTTCCGCTCCTTCCTCGAGCTTACTGATTTGGCAATCCTATTCTTCATGCCTGATGCATCATTGCTCCCCATACACCTGCGGCGTCCATTATGGGTAATGGCAGTTTCGGTATCGTTGTGGACTCTTTGACCGTCCACTCCAAATGTCCCTTCTCTCCGTTCTACTTTCGCAGAACAATCACTTGTGTTTACACCCCCGGGACATTTGCTATATAGGATTTGTGAAGATGTTACCATCCTTGAGGAGCCGACTATGTTGCTTCCGGTCTGCTCCGAAGTCTCTTCAGGTGAAATGGAAGGCAAGGCATCTTCCGTTTGGATGTCCATTGTGGCAAAGGAAAGTGACCCTTTTGGTTGTGAGAGAAAATGGGGTGGGCGAGAAGTTTCTGGTGAGTGAACTCCTTCAGCAGCGTCCTGAACATCAGTGTGTTCGTAGCACCCCCTAGTCACTGCAAAAAACTCCTTGAAGTTTTTGGATGCATTCAATGTCTTCATGACCTTGCAATGTTCCCGGGTGTCAGCCTTTTCTTTTAACCGGTGGTACAATCGGCTCAATATGCGAATTATCTGGTCTTCATACTCAATGTTTGCTTTGAATTCCTCATTCAGGCAGTCGTTGTCCATAACCAGTTCAATTTGCATCATTTAAACGCCTTAGCACAACTTCATTTCTTCGTATGTCGCACACACAATTCTTCAACATATCACACATATATGTGGTTCTGACAGTGAAGCTTAACGTTGCCCTTGCATCGCTGCACAATCTCCCAGCGATTCCCCTTTCTCTGTCCCTTTGTGCCGTTAGCTTTTCAAGCCGCGGCACAATTAGCTGTGGAAGAAATGAGTTCAAGCCACACCAACGGAAAGAATAACCCTATTTACATTTCATCGCTTTGAAGGCCCATCGTTTCCGATCATCTGCTTCCTTGTCTTTCTTTCTGTCGACCCCTGCATCGTCCTCTTCTTTATTCTCAATATTGCCCTAATGTCCCGCGCAAAAAATGCAACACTATTGATGCCTAAACCGACAACCGCGCATGGGCGCAGTATTAGGCGTTAAAGACACCGGCGAAGGCAAAAGACTTTATATGCGGCCACACTAAGATCTATCATTATTCTTCCGCCAGAAGAACTATGATGAGGTGGTCAAGGAGGGCTGCCGATGCGAAAACGTCGCTCTGAATGGCTTTCAAGATAAAGAAATATGTGCTCTCGCCGGTGTTCCAACGAGGCAAGTTCATTTCAACTGACAGGGTCCCGCAGCTGGTAGGCAAGGGCGAATTCGAAAGACCACCGCTTCCGGATTGGGCTTGGAATGAAAACTGGTTCATTAAGCGGTTTTTTAATTATCTTTCTTCTCCATACAATAACACGTCTACGAGCTGCAAGGTAGCCGATATGCTCCCTGTTCCGTAGTACCCGTGAGCCCTGGAAACGGTGTGCTTTCTGAAAGTGCAGGCAGTGAGTGATTCTAATTAACGTTGGTCATGCCGGAGTTGAAGGAACGTATGACCAGAGTCCTTAAATGCTTCTCTGGTCATGAAACTCCCGGCCAAGTTTCGTACGGGGACAAAGGCTACCGCGAGGGGCGCCACCGGAGATCGGAGGGCATCGGGCGGCCGCCGCTGCTCTGTAGCCAGATCGGCAGGCAGGAACGCAGTTGCAGAATGCCCCTTTCGCACCAAATTTTTTCGCCACTCACAAAATAAGTCCATTTGAGCGGCCCACGGCACGTAAAGCGAAAGCGCAATGCTGATAAGGCGGCGAGCCTCTGCTTTATCTTAATCCGTGGTCCGTTCTCTGCCAAACGCGCTCTGACCACGGCCCCGGCTGCCCTCCGATCAACACCAGCGCCGTGGCGCGGCAGCGTACGAAGCTCTCCCATAGCGTGACGGCGACGTTTCATGACCAGAAAGGCATTCACGCACTCTGGTATGACGGAGCGGTTAATATGCCACCGGTAAAGTTGTAGCTGACGACAATAAAACAGAACCAAACGTGCTTCGGCGAACACAAGATACACAAGATACGGGCACCAGCGGCCACCGATATCATGACTTCGCCCACGACTGTTCACGCCACATTTTGCTCTTTCGTCAAGTCTGAAGACACTCGCTCAAGAAGAAGTTTTGCTAAACTGTAGCTGGCAGTCGGTGCACCGGTTCGCTACGAAAGCGACATTTTCATAGGCGCGCTCAAAAACATCTGCAAGCTCTTCAAGCAACGTATTTGAAATAATGGCAAAATTAGCAAAATAGGGGTCTCTAATAGGTTTCCCGCAAAATATTAACATTGTTGTTAGCGGCCAGCTTGGTCTACAGAATAGTAGGCAGAACTGTTCCGAGTAGGCAGAACTGTGTATACTAAGAAACTGTATGGCGGCAACGGCCGCGGGTACATTCTCGGCGGCGGCGGTGGCGGTGGCGGCTGCTTCGGGCATTTTAAACTCTTTCGCGCTACTGCTGATTATCCGCAACCATCCGATAACGGCCCTGCGGCCGCTATTAGCCGGCTAGGGAACTTGTGAAAGAAGCATCGGTGGTTGCGAGGGGAGCAACCACCGACGATAACCGTTTATGATGATGACCTTTATAACCGATGATGACCTTTATGATAACCGTTGTGAAAGAGGAGTCGGCGGTGGCAAGGAGGAGACCCGGTAGCGGCGCCGAGTAAATTGCCTTCACCGGAATAAAAACTGGGGGAGGCGGCGGGAGGTTGAGACACATACTCATGGAAGGAAAAAAAGCTATTTTTTCTCTATGCACACACTGCTTGGCAGTAAAAACTCCACTGTGTCTTTGTTGGGGACGATTCATGGCGGACAATGCGCTACAAAAAACCTTTCCTTCTTTGTACCGAACTGTCTTTCTCTTCGTAGCGAATCACCCACCATCGCATTTAGCGCAGCGGTTATTTAACAAGGACATGCTCACCAACAGCGGGAACAGCGGGTTCTGAGGACTGGCTGATGACCACGGAAGCACCTGGGACAAGTACCAGAGCAGGACAATGGCTACCAGCGCTGTAGCCCCCATGACTGCCCACACTTCCACGATGGTCACGTTGTCGCATCCCAGCGCGTGCCGCTCAATCACGCTCCAGCCGCCATCCACTGCACCAGGGCGATCAGGTTTGGAAAAGGTATCACTTTGTAATGACATGTGTTATTTCCGCTTGGGTAACAAGTTCTCATAGCCTACGAAATTTTACCTGTTACTACAATGGTTCAGGGAGGGGCCACACCATTCACGGCCTTTTATCTATAAGTCACCCGTCTGTTAATGTGCTCCTTCGTGGTATCATCAACTGAGTCTCGCGGGTGCATCATCCTTCCATAAACTCTATAAAAGTGTGTGTCTACTTTTACTTGATCTCTACTTTTCTGTCTATTTTACTTGATACTTGGTCTGGAGGCTGTGCCACTAAGCAAATTGTAAGAGGGATCGCCGTCACATCAAACGGTAACGAATGCCATGTTTCGTACGCTCTTAGTAGTGCATACATAATGGATTTAGAGACGTTTTACAAGAATTCAGACGTACATTTCTCCTTTATACTCTACGAATGCACCACCGCTAAATACCTGCAAGTACCGCGCCAATGTTTGGAATGCAAGATGAATTCCACGCCTTCGGATTTTTACGGCCGACCAAATTGCAAGCACGTACCCAATTTCTCGTGCTGACGTAAAGTAAAAAATTATGGTTTTGGGGCGCCCTTGTGTTGTGCTGGGAAGCAAGTGAGAACCGGGTTTATATGTATGTATCCTTAAGTAACTTTAAAACACTCTACTTTGAAGGCTACTATATAACAATGCTGGCTTATTATGGAGATATTTCGAGCGCTTGATTTTGAGAGACACCAGAGGGCTATCCTATTTCCAAGACGCCTGCAGCATAACTAGCCGATACGCTTGTTATTAAAGTTTTCTTGTTCGGGAGGGGGGGGGGGAAGGCGGATTTGTAACTCTGTCGAAGCTATGACTGGGTTAGGAGGCGAGCTGTAGTGGAGGGTTCCCTGTTGATTGCGACCACCTTTGAATTTTAACCGGTCGCCGGAATCATGACACTCGGGTGTTTTCGCTTTTCACCTCCCACTGAAAGGCATCCTCCATGGCCATGGTGGAACCTGCGTCTTTATGTTCAGTCACACAATAACTTAGGCACTGCGCCACCGAGACGGTTATGTTTTATGAGGCGACACTGCTAACAGGGACAATTTTTGACTAGGACATCGACAATTCCGGTTATTTTTAACTATAGGAGGCTCCACATGACGAGTTTGCCGTACTCTGATGTCACTATGACCTTGTTTAGCATTTGCTAGTGGATTTACCTAATAATAAATCTGGCGTTCTGCAAAGTATATACTGAAACAAGGCCGGTAACCTTGCTTCTCTACTGAATAGAAGCTTCCATTTTATTTCCTTCATGCCCATTTCAAACGTTTTCCTGCGTAGGTAAGAGAAGCCCGGTCTTTTTCTTGGAGTTGGCCTACGGCGGTATTTTTCACTCACGTTCAAAGTCGGAGAAAATGCCGATTATCTTGATCAGGGTATCCAAGCCCGCATTAGGGTAGATGCACCGACGAAGCTTAGTTATTCTGTCTTCTATCAGGTAGCCAGTCAGCGGGTCGGCTCAAAGAAATTGAAGCTTGCACGGTCGTAAGATGGTAGAGCCAGAAACACTCCAAATCCGAGGAGGACAGCCCAGTGACCTGCAACGGTGTTTTGTGACGACACCAAGGCAAATATCAGCACGTGAGCTCCCAAACGTGCAACTTTCTGTTACTAAGTGTGGTGTTCTGGTCGTAGATGATGGCCATTTGCAAGTTCTCGCAAAATTTTATCGGTCGTTTTGGACTGGAGATTAAGTGCAGTGTTACATCATAAAATCCACACTGTCGCTCGGGAAAGTAGCGTCACGTGGAGTAGCGTGACTATCTCGTTCCTTATTATTGCCACAGATACACCCGTGGATTGGCCTACATACCAATGCTTCTCAATAAGCAGCAGCTAATGGAGGGACTGCGGTAGCTACCCTACAGAATTTTTCACAAAGGGAGGTGCTAGTGAGAAGCCTAGAATACTGTGGTACAACTTCGAAGCGACACGAAAGTTGCCTCTGGGTATCATATGCATCACACTAGCCGGCTGTTCTTCCACGCGGCGCAAAGATCACGCTACTGCGAGTACTTTGAAAGTGACACAGGTTGTTTGCGCGATTTTTTCTGGCTTAATATCCGCATAAAATATCGGAGTGATGACAGACAAACCGGGTAAGAAAAGACAACGACATCACCCGTAAGGCGCAACCTCCGTTCAATACGTACACGCGTGTTGACGTCACGAGCGTAGAGCTTTGGCAGAGTCATTGCACGAGCTCTTGCCGTTCTTGTACCCTGTACTTCATGTGCCCCGCAAATGATCCCAGGTGCAGGAGAACGCGCTGCAGAGTCTCGTCAGTAACTGTCCCTCGTGCAGCAGCGGTTACTCAGAGAGAGAGAGAGAGAGAGGAGTGGGTCTTGCGGTCTTGCTTGTGGTCTTGCGGAGGCAACAGGCAGCCATACTAAATCAGCCTTTCCGGTACACGTGGGGGTGCCCGCTTGGCTCCGGTATTTCGGATTGTTTACTAAGCATCGACGGGTCGCGGTGGCACCGCTGGTTAGTTAGTGCTTTCTGCAGCCCTTTTAAGGCTATTGTGTTCGTCTATATCTTCTTTATTCCATTACCACGCTTCTGGTTATGGTGAGTTGGCGAGGTCGACACGACCACGACACGACGCCGCCGCTGACTCCCGAGTTGCCCGACCGCCTTGTCCCACGACGGCGACACAACACGTCGGCCGATCGCAAGTTCGCGTGATGTGACAGGCTCGCTGACTGAAGACGCCAACAATACCGATAGCCCGTACGGTCCTCGGGAATTTATCGATAAGCGGAAACTGCGCCCCGACAACATCCGGGCCGTAATGAATGCGGCTCTGTTCCGTTACTGCCGTTACTTCTGTTACTTGTTAAAGTAAACATAGTAAGGTACAGGAAGCCCATGCAACTCAAAACTAGCGCATTTGCCATCCGTATATTGCCTACGATGCTTCGGCGCTTCGTGTTGGGGAAAATTCGTTTCCCGGAGTTGAAACCTGCATATTCGTGTGCTACCAGCAACGATTTTAGAAAATAGCTCAGTTAAGAACAGAAAATGAGGTACGGAAGGTGTATTAGGTAAGGAGGAAGTTGCGTTGAAGATCCCTGGAAATTAACGGTGGAGGGAGGGGCCGATGGAATGCATGACGGACTCTAAAAACAGTGCCCGCGCCACGCCGTGAAACCCTTCTGCGGATTTTTAGGGGCTAAGCACCTCAGGAGCTCGCTTTGTCAGGGGCTTGGCGTCCGTGTACGCAGTGTTGCGCATGCGCGAGAAGCATTGGATTGGATTGAATGGGAATAAATTGGAATAAATTGAATTGTACCAGACTGGATTGGATTGGATTTGTATATACTGTACACACGCGTTGTCACTCATTTACATGCGCGAATGGGCAATGCCACGGGTGATTTACGATAAGAACAATCCCCAGTGCTTCGCCCGCTCCCCATGATTGACTTAGTGGAGATGCGCGAATTTTGGTTACCGTTATAAATGACTAAAACCAATCGGGGTGACGGAATACAATGCAACTCCCTGTGTACGCTCATGCAATGCGTCACCACAACACGACCAAGCTCGTCACTGGCGCGAACCAGTGGCCAATTAACCAATGTATCAACGGACGTCGTTTCGGAACGCTTGTACGAGCTGAGTATGAAACATTTCGCCAGTGATTCGCTCACACATTTTAGAATTCCATATGTACCAATACATGTGGTATTCGCGAATGCGCGGCGACAGGCTTGTCATTTTTTTTTGCGTGAACTTGTGGCGTGGTGTGGAAGTACAGAATCCCATCCCATTCCTTCAATCAGCTTTTCTAGCCGTGAGCGGAGCGCAGGATTCTTCAGCAGAATGATAAAAAAAACGGTGCAAAAAGAACGCAGGAAATCAGACGGCCCCGCCCCAGAGCGATAGTGCGGTGAAGAACATCGTAATACTAGACGCCCGCATGGATGTTCTTGCAGGTGTCCCCCAGAAGCGAGGCATAATGAGGAGTTACTCTCGCGTTGGGCTAGGAGATGAACGAAAAGAGGGAAAACCGCGGCGTGGCCGAAAATATATATATATATATATAGATATGCCACAAGCTTTGACCACCTTCCCGGTTAGTTAGTCGTTGCCCTATGCTGGCTCAGAATATTCACCACTTTGCGGCCGGAATCGCTCACAAGATTCTGATTGAATGGGTTCCCCGTGACCCACTCACAGACGACTGCAAGGCAGACGTAGCAGCCCGACTGGCAGCATCCGTTCCATCTCCGACTTCCCCGCTAGAGCTGGATAATGCCACTCTCCTGGTGACGAGAAAAGAACACCTCCGGCGCCGCACGGGTGCTCTCATTCTACCATGTGCTGCCACACTCCCCTTGGGTCTTACCCGTGCCGAGGAGGTTGCGCTCAGGAAGATTCGGGTGGGGGTGGCCTTAACTCCCACAGTGACCCGCCACTGGCGTCAATACCGAGGTTCCTTTACATACCCTGGTTGCCCAGTTTGTCACCACAGCGACGCGATCGCCGATCTTCCCCAGTTGCTGTGGTCCTGCCTCGCCTTGAGGCTGACGAGATTGGACACCTTGCAGCGACAGGCCGCCTCGTAGACGGCGCCTCCGCATACGCCGCATGGATACATGGGCCCCCTCATCGTTTACTCCTTGACTTCATCCACGAAGGGAACATTTTCATTTTCATCTAATCACCATCAACCCATACCCCATATATATGCCCTGTGGCAAAATAAACGTTTATAAAATAAACTTACACGGAGCCAACCGCATATCCATGTGGCCAATCTTTATATCTGGGTATGTGCTCCGGTGGAAAGACGCTGGTCAATGACCAAGGGAATGAAGAGAAGGTAGACGAAGTCTGAGTTACCGCTGTACTGGGTTTGCGCCAGTTGTGACGTGACATCTTTGGTGAAAGTGACATCCGGTTTCCTGTACCTCTTCCCAACGAGGCTTAATACCAACACAGTACTTCGGATTGGACGCAACGCTCGCGGCCACGCGATGCCTACCAGGTATGCTGGTACTACCGCACGCCACACCCCAACCAATGAGGCTTCTCTTGCCAAAGCAATAGAGCTGGCACTGAAAGAGGTGTTGCCTGAGGTTTCGGGACAAATGGTCTTGTCGGTGACGGAACAGGTTTCGAACCTTTTGTCTGCTCAGACACAAGAGATTGTGCAAGTGCTGTCTTTGCCTGTGTCGGTTTCCCAGGAGCAGGCCTGCTCGCATCCTTTGTCCACGACTAACAGGTGTCAAACGTCCAACGATTCAGCGGTTCGAGGGGAGACCTTCGCGAGGAATCTTCTATCGATAAGCTCCCTCCGGATGGCTACTTCCAACGAGGCTATCAGCCCGGCTCTGATGACCGCCTCAACACACCAGGTTCCGGCTCCTTCAGCTCCTGTGGTTCCACAGGATCAGTCTTCCTCCCCAGTTCTTCGTCCAGATTGTGAGCTTGAAATGGAACTAGTGCTACCGGCTGCTTGGACAAGTAAACGCGCAACTTCAGTGATTTCGCAACAATCCACTTCGCCAACATTATCGAAATCCAAAAAAGCTAAAAAGGTCCAAAATGAAACTACGCATAAAGAAAGCATCTTACAGGTAGCCATGGCTACTATTCACTCCACCTAATCTCCCCCCCGGGTTCTTCAATGGAATAGTCGTTCCATAATTCGGCTGTCACAGATCCTAAATGTCTCATTAACTGCTAATCTCCTTATATTATTCTCCTCCGAAAATCTTGGCTGTCCAAGCTGTCTTGCCTCTTCCGAAATTAAACGCGTTTAGATTAGCTGGGGCGATCCGAGGAGGTGGATTATTGATTCTGGTATCATCGAAATTTTGCAACAAAGCCAAGCTGTATGTTCAGTCCTTGTCACCGGACTGCGAACTGCTGGGCATTCATATGTGCCTCCCTGGATGTGTTTCTTTTTCTTTAGTTAATGCTTGTTTCCCTAACGGGGTGACTACCACAGGTCCCCTAGATCTTGCTCTTTTGTCGACTAAGAGAAACCTCGTGCTCGCCGGTGGCTTCAACTCACATCACGTCAGTTGGGGTTTTAAAACAGATACCTGTGGCTGGTGATTGTTAGACTGGACGTCCACCAATATGCTTATTTGTTACAACACGGGTAGAGCGACATTTGTCCAGAGCCGAAAGGGATCTGTCTTGGACTTAACATTTGCAAAGGGCGTTTCAGTCTCTTCGTGGAGTACTGTTGATTGCTCGACAAATAGCGACCACACTCCGGTAGTTTTCCATGTAGCTGTCTCCCCAAGTACACGGGAACGGGTATTGCGGACGCTCGTACATTATGAAGTTATGAAAAAATTGCATTCAGCTATCATATCGCTCCCGAATGGGTCTAAGGAAAATAGGACTATCAATGTAACAGCGGCATTGAAAAACTCACTAAAGATGTCTGAATTCATCGTTGCTTCTGCCAAGAGAGAAGGTATAAGGCCCTGGTGGGATCAGGACTGTTCTGGAGATAATCGGCGTAGGAAAGGAGCATGGAATAAGTTTATTCGTAATCAGAGTCCTGATAACTGGCCAAAGTTTAGATACTATTCGGATATTTTCCGACGAACAATCGCTACGGCTAAGCAACTGCATCATTCGCATTGTTTTTCGGCGCTTTCTGACACAAAAAACAGGCGTGCTCTCTTTGGTTTCTTGCGCAAGCGCAAGAGTTTATTTAGATAATCGCAGTAATGATGTTTCAGTCGTGGAAACGTCTGATGAAATCATTAATTCGATCGAAAAGGTCGCGCAGGACTTACAAATCAGGTTCTCATCTACTCTGTCACCCATTTTCGTAAAAAAGAGATAAGGGATGTTGCTATGCGGCTGCCGGGAGCCTCCCCGGGCAAGATAAAACTGTTGTTTTATCTTTTTTAAAAAACCGCGATAAAACGGTTGTTCGAGGAACCTCCTGACGATATGTTGAATATTGCCGCAAACCGTGCATTGGGTTTGTTTATTTATGTTTTGCTTTACTGCCCAGTGGCTCCGGTCTGTGTTATCTCTGTGCCAAGGGAAGCGCGTGTTCCATTATTTCTTTCTGTGCCGCATGTGTTATCTCTTGTGATAGGGAGAACGTTCCGAACTAACGTGAACAGCCTAGAATAACCTTCTGGGATCTACAATGTCCTGGATGCGAATCGACGGTTCGAGAACCACACGCGCCGAAAGATAAGCCTGCAGAGCAGACGCCGGGGTATTCGACTGTCTACGCTCGCCTACGCATGTCATTTGTTAGGGGAGCACAAGTTGTTAGGGGAGCACAAACTCGCTCCAATAAACTTGTTTTCTATGAAGACAACTGCGTAGTCTTTGGCTTCGGGACATCTGGTGGATGTTCGGGGTACATGAACCCTAAAACCTCTCCAAGCAGACAAGCAAGCCCAAGTCGTGTCAGCCACCGACAGCAAGGTCTTCAGCCAGTTTGAACTGCTCCGGATAAAGTGAAGAAAGAAGACGTCGTGAAAACCACCATGATCAACATAGGCACAATGACCAACGCTTCCAATCGTGCCCTCGTCCTTCAGAAACCAAGGGAGCCCCCATCATTTCATGTGTCACCTTCGAGGACCCCAAATACTGGTTGGAGCAGGTTGAACGGGTCACGCTGTTTAACCGATGGGACGACGCGGAGACACTGATGCAAGTGTTCCTCTACCTTGAGGACTCAGCACGGATCTGGTTCGAAACCACGAGAGCTCTCTAGAGCCTTGGAACGATTTCAGAACACAATTGTTAACGACATTCACCGTGGTTCTGCGGAGAGAGCGGACCGAAGTATTGCTGCAGACGCGGACACAACAACCTAACGAAAGCATTGTTGTGTTCGCCGAGGAGATGAAAAGGCTTTTCAGGCGTGCTGACCCTTGCATGGCAGAAGGAAAGTTACGCTTCTTGATGCGCGGTGTGAAGGAGCAACTGTTTGCTGGACTTGTCCGCAATCCACCCAAAACCGTCTCCAAATTTATGACCGCAGCCAGCGCAATTGAGAAGGCCCTCGAAATGCGTGCTAAGCAGTATGATCGCAACTTTGTTAGCGCGGACAATGCGAACTATTTCGACAGCACGCGGACTACGCCAGACTATCCGCGCAATAATGAGAGATGAGCTGCGGAAACTTCTCCAAACGCCGCCGCAACCCCAAGTCTCTTCCCTTACCGACGTGATTAGGGAAGAAGTGCAGCTAGCGCTGGGAACTTCAACGACGCCAGAAGAACCCCGCGAGCCGCAAGCCATGGCCTACGCGGCTGCTGTACGTCGACCTCGCCCGCCTGCCCCCTATCCTCCCGAGGCTCCGTACCGTCGTCCCCTGTCGCGGGCCCGACCACCTGCGGTGCAAACCCCCGATCAAGGAAGACCGACGTGTGGCGAACGCAAGATAATTGTCCGCTGTGCTACCACTGCGGAGAGGCTGACCACATCTACCCTCGCACCCCTTCAAGAGGCTGTTTGTGAGAATTCTTCGTCGACGCACCACGCCCCCGGCCCAGCCAGCGTCCTACTGAAATCAAGGATTACCTGTCCACCGCCAACCGAGGTCACGCGCGCTTTAACCGTTCGCCGTCACCCTACTCATACCGATCGCCCAGCAGTTGAAGTAATCCTGACTTCGCACGTGGAAGGTCCTCCAGCCCATGCGCGGGAAACTAAAAGCAGCAACTTCTGGAGGTGAAGTTGCTCTACAGCGAAAAACCGGAAACCCTCCAACGAAGCAACGATGCGCCGAAGACCGTGATTAGCGACATGCTCTCATTCCGACGACCTGACCTAACCCTGACGAGACTCCCGAACACGATGACAGCTACACGGCGCGACGCATACCAGACATGCCCGAGACTGCTTCTGAGAAGACGACGACAACGAGGACACACAGTGCCAGACCGTCAACACGCGCAAGCCAAGATGCGACTCCGCGATGCACCCGGAACTCGAGGAAGGCGGCGTCCGACGTCAAGGTGTCTATCGACGGCTTCGACGTAGTCGCCCTCGTCGACACGGGAGCCGACGTCTCAGTAATGAGCGGGCCATTCGCGCCTAAACTGAAAAAAGTTACGACAAGATGGGACGGTCCGCATATACGCACAGCAGGAGGCGCTCTCGTAACGCCACGTGGAACGTGCACATCACTCGTAACCACAGACGGCGCCACGTACCCTGCTGCGTTCGTCATTTTACCTAACTTCTCCCGAGACGTAATTATCGGAATGGACTTTTTGATAGACAACGGGGGAATAATTGATCTGCAGACCAAGTCGATAACTTTTTTTTTCTGATCACTCCACGACGCCGCCACCGAACCCCGATCACCAAGCTGCTGTAAGGATCGCCAACGATCACGTCAAGCTGCCAACCCGCGCAAGCTTGATTATCGTCGTCTACTGTGAGGATGCTGCTCCTGACATTGACGCTATCGTTGAGAGTGATCGAAGGTTGCTTCTCGACCGCGGTGTCTCCGTCGCAAAAGGCATTGCGCCCTTTAAGCAATGTAAATCCCACGTTTTGGTCACCAATTTCACCGAGGAGTACCAGCACCTAAACAAGGGCACTGCAATTGTGTTCCTCGAAGTAACGCAACAAGCCAGTCAATTGATCGCGGTCGCCAAAATCGAACACCCGCCCGCAGAAGCTTCCAAGCTGCCGCATACTTTCGCCGTGAACCCGGCGCTGTCGCAAGAAAATCGGGACAGATTACTGAATTTGCTGCATCGCTACAGCGAGTGTTTTCGTCAAACTCAAAATTACGGCAGACACCCCTAGCGAAGCACCGAATTATAACCGAAGATGGAGCCCTGCCTACCCTACAGTCACCCTACCGCGCCTCTTCACACGAGCGGGAAGCCATCCGGACTCAAGTCGAGTATATGCTCAGCGACGACAATATATAGCCATCAAAAAGCCCCTGGTCTGCGCCGGTCGTACTCCTTCAGAAAAAAGGCAGCACATTAAGGTTCTCTGTTGACTACCAGGAACTGAAAAAAATCTAAAAAAAGGACGTGTACCCCCTGCCATGAATCGACGACGCTCTCGACCACCTCTGCCATGCGAAGTACTTCTCATCGATGGATCTCAAGACCGGCTACTGGCAAATTGAACTGGACGAGAGAGACCAAGCGAAGACTGAATTTATAACCCCGGAGGGCCTATACGATTTCAAGGTTATGCCTTTTGGGCTGTGCACGGCGCCAGCAACGTTTCAAAGAGTCATGGACACTGTGCTAGCTGGCCTGAAGTGGCACACTTGCCGCCTATACCTCAACGACGTTGTGGTATTCGCCCGAACATTGGACGAACACCTCGCAAGGTTGGAGTCGGTACTCGAGGCCATTCTTACGTTGGGGTTAATGCCGAAGCCTGAAAAGTGCCGTTTCGCGTACGAGGAACTCAAGTTCTTGGGCCACGTCGTCAACGCCGCGGCAGTCCTACCTGACCCGGCAAAAACTTCAGCGATTGCGCACTTCCCAAGGCCGAAAGACAAGAAGGGCGTGCGAAGATTTCTCGGACTGTACGCTTACTACCAGCGCTTCGTCGCAAACTTGGCACGCACTGCAGAGCCACTCACAACTTGACTAAAGACAGCACTTCTTTCACCTAGGAAAAAGATCAAGAAAAAGCATTCTGCGAGCTGCAAAAATGCTTGCAAAGCCCGCCCGTGCTCGCTCATTTCGACGAAAATGCCGAAACGGAAATGCACACGGACGCCAGTGATATTGGCTTGGGTGCTATGCTCGTCCAAAAGCAAAGCGGTTGCGAAAAGGTAATCGCCTATGCCAGCCGTGGTCTGTCGAACGAGGAGAAAAACTACTCTGCTCTGAGAAAGAGTGCCTGAGCGGTTTCAAAATTTCGCCCACACGTGTTTGGGAGACCATTAAAGGTTGTGACAGACCAGAATGCGCTGTGTTGGCTCGCCAAGTTGAAGGACCCCTCTGGCCGTCTTGGACGGTGGAGCTTGCGTCTGCAGGAGTTCGACGTTACAGTCGTCTATAAATCCGGCAGGAAACACTCCGACGCTGACTGCCTGTCCCACGCCCCCGTCGACCCACCACCACAAGATTCTGATGACAGTGGGTTCTTCGGAATCATGACAGAGAGCGATCTAGCCGCCCAGAAGCGTGCCGATACCCCAATTACGCGTAATATTCGACTACCTCGAGGGATGCAACGTCGCCGTTCCTAGGACCTTCAAACGCAACTTATCAGCATTTACCCTGAGAAACTCCATCCTTGTGAGGAAGAATTTCAGCCCCGGAACATGAACCAATTACCTTCTTGTCATCCCCGCGGACTTTCGTGACTAAATTTTGGAAGCGTTCGACGACGACCCGTCTTCCGGACATCTCGGCACAGCGTGCACTATTAGAAAAATCAAGGCGAGGTACTACTGTCCCCGCCTTACATCTGACGTCACCCACTACGCCCGCAGCTTACATGACTGCCAGCGACGAAAAACGCCGCCGACGAGAACCGCGGGACTTGTTCAGCCGATCACCGTCCAATCGAGACCCTTCCAACAGATTGGAATGGACCTTCTGGGCCCGTTGCCTACATCACGATCACAGAACAAGTGGATTGTCGTAGCGGCAGAGTACTTGACGCGATACGCAGGGACCGCCGCTTTTCCGAGGGGACTGCACAAGAAGTCGGAAAGGTCTTCATAAACCAAGTTGTGCTGCGACATGCAGCCCCTGAAGAAGGCACATTAAGATTCTGTGTTTACTACCGGCGACTGAACAAAATTACCAAAAAGGACGTGTATCCCCTGCCACGAATCGACGACGCCCTCGATCACCTCTGCCATGCGAAGTACTTCTCATCGATGGATCTCAAGACCGGCTATTGGCAAATTGAACTGGACGAGAGAGACCGAGAGAATAGTGAATTTATAACCCTGGACGGCCTATACGATTTCAAGGTGATGCATTTTGGGCTGTGCACGGCGCCAGCAACGATTCAAAGAGTACTGGACACTGGTGCTAGCTGGCCTGAAGTGGCACACTTGCCTCGTATACCTCGACGACGTTGTTGTATTCGCCCAAACTTTGGACGAACACCTCGCAAGGTGTTCGTCCAAACGGAACGGCATTCACTGCGGAGCTTATGCAAGGAATCCTACGCTACAGCAACACGGATCACCGAAGAACGTCGGCGTACCACCCTCAAACGAACGGACTTACGGAACGTCTAAACAAGACCATCGCTGATATGCTGTTTACGTACGTCGAAGTTGAGCAGAAGACTTGGGACGAAGTCCTCCCGTATGTCACGTTTGCTTACAACACGGCGACCCAGGCAACTACGCAGATGACACCGTTCGAGCTTGTCTACGGAAGACGGCCGACTACGATGCTCGACGCCATGCTTCGGCACGTAGAAGACGACGACCTCAACGCCGACGTCCAAGGATACCTTCAACGTGCGGAGGAGGCCCACCATCTCGCTCGAGTTCGTATAACGGACCAGCAGCTGGTGGATGCCGGAGGCTACAATTTCCGACGCCGAAACGCCGAGTACCACCCAGGGGATCGTGTGTGGGTTGGGACTCCCATCCGACGACGCGGACTCAGTGAGAAGCTTCTGCGGCGGTATTTCGTACCATACCAAATTCTACGACGGGTTGGCCCACTTACCTACGAGGTGATCCCCGATGCTGACTCCGGCACATCACGACGACGCACGACCGGATGTCGCCCGCGTGGTTCGCCTCAAACCTTACAGCGCCAGATGATGGACTTTTTTGTTGTTATTGTTGTTGTTTGTTCAGACTGTCATTTTATTTTAGCATCGGGTCGATTCACTCTTTGAGGGGGGTAATGCCGGAAACCGTGCATTGGGTTTATGTATTTGTGTTTTAGGTGTACTGCGCGGCTTCCCCAGTCTGTGTTATCTCTGTGCCAAGGGAAGCGCGTGCTCCATTCTTTTTGGGCCGGGTGTGTTATCTCTTCTGATAGGGAGAGCGTTCCGAACTAACGCGATCAACCTAGAATAATCTTCTTGGATCTACAATGTTCTAGATGTGAATCGACGGTTCTAGAACCAGGCGCGCCGAAAGATAAAAAGCCTACAGAACAGGCGCCGGGGTATTCGACACTCGACGCTCGCCTACGCACGCATACCTCGGCAAAGTTGGCGCGGCTCACCCAAACTCACTCCGAATTTTTTTTTTTCGAATCACGACTCACTCAAACTCAGACTCAATGCTTAGCAGCGCATCTGCGCTCACTCAAACTCAAACTCACATTTAGGGCAAAACTCAGAACTCACTCGGACTCAAAACTCAATATGTACTCAGAACTCAAAATGTACTCAAACTCAAAATGCACTAAAAACTCTTATATACTCAGAACTCAAAATGTACTCAAAACTCAATATGTACTCAAACTCAAAATGTACTCAAACACAAAATGTACTCAGAACTCAAAATGGACTCAAACGCAAAATGTACTCAAAACTCAAAACGGACTCAAACTCAAAATGTAATCAGAACTCAAAATGTACTCAGAACTCAAAATGGACTCAAACTCAAAAATGTACTCAGAACTCAAAATGCACTCAAACTTAAAATGTACTCAGAACTTAAAATGGACTCAAACTCAAATGTACTCACAACTCAAAATGGACTCAAACTCAAAATGTACTCAGAACTCAAAATGGACCCAAACTCAAAATGTACTCAAACTCAAAATGGACTCAAAACTTTAAATGTACTCAAAACTCAAAATGAACTCAAAACTCGAAAGGGGCTGAGAACTCAAAATGAATTCAGAACTCAAATGGCCTCACAACTCTCTCTTGCTAAGAATTTACTGTTGCACAGATGGACTCTGATTTTATTAGCATTCACTGTTGTCAAATTCACACGTGGTAAAAATATTACGCGTGCAAATTCGTGAGCTCAAACTCTTGCATTCGGCACGACATGACACCGTAGCTCCTGTGAGATCGGAAACAATTTTTGTTGCAGATTTAATACATCCAAACGTGCTGCCCATGATGACTAGCGCTGGTTGCAAGCAATTGTACACATATATTGGATACCAAACTCTTGATGTAGGCCCCGTGTTCGTGCTTATGACAGAGGCGGTCCAGACTCGATGGTGTGCTGGTTCCTTAGGTCGAAAGAAGCAAGATTGGGCGAGGGGATGCGCGCTCACTGCTCCGTTCATTTATGTCGAAGCAGTTTAGGGTTACGGTTCCGTGCGTTCTTGCTCTGCATCGTGAAAAAACGCCTTGCGTCAAAGCGAACTGTCCTCGCGAGTCTCTGAAGCGCGAGGCGTTCATGGATATGCCTGTTTTTTTTAATGCGTAGCATTCTTTGCCGACTACCCCCACTCCCTACCCCCACCAGGATCGTGTAACGCCCTGAATTTACACAAAAATGCAGATGTCTAGGAAATTCAACCTGTAATAATAATAAAGCGTAAATGTAGACAATTGATCAAACTAAATGTTAAAAAACTAAAAAAAAAGAATAAGAAGAAAAAATATCAAAAATAGCCAACCGTGTAACACGGGTGTCATGGATGGTCGCAGATTGCGTTAAAATTCAGAGAGATGTGGCGCTAAAGAATGTCGGGCATCAAATTGAGGGTCTCGAGGAGGGAAATCACGTGGGGCAAACACAAAAGTGCCTCGTTGTTTGCTGAGGCACTTGTATTAGTTTTTATTAGAATTTGCTAGGTGAGATGAGCTCTCGTAGCTCGGCTCAGCACCACGCTATCGTTGTAAGCAATTACCGCCTCCGTACCCAGCTGTTAATTTCCAGCATGCACGCGTGTGCGTGTGCGTGTGCGTGTGCGTGTGTGTGCGTGTGTGCGTGTGTGCGTGTGGCGGTGTGCGCGTGCGCGTGTGCGTCTGTGCGTGTGCGCGTGCGTGCGTGCGAGGACGTGTTCGTTTGCGTTTGCGTGCGCGTGCTCGTGTGCGTGTGTGTGTGCGTGTGTGTTTGTGTGTGTGTGTGCGTGTGCGAGGGGGTGCACGTGTGCATGTGTGCGTGCGTGCGCGTGCGCGTGCGCGTGCGTGCGCGTGTGTGCGTGTGTGCGTGTGCGCGTTCCCGTGCGCGTGCGTGCGTGTGTGCGTGTGCGCGTGCGTGCGTGTGCGTGCGCGTTCGTGTGCGCGTGCGCGTGCGTGCGTTTGTGTGTGCGTGTGTGTGTGTGTGTGTGTGTTGCGTCAGTCATCTGTTCTTTCATTGTGTTTAAGATGTATTCGTTGGAGCACTGCAGAGCCCGAGTAGTTCTTTTCCTTTGCATTGTCATAATGTGCTGGTTTTGATATCTTGAGCTGATTTCTCATTGTAATAAAATCAGTTCGAACGCACACACAAACTGTGCTTCCTTATTTTTCTGAAGTGTTTTCCTTCTGTCGCAATGTCTGTTTATGTCTTGGTGGCTCTGTTGCCTCTCTATCTCCTACACTATAGCAAGGAGTTATTGTCTCATATGTAATTGGCCAATTCTGGATTCGAGTGCACGTTCGTACACTGTGGAAAGGAAATTGCGGACACGAAACGCGGTCGCAAGGCTTATTCATAAACAAATGTTAAATTCGCCTTTCTGATGAGCTCTGATGCCCCCTGTTACCTATGGTCGTCCACAATTTCCACACCACCATATGTGTCGAAGGATTTGCCTGTTTGTGGGGCACGGGGAAACGGAGGAAGTAACGTTTGAATGGTAGCTATTAGCGGAGAGTTTTTGAGTCTGGTGATTTACGTTCGAGAGCTTGGCATGGGTTTTGTTCTTACCCCATGCCATCCTGCCTCGATGATTCAGCAATTAGACGCCAATATTTGTATTACTATATACCGCATTGATGGACATCTCTGGACAAGCCCTCGCATGTATATAGCACAACTGCCTTACGGGTTGGCAGGGAGTTTTGGTTAAACCCTACCCAGCAATTAAAGAAAGATACCATTTGCTATATTCTCATAACTGTAATCAGAAAGCATTTTTATATTTGTTCCACGTGATCCACCTCGACGAGACCTTTATTTAATACCGCACGCACCCTAGCAGGATCATATGGAATTCCTACCAGTCAAACTAACCATGACTCTCATGGCTGTAACCAGGATGCATTATTTAAATGTCTGACGTGATTCCCCTAACTGAAAACTTCGATTTGACACCCCACATGCTTTAGCGGCCTCACCCAATCTATGACTCATAATGTCTATCTCATGATTATAACCACGAAGCCTTTTTTATTTGTACCACGTGATTCCTGTCGTCAAGACCGTAAATTTGATACCCTACACCCCCTAGGGGTCACTTCAAATTTGAACCCAACATAAGATTGATTGTTTGTGGGGTTTAATGCGCCGACGCAGCGCAGGCGATGAGGCGCGCCGTAGTGGAGGGCTCCGGATTAATTTTGACCACCTGGGGATCTTTATCGTGCGCCGAAAGCTCGTACACACGGGCGTTTTTGCTTTTCGCCTCCATCAGAAAAGCGGCCGCCGCGGCCGGGGATCGAACCCGCGACCTTGTGCTCAGCAGCGCAACGCCTTAGGCACTGAGCCACCGCGGCGGGTGAATCCAATATAAGACTCGCCATGACTATCTCATGGTTATAACCAGGAAGCATTTTTGTATTTCTGCCACGTGATTCCGCTCATCAAGACCATTCTTTGATACCCATCACATACTAGCGGAATCAATTTGAATGTTAAACCAATCAATGACTAACCATGACTATCTCATGATATAGCCATACCGCATTTTTGTCCCACGTGAGTTCCCTCATCGGAACCTTCAATTTGATGCCTCGCACACCCAGTGGTGTCATCTTGAATTTTAATCTAATTTATGACCCACCTTGAGTATGTCATGATAATAATCAGGAAGCACGTGATTACCCTCATTGAGACATTTAATTTGATACGCCACATGCCCTAGCGCAATGAACTTTTATTTTAACCGAATCTATGACTACGTCATTATATATCCATATCTCATGTTCGTCCCGAATGATTCCCCACATCGAGACCTTGAATTTGATTCCCCAGATGCCTTCGCAGGGTCATTTTGAATTTTAACCCAACCTATCACTCATTATGACTGCCTGATGACTACAATCACGAAGCATTTTTATTTACCCCGCAGTGATTCCGTTAATCGGGACCTTTCATTTGATACCTTACACGCCTTAGCGTCATCAGTTCGACATTTCACCCTATCTAATGCGGTCATTATTCTGTCTAAAGGGGCGTTGCCCAGTAAATTCAGCTAATTCATTTGAAACAGCAGAAGGGACAGCCCCCGCTTCCTTTTCCCCCCGGCTCTCACCTCTTCCTTTGTGACTCCTAGTATATCAAGCCGTTAACAGTAGCAGGCGAACAACAAGCAAGTAAGCGCCGCAGTGTGCTTTGCCACCACCCTTTCCCACCCTCTTAGTGGATCCATCAGGAGGAAAAGTTAAGACAACCGTTTTTATGACCTCACCAGTCAAATATCACTCACCCGCCAGTCGCGAAAGCTTGGTATACAGCAAGTGCTTAGGGTTATGAAAATTCAACAAGAAAGTAAACAAAAACCAGACACCCCCTCCCTCGCAACCGATCACGCGGATCGTGAATGGTGCCGTACCCGCAGGTAACCTTCATTCGGAGCCCACAGCGACGTATGAACCTTAACAGCCAACCATAGCTGCCTGCTAGGCTACTCATATGTACTGAAACTCAAAATGGACTCAAAACTCATATGTAGTCAGAACTCATCATCATCATCATCACCAGCCTATCTACGCCCACTGCAGGGCAAAGGCCTCTCCCATTATTCTCCAATTACCTCGGTCCTGTGCCAACTGAGACCTATTTATCCCCGCAAACTTCTGGATCTCATCTGCCCATCTAACTTTCTGCCGCCCCCTGCAACGCTTGCCTTCTCTAGGGATCCACTCTGTTACCCTTAATGACCAGCGGTTATCTTGCCTTCGCATTACATGCCCTGCCCACGTCCATTTCTTTTTCTTAATCTCTACTAATATGTCTTTAACACCAGTTTGCTCCCTGGCCAACCCCGCTCTCTTCTTGTCCCTTAATGTTACACCTATCATTTTCCGCTCCATTGCCCGCTGAGTCGTTCTCAATTTAAGTTGAACCCTCTTAGTGAGCCTCCAAGTTTCTGCCCCGTAGGTGAGTACCGGTAAGATGCAGTTGTCATACACTTTCTTCTTCAGCGACAATGGTGTAAGGTTGTCGCTGGCTTCCTGTGTCGTAGGCTCGGCTTCCTCGTTAAGGGCGAAATATCGGTTCTGCAGCGCGATCCTGAATTCTTCTACCTTACGTCTTACTGTTAGCTCATTTATCGGCCTCTTCTGTACTAGCTTGTTGCGGTCCCTCCTCAAATCTAGCCTAATTCGAGATCTTACCATACGGGGGTCACTACACCTTACCCTTCCGAGCACTTCCACATCATGCACGACGCCAGGGTTATCGCATAATATGAAGTCTATTTCATTTTTGTGCTCCCCATTCGGGATCCTCCAGGTCCACTTCCGACTCTCCCGTTTACAGAAGAAGGTATTCATTATGCGTAGGTTATTCCGTTCTGCAAACTCAACTAGTAGGTCCCCCCTGCTATTTCTACAGCCCAGACCATAGTACCCAACTGCCTTGTCTCCACCCTGATTCTTGCCTAGTTTAGCATTCAAGTCCCCCATAATTACGGTATACTGTGTTTTTACTTTAGCCATTGCCGATTCCACATCTTCATAGAAGCGTTCCACTACTTGGTCGTCGTGGCTGGATGTGGGCGCGTAGACGTGCACCACCTTGAGCTTGTACCTCTTATTGAGCCTAATTACAAGACCTGCTTCCCTTTCGTTAATGCTATAGTATTCGTCTATGTTGCCAGCTACTCAGTTGCCAGTTGTCAGAACTCAAAATGTACTCAAAACTCAATATGCACTCAAACTCAAAATGTACTCAATATCAAAGTGTACTCACAACTCAAAATGGACTCAAACTTAAAATGTACTCAGAACTCAAAATGGACTCAAACTCAAAATGTACTCAGAACTCAAAATGGACTCAGAATTCACTAGGTCTCTGGCGTACACAAACTCAATCGGACTCGAACTCAGTCGGGCTCATTCGGCTCAAACTCACTCAAGCTCAAACTCACCATGCCACACTAGCCTCGCGCTCACTCAAACTCAAACTCACAGGTGAGTTTGAGTCCAAATGAGTCAGAGTGAGTGGACTTATCAGTGAGTTCGCCGACCTCTGTACGCACGTCATTTTCTCGACTACTGTCTCGCCGCCCACGTATTCTTTGAGTTGTTAGGGGAGTACAAGTTCGCTCCAATAAACTTATTTTCTTTGAAGACAACGGCGTCGTCTTTGGCTTCGTGACAATATCATAAATAAAACCAGAAACACACGCACGCAAAAACACGCACACACACACACACACACACACACACACACGCACACGCAAACCCACACAAAAACACACACGCACACACGCACGCGAGCACGCACACACACACACACACACACACACGCACACATATATATATATATATATATATAATATATATATATATATAGATATATATATATATATATATATATATATATATATATATATATATATATATATATTTGGAAAGACATACACCCGGCGGGCATTTTTTCTTTATTTTGTTTCTGCCTTTAGAAATTCTGTGTTTCAATGACCGGCCACATTCTCCCGCTTTGCTTTACGAGGTTTTCTTGACTGCCAACACTTCTTTCATTCGTAATTTACTGAGCCCCTCATCATTTCCATTCTGCCTCGCTATATATATATATATATATATATATATATATATATATATATATATATAGATATACATACATATATAGCTGCTACTACTTACGCAATGCTGCATTGGTGGGAATGCTCGTTCACTATAAACTGCGTGAGGAGTACCGAGTGCAACGTATTGTCCTGCCCAACGGTGCGGTGCCCACTCGGATTGGCGTTTCACCTGCCCAGGTATAACTTGAAAATGCAGTACAAAACCGCCAGACAAAATATACCAAGGTTTGAAGCTAGGGCTCGTGCAGTAAGAATAACAGCATCGGATACCAGTAAGGCTGCAGGCACAATCGTACTAAGGAAGCTCCCATAAACACAAATGGAGGCACTCAAGGGTAGGACCACCCGGATGTAGTACTAGGCAAAGATTTTGTGGCCGAGTATTTCGCCCTCTAATGAACCCGTATGGGATGTTGTTGACAACGATGGCGATAATGAGTTTTTTTGAAATTGAATCCAGTGTTCATCCTTACTTCACTGCAAAGTTTCCACATGAAAAGAAGGAGCCTTAATTTAAGCTGTCTTACCCACATACGTGAAGATTGCTTCGCACTGCATAGAGGTAAGGCTCCAGGACTGAAGTCTCAATTCGACATCTTTAGACCACTGATATCTGCCGACATTTTTCACTGTCACAGTCAGTGACAGACGGAAGAAATACCTCCATATCTTGGGAACAAATTTTACTATAATGTGGCACATGCCAATTTCGTAACCTGATTACGGGTGTACTTTGGCGACATTTTGCATTTTGCATTTTAAGAGCGATGCTGTTAAAATGCAAAATGTGAAATGCAAAGTGCAACATTCGTGGTTGGGCCGCCAAAAGTGCGCCGAAAAACTCCCGAGCGATGACGCCATTGGTGGCACCGGCGCAACCCTAGCCTCGGCGCGCTATGGCTGGACCTGTGCCGCCACCTATCGAAGGCGCGATAAAACTTGTACAAGCACGGCTTTCAAAACGCGTTGTAGGAGGCGCAATACGGCTGGTACAAACACGGTTTGATAAGGCGGCGCGGTGTGGCTCACTCTATGGCTTCTTGCGATAAGTAGTGCAGTTTTGACGGTGCAAAGAGAAGGGTTAATGGCAAAATAAAAGGAGTAAAAAGATTGAGAAACGACAACGTTTATAAATTGCTGAATTAGCGCCTACAAGCCAGCCCACACAAGCCTAAGGGTGGCCACCGACGAATTTAAAACGATTCAGCCGACTCGTCTCAGTGCGCCCTGCGATACAATTGGAGGTTCACCGCAAAGACAGTGGGCACGCGCATATTGTTATATCTTAACTATCTAGTGTTAATTGCTCTTTGGGAGAGTAGGGGGGGGGGGGCTAACGAAGACACCACGCAGAAAATCTGAGACCGATTCAAAGCATCACTACGCAAAAACCTTGGCCGAGTCTTCATGCATAGATTTATCCGATCCAAGAATAAGCTACCTGGGAAGGCCACCTTTGCTTTTCGGCCCGTTTTTGCCCCACTAGTGTGAAGATACCCGAGTTTTTATAAATGCTCGCCCTGAATTGTTGTCATACCAGCAAACAAAATATTCGCAATTTTGGAGCCGCATGAAAAAAACGTACTTCAGGAAACGCGCACAGACAGACGTCTATGGGCATAACTTGTGGTTAATCTTAACACCAACATGAGATCTTAGTGGTTTGGCTTTACCGCCAGCATATACTTCTTGCAAATACACACTGTTACCTCATCATACTTTGTTACAATGTTTCATTCGCCGTGAGCTCAAATGGGCTACATAAAGGGTAAACCCGAAAATCGGTGCAACAACACAAGCCTTATATAACGAAGGTATTACTGACGAAGAACGATCTAGAAGCCCATCTTTCGCTTGGAAGCTCTAACTGACAAAACCATCATATTTTGCCTAGAATGCCATTCACGTTAAACGTTTCCTGTGAAACCGTATGATGATACACACTATTAGACATTTTACCTCACCGCAGGCAAAAAGTGTGCCCCTCCACCTGCTTTCCATAGCTTGAAAAATAATGCCATCATTATTTTATGATGCTGCATAAAATTAAAGCCTGCAGACGGTTTTAGGGCCCATAAAATAAAGCCAACGGGCGCACCAGCAACAATAATCAAATGGAAAATATATATTTAATGTAATGTCTCAACTGATTTTCGTATTTACCACTAGAAAATCATCACGAGGGAAATCATTGATATGGGAGGGGGATTGATATACCATCCGAACTTATGCTCTTACCTAAAGGCATCACGCAGGCGACGAGGAGGCCTAGCAGCGCGTGGGAGACGTGGAATGTGAAGAGGGCGGCCACTACGAGAGACAGATCCACGTGGTCCATGTATGGCACATCCAGAAAATCACGGTTAACACGCTCGAGGTGGGCTTTTTTCTTCTTTTTCTTTCTTTTCTTCTTTTTCTTTCTTTTCTTCTTCTTCCTTTTCTTCATTTCCTTTGTAATCGTAGTCTGGGTAAGGAATACCGCGAGCTGCCAACGGTTCGCTCATCTGATTTATAAACGCGGGCGGCTCAAGATTGGGGTGGCCGTAGTAGTCTAAGGCAGTTTTCACATAGGTTGACGTAGTTGTTTCTTGGGGGGCGGGGAAGTCTTTCGTACTGAAGTACACAACGCAAAGAACCAAGCCGCCTTCCACCACGCCAACTGTTAGCGCAGAAATGAAGTGCCCCAGCCAGAACTGCAAGCCGGAGAGACCCATTAGGCGCTGCTGTTCCTGCAAGAAAAAAGCGAGTCAGATAAACAAATGTAAATGCGAGAGCGAGCCAGCGCTAAATCTGGGATAACCAACATTATTCTCTAAACAACCCAATCAGCCACAGCTTAGGCCCACTCTGTGGGCTCAACCCACTTTGTAAAATAATCGAAGGGTGCAGAGAATAAAACAATTGCATGTGCCTTCATGTATCCGTACTTTTCCTTCGACAAAGAAGTTATCATCCATAAAATACCTCGAACAGTCATGTCCACAATGTTAATAACAGCGCAAACAAGAAACGAAAAGAAGAGGGCAGAAATAGAGCGCTGTTTGCGTCCTCTTCTTTTCGTTTAGTGTTGTTCGCGCTGTTACTATGAATATATACCAACTCGCCCAATCGTCCGTTTTAGCTCCATGTCGTTCAGTGTTTCCTCTCCTCGAGTAATATAGAAATTTAGTGTCCTCAGACGACATTCGACATTTTAATCAGTGACTTTTCTCGCATGCCTGAAGTTGCTGCCTTCGAATGCTGATTATGGAAAGTTTTTATGCAATTGTGAAAAAAATGCATCAAAACACCCGCATAGTTTTTATAACGCGTGGCGCTAAGCGCCCTGTCTAGACCACGGTGTAAGAATAATATTCTTACACCGTGGTCTAGACGAACATCTGCGCGTCGGTGAGGGCAATGGCCGTGAGGAGAAACCTGGTAGGGCTATCTTAGGCCTCAACTGAAACGGACCACCACTGCCAGAAAGAAATAAATAGAAAAAAATGTTAGCTGTGGCTTAGCTCGGCTATGCCAGTATATACGTAGCGTAAGCTAAGGTTCACTTGATGATTCTTAGCTTTCCTGGTTGTCTAGGATTAGCGTAAATATTATCATGTTTACTGCTGCTTCAATGACACACACATGGTATACACATTATCTGACATCTATTTCAAGCGGCTCCGGCGCAGCGCAACCAATCGCCCCAGAGATAAGCTGGTTCCACAGGCGCGCACACCGGTGTTGCTCCGACGCACGAGCCATGGGTTACACACCCGGCCACCCCTCGCATGATCATCAAGTGTACCGGGCCGCCATGTATGGAACGGAGTTTAGCGAAGAAGCTGTGCTCGTGGGGTGTGTCAGAGACGCCAGGCAGCGAGCAACGCTCTGTGCGCTGTGTGACGTCACTGCTCCTCGGGCATGCGCTGCACAGCCCGCCAGGAGCCACTTGAAACTGCTCAACCTCGGCCAGTGTAGCTCACGCTGCGAAATTCTTGGGACAGTGAACGCGGCCTATGAAGCTAAACGCCGAAATCCTGGGAAAAGAGACCGAAGCACGGTGTCGCAGGAAAGAAAGCTTTGAGATCGGTTAGACTTCCCCCGCCGAACCCCTGGATCGACTTAGGCGCCCGGGAATTTTGTCTCGGTTCTTCTCACCTTCCAAACCTTCACTGAAGTTTCCGTGGCTGTACTCACGGTGGACGCCTTTAGTGGTGAGCGGGCTTCATGAGAGAGCGCTGGAACGTTTGTGTTATTCCCGGAACGCGGTAGCTTT
Source organism: Haemaphysalis longicornis (assembly GCA_013339765.2). Classification (NCBI taxonomy): domain Eukaryota; kingdom Metazoa; phylum Arthropoda; class Arachnida; order Ixodida; family Ixodidae; genus Haemaphysalis; species Haemaphysalis longicornis. The sequence goes on along the minus strand of CM023449.1, from coordinate 166,098,920 downwards.
TGCCGAGCCGGTGAAGTTGTGCCCCGGGATGAGAATGCGCTGCCCCAATATATGGCGTGATAGTAAAAGCAGAAAGTTTTTACTCGTCAGGAAATTTCAAGCCGACACGGACAGAACCCCAAAACTTCTGTCGCCTTATACGCCTAAAGCAATACGTTAGGCGTCCATGAAACCGTTGCCAAGCATCACCACCACGTTCATACACTTTAAGCCCATTAAAAGTACTTCTGTATTCAGGCTTCAGTATTCGTACTACCACTAATACTCCACTGGTGTACGCGGTGCCGTGGAAGACAAAAATAATGCATCAGAAGCATTCAACTAAATCTGTGGTATTCTCAAAATCTAGTTGTCTCCGCGGTCGGCTTATACGGGCCAGATTCCGCAATCCACAAGACCCTAGAAAGCAGCAAGCCTCATAATTATTTTAAAACATAAAACAAAAATTAGCGTCCTTCCACTCTGTGAAGAAGGATGACCTGTAGTCCACAGAGTGCACGAAACAATGAACGTTTATCTTAATTTGCGATGGAGCATACTTCCTAGCCAATTAGCTGAATGAAGCTCTGAACGATCCAAGCTTTGTTCTTACAGATAAACGTGGAACTGCATGTTTCCCCCTCGTCGTGAGCATCTTACTGTTTGTGTAAGGCCGGGTTCAGACTCTTGCCGCAACTGTCACAACAACTGTCAAGAATGACGTCATTTTACGTCTGAGCCAACCGAACTTCGTGACATGCCATTTTTTACGGCCATAGATCCCGGTGCGGCTTAGCGTCGGTAGTCTGAAACCTAACCCACAAACTTAATCAGCTCTACCTCTAAGAACTCCGGACAGGCCCCATTGGGCCGTTTAACGTCCGCGTTTAAACCTCACACCAGCACAAAGGACAGTACAGGAATGAAACCTATATCTGCGCGTGCACGCCACGCCTTCCTCCAGCCACTATTCTCCACTACAAACCTGCGCACGCATAAACCGGCAACCGGTCATATGCGCGTGCTTAGAAGTGACAGAAGCGGTCAAAAATATCCTCTGAAAGCCGTCTGAAAAAGGCTCACGTCTGCGTTCCAAGACGGCACGTTGCTGTTCACCCGGAGGGATTCGCCGCTACTCGACGAGCTGAACTTCAGGCGCCAATGGCGGGGCCAGAAGCTTTCCCTTGTTTTTGCGCCTATTCGCTCTTGTGTTGGGGCCAACGCTTCAATTCTTGCTCTTCCTCCAAACGAACAGCATGCATCCGTCCGATAACGATTTAAAACTTGAAAGCCCTTGAGCGCTATTCTCGCGTAAAACATGTGGCTGTCCGTTTTCCTTCCCCCTCCTATGCATCTTTCTCTTTGTGTAAGATGTCTGTGTAACACATCAACCCAAACCCGAACCACTGGATTAAGGAGGACAGCCGAATAACCAAATTAAGCCATGTTAATTTTGGCATGTAAATCTCCCACAAGCACAACCGGCATTTCATCGGTAGCGGCATCAAGCCTAGCTGTGCGTCCACGCCCCACTTTTTCTACCTGCAAACCATGCACGTATAAGCCGGCAACCGGTGACGGCACATAGCTAGGGGTGTAAGGCACAGGCGAAAGTGTCGCTAGGCCTTCCAAGTGAGAAAAAGAAATTTGGGCTAAAGACGGCGTTCCAACTTTGGAAGTTTCTATTCTACCGCGAAAGATACGTAGCTACTTCACGAAGTGGAATTTGAGCGGAAACGGCGACGGCAGGTTGCGGTCGTTTTAGGGGGAGCGCTTTGAAAGCCATTACCTGGGCTTTGCGGGAGCGGTGCCTGTTTATGTCCGCGTAACCGAGTAAGCGAACGCGGCAGCTACGAAAGAAAAAAAAAACGCAGAGATGTGTCTAGCGAAGGGTGAAGTGTAGTAGGACACGTGCGTTTACGGCGTCATCTCTCTCACGGCCTTTCTCTCACGCATATCTCATGCGTCGCCACCAGGAGCGCCCTGCCCCTGACACTTTCCCCAGACGCTGTTCCATTTTCCGCTAATCCAAACCACGTGACGTTTGCTAGGGAGGTACAAAACACGATATGCAACAAATTGTCGCTGCTCCCTTATGCGGGGCTAATCCGAACCAGGTGACATTTGCGCGGGAGGTTCAAACACGATTTGCAACATGCTGGCCGGCGGCGGCGGCTCACTGCGAGGTAGCAGTAGAGTAGCGCATGCCGCCTTGTGTTCGCTCATGACGCGAACACTGTCTTTGATGCGGCAGAAATGCGCCGTGACCGAGAAGACTGCAGCTCACTTTGCGCACAAACTTCATATTACGGAGTGTAGTATTCGTCAGTGCATTTTTTACTCGCATCCGTGCTTTTTGTTATTTTTCGCAATAATCTGATAACCACACTAGTACCGTTAGCTGCTGACGGCGCAACTTGCCAAAGGGGCATCAGTGGAGGCGAGGCGAAAATAGTGTGAAACAGGTGTCAGCGGTGGTGAGGAGCCCCAGAGCCGCGCCGAGTAAATCGATGACACCGGAATGAAAACTGGTGGGGGGGGGGGGAAAGAGGGGGGGAGAAGCGGGGAGTTAGACATGTACTTCTTTCAAGTAAAATATGTCAGTGGTGGTGAGGAGGAGCCCCGGAGCGGTACTGAGAAAATCGATGACACCGGATTGAAACCTGGGGCGTTGAACTTATACTGCTTTGCAGCAAAAAATGCAGAAAGCTCACACTAACTAGTAAGACTTTAAGGCAATGAAGCTGGTTGCAATCTTAACGACCATCACGGCGGTTAAAGTACACAATTGCAGTCGATTTGCTTCTTCCCTGCCGCAACGGCTCTTACTGCATCTTTATTATCGTGTACGACCCGCGGAGGGGGTCTCCTTCCACGTACTAGCGTACGGAATGCTCACAACACCAGGATAAATGCATAGGGGCGTATACGATGACGTGTCTTTCCCCTTCCGAGCAAGTGTCGCCACGATACGGCGAACGATGGAGTTTTTTCTTTGGTCGTGGGGGGACAGGCAATGTTGGCCATCTCCCTAACTGGGTACTCTTTGCTTCACTACCGTGCGCGCGTTTTTTTTTTTTTCGGTGCGAGGCACGCGTCCAAGGGAACGCTATGACGTGTCATTCTCATTTCGAGAAAGTGTTGCCACGATTTTTATGGCCGATGTTGGCCAATCTCCGTAAATGGGTATGATTTAAATATTCTCCCCTTGTTAGGACAATAGAAGATTGGAATGCGCTCGATGCACAGATTTTTGATGACTCAATGACTGTACAATCATTTGAACAAAAGTTGGAAATGTACCTCTCGTGATGTGTTTATTTTGTTTCATTGCTTGATGTGTTGACAAAATGTGTATATCCTCCCACCCTGTACCAGCCCGAAAAGGGCTAACAGTATTTGAAATAAATAAATAAAAAATTGTCTTGACGAACGCGCGCTAGAGGCACGGGGCGAAGGCCGGAGTTCTTTTGGCCAATATTGGCCAACCTTCATAAGTGGGTATGCCTCGCTTTGCGTAATTGCGCTCGAGGCACTCGTGCACGAGCGCTCGGAATTTTCTTGGTATTTTTAACTGCGTACGCCATACACAAACGATTGCCTCAACAGCTTCGCTGTTAAGATTGAAACATAGAACAAATAACCACTGAAAGACAATAGACGTCCCAAATGTTAGTGTGAGAACACGGCTCCTTTTACGCGTGTTTTAGTTGAAGAAATGTTTTACACCCCGTAAACTTCAATTAAGATGTCACGCCATTGCTGTTGCCTGCGTTATTTATGACGTCATATACTGTTATTCTACATTTGGAAAATTGGAGACACCGAATGCTTGGTCTGTTAATAATAGCGGTGGGCTCATTGGGTGTCCTCTACCTGTGGTAATTGCGTTTCCGGTATTTTAGTTTCGCACGGCGACGCAGCCACCACCTTTTAACTCCGTTTCCTACGTCTGCCATTCATTGCTTGCACCGAGCCAGCATCGCCGTCCAGGTTCTCAGGCTCTTGGTGCTCCATGAGGCTGGTCTTTTAGTTCTGGGCCACATGTTCTTGCAAGTTTGTCTCGGTGCCCGAATTTTGGCCTTCCCCTTGAGCTGATTCAGTTGAGCGGTTGTCTTGCTTGGATGTTTTTTTTTTTTCAGGTCAGGTGTCTTGCTTTGATGGGCTTCACTCTTGGTCGTTGGCGTGGTTGGGTGAGGGCTGAACTGGCCACCATCTCAAACTGCCCCGCAAGACCTAGATACATGTTAAGCCTAGCTCCTCTCCGACGTAGGGCCACTTTACAGGCGGGAAACGTCAATAAAAATAGCTGTAGGTTCGCACCGATTGCTGGGTGTGGTTTTGGTGCTGTCCTCTGTTTTTTTTTCTCGACGAGAGGTTGCCGCGGTCCGTGGCGCGGAGGGCGATCAGAAGCGAGAACTTTCCCCTCACCGTCCTTTCCACCTCGGAGCTGTTTCACCTTAATGTCCGTGCGTGCGGATCCTTAACAGGAAACTATCATCATAAGCGAAGAGTATAGGGTTGAAAATGCTAGGCCCAGAAGTGTCAGGAAAAGTGGCGTGGAGGAAAGGAGCCTACGATCAGGTGCTGGAAATGCGCGCCTAAAAAATGCGGTTACTGACGTTCCTCGAATCGAACCCGGAACCTTTACTGGGAGAGCCTGAAGCCCAACCACAAGATGACACGAAATGCCCAAGGGACATGAGGTTCGCAGCGGCGGGGTACAGAAGCAAGTGCAGCCAATTGGAAAGAAAAAAAGCTTTTCGTAGTCCAACTTGGGTCCCCCGTGTTATGAAACCAGCGTCTTCCGCCTGCCCTCTAATCACTTTCGGGGAACTGAGCCTCAATGGCTTCGTAGCGTGTACGTTGGCTTAGAAGATCGGCTGAGGTGAAGTGTATTCGACTACGGACTTTTGCAGTTTGCATATTGGACTTTAGTGTGCACTTTGATTTACCTCATCTTTGCATCGAGCAAGCTTCGCTTTTTTTCTCTAGCTTACAAAAGGGGCACACCTCAGAAAGGCCCACTTAAGCCTAGTGAAGACCACCAGGTCTGCTGTTTCCCCAGTCTTTGTATCCCAATATAGAAGGTGTACAGATTATTCAGCTCCTCTGCTTTCGCCAGCAGCTCCTTCGCCTTGTGCCTTGTACATACTGACGAGGCGCCAACTATTCTGGAAGCGCAATGCGATCCACGTTCTTGATCAGCTGCTGTTGGGGTAGCCCGCTGGTACCCGACCGCACTAGCTTCTCAGTCGCAGTCGCACCTCCTAGTTCTGGCTTTCGCCGTCTCCGCCGCTGCACGCTTGGTTTTCTTTGTGGTTGGCAACTTTACGTCCGCTGGGGATGCGGGTTCCGCTGGTTTGGCTCTTCCTCATGTTGCTTCGCCCCTCCTGCTTTTGAGCGCTGCACAGCAGCAGGCGACAATGTTTCACAGATATTTTCCGGCTGCGGGCCTATAGGCGTCTACACCCTACCGACGAAGTGCAGAGAAAAGGGGTCGAGTATTAAAATAATAATAATAATAATCATAATAATAATAATAATAGTTATTATTACTCAAACACAAGTCATTCGCACAATCAGGCCTACCTCAGCCGCAACGGGCTTGTCTGGCTGAGCCTGGAAGGCGAAAAGGATTATTGTAAAACTATATATATAACACAGAGTACCAACGAAGAACAGATAACCGTGCGGTATTCAAAAAATCTGTGGAAAGGTCTAACGCATGCGCCTTAAAAGCCTTTTTCACTTTATATTTCGAAGCATGCGCAAGACAGACAGATGGCAAAGTGTTAAATATAGCTGGCGCATAACATAGGCGTGCTCTTTTTCTGTACCTTGTGGAACAACGAGGAATTGCGTAACGTTGCTTCGGTCTCAGGGACCGAGCAGGAGTGTAAAAAGTTTTGAATGTATTAAACCAAAATTTTTTAAAGTAACAGTTTCGTTTAGGAGTGAGATAAAATCGGGGAACATCATGGTTTTAAATATATTGTTATCTTTCTCAATACACAAATCATATGCAATAGTACGCAGCAAAAAACGCAAATTGGAATTGACTCGCTCTATCCAACGTAAAGCACCGTGACCGTACCAACGTGAAGCACAGTACTGTAATACCGTACATAAGCACACCATAACAAAGAGAACGTACAATGAGTTTTCGCAGCAAAAATGGATAAATGTTCTTAATTTGTACAACGAAGATGACACAGCATGAATTTTTTTAAACACATAAGCTAGGTGGGAATCCCAAGAAAGGTCGCTATCGAAATACAAACTTAAATACTTTCCAGTGGACACATAATTTACAGGAATACAAGAACAAGCAGAGTAGGCCGCTGAGTGTAGAAATAACATTGCGTTAAGTCAACTTTTTTCAACGGATTATGAATGCAAATTAGCGGTGTTGTTTTTGGTATTAACATCATTGGAATTCGTTGTAAACCAATTCATAGTTTCCATTGTAGCAACTTGAAGCGACTTTATGGCGTCAGAGTAATGAGAAGCTTAAGAAACAAGAACGGTGTCACAGGCGTATTGAAAATTGAAGACGATTCAGCAGAGGCGAGGTCGTTCATCTAAACGTTAAACAGCAGTGGACTCATTATAGACCCTGGTGGTACACCTGACTTAATAAAACAAACATTACTTGAAAATTTACCAATGCGAACACCCTGAGTCCTGTCAAGAAGTTTTCAAGCAGAGGTAGAAAGTTGCCCCGAAAACCTAGTCTTTGTAGTTTGGTGAACAGGAGGGTATGACACACGCTATCGAAGGCTTTATTGACATCAAGATATAATCCACATGCAATCTGGTTATGATCAAAAGTGAAGTTTAATAAACCAGAAAAATCCTCGAGCAAAATGTTAGTACCCCTGCCTCCAATAAATCCATACTGAGATGGGGAGAAAACATCATAGGTCGATAAAAAACTGGTCGTAAAATTTAAAATGTGTTTCTCCAATATCTGAATTGTAAAAAGAAAACGGAGTTAGGTCTATAAGTTTCAACTTCATTTTGAGAACCTGACCTAAACAAAAAAAAACTATTGCCTTATTCAACTGTATGGGATTGATGCCTCTCTAAATGATATGGTTTAATACGGAAAGAAGAAGAGTGTTATTGTGGTCAAATTTTCTGCGCAACACACGTATTGAAATACCATCATGTCCAGGTGACCTTTTGGCTTTCAGCGTAAATAAAATAGCTTAAGGTCGCCTTCACTGAGGGGTGCAGATAAGCCGAAACAGCAACGCTATTCTGCAACGTACAAATTCCGGAGGTTGCTCTGGCAACACCCGTGACCCGCGAAAAAAGTCGTTGAAACCATTGGCAATATTCAGTCTACGTATCACCAGACAACTGGGGCAAAAAGTATTCGTCCTTGCTAGATTTTACATTAGAACCTCTCATGCCGTTAATTAGGGACCAAGTTTTCCTATAATCGAAGCGCGCATCTTCAAACTTATTCCATATGTGGTGGCGTTTAGCTAGACGCATCATTGCATTTACCTTATCTCGACTTTGTTTAAAGGTTGAATGAATGAATTTATTGTAAACAAGGAAAGGAAAGACCACCAGCAGGCGTAGTTTGTCTCACCTAAGGGTGGACACCGGAACGCCTGCTGGTGTGGGGGGTGTGGGGAATGGGGAAAACAGTTGTACAGGGAAGGGAGGATAGAGAGAAGAAGAGGTTACATATATACAAATATACAAGTCTAACAGGACATATATGTACAATATATACAAGGTACTGGGAAATGCATCTTGTGGGGCACGTTTGCTTGAGCCTCAAACGTATCTTTTTCTTTAATGGAGACAAAGATTTCTTTTTCCCTTCATTTATCATTATCGTTTGTTTGCCTGACATCAACTATTCGGGTCGCAGTTTTCTTGAATTCATCGAGCAAGGTTACGAGCATTTCGTACATGTTAGTGGGAGATGTTATACATATAAAGTTGTGCCAGTCCTACTGAGCGATTCCCCTATCAAGTGCCCTCGGATCAATGACTGATGTAGCTCTGCTCACGACTCGGCGCACATGTGAAGACTGCGGTGAGAAAGAGCAGACAAGGAAATAATGGACCACAAGTTCAGTTTCGATACAGCAGAGAGGGTTTGAAAATCGTGAACGTGTACGTTGATGTGGTCTAAGCAAGAAGTCACGAGATTACTGCACAAAAATACTTCACGCGTAGCTTTGGAAATTGCACTCTCTAGACCCCATTCGAACATTACATCGAAATAGTCCCCAGTTAGTGGGGGCGGAATGCGTCAATGTTTATATCACCTGTCATACATTTCTTGTCACCAGACAACAGGGAAGAAATGGCCAGATTAAGTTGTTGCAGAAGTGTGCGCCCATTACAGCAGGGTGGGCGGACCACCGCTATAAACACAAGAGATATTAATGGGGAACATACCCGCAATGAGACCATTTCAGCTTGAGTGAAAGAAAAGTTATTCCTGCAATCAATCACGTGTTTTTATACAGACAGCTATGCCTCCCTTTTTCCAATGGGGTGTAAGTAAGAATAAACATGATAGCCAGGAAGTGTGTAGCTGCAAAGGGTGTCTGAAGGAACATTTATTTCGGTTAACACAAAGACATTCTAGAAAGTCCTATACGATGAAGTTAAAGCCAAGAACTGTTCCTAGTATATTCTAAAGCTTTGAATATTGATGTGACAAAGTTTAACCGAACTACTATCACACCTAAAAAACTCTTTTACTGCAGAAAAGGATTTAAAACTGGGAAGTGGTCTTTACCCAGTTTTATACGATGAAGTCAAGGTCCGCTTTCGAGTCGATATGAACGGTGGGGCGACCTTCCTCTTTCCTAGCGAGCACCCCGCCGTACCTAGTCCACAAAAACTTGAACCTTTTTTCTTTACGGTTAAGCCTAACCAAGCGGTTAGCACGAGTCAGGTTCTCGTTGGTGTAAAAGCGAGGGAATGTATGCTCTTCCGCCAGCTGAGGAAGCTTTGTGCCCGCGCAGATTCACTGTTCTTCTGTGCTAACTTTGTGAACTTGAACAAGGACGGGCGGTATTTTATTAGGACAACTAGGCAGACGGTGAACAGCTGCGATATCAGTTGTACTGAAGTTATTCAGGTCAAGATTCAGACCTAGCTCGCACACAATAGAAAACAACTTTTCTTTTGGCTGGAAAGCGAGACCAGGAATTTCGAAGTTGCATCGACGGGTGTACTGTTCTAAGTGATTAAGTTAAACCAATCCAAAGATTCTGTGTGGTCTTCCACTGTAGTAGCTACTGACTCTGCTTGTGCATTGAGTATGGCGATGTCTGCCTTGTTAGTATTCATCGTAGCAACTACTGTGTCATACTTCGCGGACAGATGCTCGATCGATTCCTGTATTTCTAGAACTGCAGTCGTGAGCGACAACAAACCTTCCAATTTTGTTGCGGGCCGCTCTACAGTGGACACGAGGCTATCAAGCCTCTCATTCGCAGTGTAGAACTGCTTTGCAAAAGATTTGTCACCGGAAAGGGTGGGTGTGTCCGCACTATCCACCGAATCCGCTCTACATGGCTGGCGGCACCCGGTTTCGCGTTTGACGTTCCTCATTTTCGAGAACGACTACTCGGAAACAGAAGAGCACGCCTTTCAAAGGTGAAATTCAATGGTCCGTCAAACATGGTCCCTCTCTTGGTGCTGACATGATGCGGATGTCAAATTTTTCTTTGCAGAAATTTACTCCACCTTGGGGACTTTCCCTAGATCTGGTCGATTAGCCAACCTTCGACTGAAGTTGTGCATGTAGGGAAGACGATTGAAGTAAATACTTTACGCTCGACCGCAGCAACTATGATATGAGCTCCCGATTCTTTAGAAATGCTATCCGAGTGAACATTGTTTAAACTGTAAGCAGGCAACTCTAATGTTTTAAAGGTGCTTTCTTTGGGTCATTTGAATGGGCAGACAAACTAGGCGAAGCTGTAGATCCGAGCAGTTCGTCAGGGTAATAATTACAAGCAGCGTTATAGCGAAAGAAAGTAGTTTATTAGGAATAGTGCAGCGTAGCTAAGTACTTCCAAGATACATTCCATAAAGAACAACGGTGCTATTCGGTTGTAGTACATATGGCACACGCTGAAGATGTTTCGGCCACGTATGCACAACTGGAATAATCTACTAGAGTTTGTGTTCAGCCTTTGCAAAGGAAAAAATTCCCCGCATTTCCCCGAGGGGAAGAATGTGAAAGTGCGAATGCACGAGTTGAATTTGCGCGGTTCGGTAATGTTCGCGAAAGAGAGATCACACACACACACACACACAACTACAAAGAAAGAAAGATGCATTTTTCACAGACACCTATTTGTGTTGTCGTTGTACTTGATTGCCAGAGCGGATCTCAGCTTTGAAATTTCGTGTCAGTACTCCTTTAAGCGGGTGCATTAGCCCTTCTCACGCCCGATTCTTGGCCAATCCCCCACGTGGGTTTGTGCCATGTCAGCGGCCAGGCAGCGCGCGCCCATCTCCCCCTGTTGCCAAAGAAGACGAGGAGCGCGCGCACCCGCAGCTGTTGCTATGCGGACGGCGGCGGACGCTTCAGGCTCGCTTAAGAAGTGCATTCGCACTTAAAATCTTCGCTCTGTAAGCCGCATTTTTGTGTGGCCAAAGCCGAACTTCGCGCCTGTCCACGCTGCAGTTGTTTAACTTATCGAAGACAGGCAACAGAGCAGCGTTGCTTGCGCTGGGCTACTTGCAAACACCCTCGAAAGCGTTCGTCTATCGGGAGCTACGTAACAAGTGAAAAACTAAAAACACAATAACGTTCGCTGATTTCTCCCATTGCACCGATGTTTAAATAGCGACAGCGTTAAAAGGCGCAGCTGCGGTTGTGGGACAAACCGAACTGCTCCACGCCCATGAAAGCATTTCAATGTCAAAGTTCAGAGCACAAATCACGTGCCTTCTTCCTACTGGGATTACGCGGCCCATCACCAGGATGCCGAGCATGTGCTCATAGCCACGCGCTCCTTTGTTTCTATTTGAATGCGTGGTGATAATTGCATGACCGTGAGTACGGGGACACTCTCCTTTTCGTGGGCGGTCTGGTAACAACCAATCAGCGTTTGCTGAGCGAGCGACATAATTTCGCAGTTGTTTCCACCGCTTCTTACTTCTGTGGTGCATGTTCGTCGTGAATCCGTCGGCTCGCTTGTGGTAGTGCTATTTACAGCGCATTTGCCCAGGAAACGAGGACCTAAATATGCTTCGCCTCCCCAACGCCTCGCAGGCGGTTCAAGCAGTACCGGGTGGAGTTGAAGAAATAACCGAGCGCTGAACAGTCATTGAATCTTTTCTGTTTTACTAGAACAGCCGGGCGTGGCTTCCTTGCTATGGTACGTGCAGTGTTACAGTAAGCCTACAGATTCAACGATAACCAACTTCTCCATCGCGTTGACGATTTGCAACAGCAGGACAGAAGAATCGCACACGTCATGTCGTGAGTGTTGTAGGCGCGTGCTTGATGTACACCATGAGTGTGAAGGAGCGAGTGCTGACTACGGCACTTGTGCCTATGAAGAGCGCATCAAACGTCTGCCGAGAGTTTTCTATTCGCCCACTTACACGGGAGCCCTCGTTTCTTCAGCACTCGAAGCGCAAATGTGGCATAATGAACAGATTACAAAATCTGAACTCCTTTGCAAAATATTCGTAGTATAACCGGGATTTGGATCACAGCGTCTGTTACGTCCATGTAACTGGTGAATATTTTAAGTGCAGAACACTTAAGTGCAGAACACTTTACTAGTTCGCCTTGTCGTCGTAGCTCGCTTACAATCGATACGACTGCCAGAATCATGCGGCGCAGCGAGATAACGGACACATGTACAGCCTGATGTACCGTCGTAAGCGGATAACGCTGAGGCTTCTAAAACCACGCGGTTTAAATAGTCATAACGGTTCTAAACTCGCGAACCACTGGTGCTTGTCCTACATCTCCCCGTTGTTTAGCGCAAAAAAAAACTGCAGGTAAATTTCAGGCAGAAACTATGTATATAAAGTTTAGAAGAAACCAGCTGAACATGGAAACAAAGGACTAAAAACAAACTCTCCTGTCTATATAGCCGGTAGCCACGCGTTCGTTTATTTAGGAACGCTCGTTGGGTTGGTTTTTACAATAGTAAACGAAAATGCGTCCGCGCAATAAAAAAATGGTGATTTCGAAATGCCGCAGAAAGGCTCCAACCGCGCACGAAAAAATGGCGCGTTCGAAATGCCGTAGAAAGGCTCCAGCCGCGCAAAAAAAAATTACGCATTCTAGATGACGCAATACAGCTCCAGCAGATGAAATTAAAGCAAGAACGAAACGAAGAGAACTCCCGCTAGTGCAGTTTCAGGCAGGGAGTGCGCGAGCACTGCGAAGGCGGGAAATTTGAAATGCATTGAGTGGCAGCAGTGAGGGGATGACGGCGGAGCAGCCGATTATGGCGAATCACTGCTCTGCACTTCCGACAGCTTTCACATTGAGTGGAACGGTTTTTAATTTTTTTATACGTGTGAATGGTTGTTGCACACGCAAAATCCTTTACATGAATACTCTGGTTCTTTTATCAGGACCATAGCGCCCGCACGGAGTTGTCAAATCATAAGGTAGTAGCCAGTCCTCAGAACAAATTAGGAATACTACGTAGTTACCCGCCAAGTTAGTACGTGGGGATCGATTGATGTTCCGTCAAAGTGGTGGAGGGCAGTCCAGTATTTTGCGTATTCTAAAGGCGAACAGGAATCCTCACACGGATAGGGTTCGCGTTGAGAAGCGTCATATCACACAATAATTTGAAGTACACTCCTACACGCGCATTAGGCATGGTGCTATTAGGGCTTATGAAACGCCCATTTAAAAGATATGCTGGCCGTGGCAGAGAGAGATTCTAGCTGCTGAACGCATTCAAAGTTTCCCAGAGGGCAGTGGTGGACGCTATCTGGGAACAATAGAGAGTTTTAGCTGTCGGAATGCCCAGTGTCTTCCGTGCGTACCGTGTTGACCGGGACCCGACTGGGTACTTGCGCATTCGTTCCGATTGGGTGGATTAGTTCCGCGAGCAGGCCCTCGCCACGACCGCGCATTTGTTAGGGTGGGTTCAGCAGGCGCAGCCGGGTGCCGGTACTTACGGTAAGCACGGCAGGCAGGTACGGAGAGCACGGAATCGTTAAACTCTGTAATAGAGAGTTATAGCAGAGCGGAGAACCGATCCCGGTAAGGTACCCGGTACACCTGCGCATGCGCACGACAATTTTAGATGCGACAGCATCTCATTCACTCGCCTTGTCCCTCCCTACGGCGTTGTTGTTGTCCGTCCACACCCCTCATCCATTCTCCTCGCTGCACGAGCTGCGCTCTCCGCCGCTCACCCCCTCTCCTCTCCGATAGCGAACACTCTCTCGCGAGGGGCATTGGATTGGATTCGATTGGGTTGGCTTGGCTTGGATTGGATTGGATTTATATTGGATTGGGTTAAAGTGGATTGTGTTGCGTCATAGCTGCGCCACGTTGCGTCATAGCCGCGGTCGTTCTAGCACCGGCGTTCCGATTTCAAGCACGTGCATAGACTTGATCCTCGCTGCAAATTGCACGGTGGTCCCGTTACTTCACCATCCACTACCCGTACACTTCAGCGACCACAAGGCCGTCATCGTTAACGTTACGCCACGTGTTAAATAAAGAGTACATCATACGCGTTCCTCACACGTTTCACGCAATTAGAGAATCAACCCAACGGAAACACCAAGTGAACCCCCAAGATGCGTCGCATCTCCACAGGATTCCCCTCGCGGGAAGGTGGGGTAATTTTTTTCTCCTCTGCGCTTGTGTAGTAGGATCGGGAACCGTATCGTCAGCGATACCTCGGTATGCTTTAACACTATAATATCTCTGGGTTTTCTAAGGCACGTTACTTAAAAAAAGTAAGGGCACAGTGGCGCCCAGTACAAATGCTAGCGCAGGCGATTGAATGATCGGCCGTAGTTTAAGAACGCTTACCATGAGTCTCGAGCTCATTTCTTTGTTGACGTCGCCAATCCTGAAGATGAGAGGCAGGCAAAAGGCGATGGAAAGAGCGTAGAAGAGACCATTTCGGTACGCCTTGACGTCCAGAAACGGTGGAATCATGGGCATTTCGCGGTACAACACCTGCGAGGGAGGAGGCAAGCCTCGGTGCCGGAATTGCAACAATTAAATTCAACCAAAACTTGGCAGCAGTCTTCGGGCTGCTTCCCTGCTTTGCTGGCGAAAGCCTGGCGTACTGTTGGATTGGTATGTTTTATTTACACGTCCACCGGTCCTACTGCAGCCATGCCATTTTACCGTTCTCAGGCCACCTTAATTCTTGATAATCTACTTTACCCACTGTAATCACGTAGTTCCCATTATTCCCGTTTAAATACATCGAAGCAGGGTCGATTCCCCACTGGGGCGGCCGCTTTTCTGATGGAGGCGAGAAGCGAAAACGCCCGTGGGTTCGAGATTTCGGCGCACGTACACATCCCCAAGTGGTCAAAATAATCTGGATCCCTCTATTACGGCGCGCCTCATCGCTTGAGTAGCGTCGGGGCGTTAAATCGAATAACCGATCAAACATCTTGATACATCGCACCTTAGTGTAGTCAACCGGGCTCCATTTTTATTGGCCGTATTAACTATATTCCAACCTATGTATTCTTAATTAATGCTGACCCACTTAGATTCTTAATCTGTCTTAATCCGTCATGTTAATCTGATTTATTATAACCTAATTCACCTATATCGATCATAATTAGCCTTAATCTAGCTTTGTCCTTCCATGCTAATTATTATCCATCACTCGTCGGTCATTATAGATCTTATTCACCTCAATCTATCCTATTCCATCGCATACCGCATTATGACCAACTTACTAAATCCGCACTCTCACTCACTAAGATAAAGTTACTCTTAATTAATAGTAATCAAGCGTCATTCAATACTAAAAAATTGAGAAGCACCAGACAAACACCTATCCCCCCTCGGCGCGCCTGCCGTATTAGGCCAGTGGTAACGGATCAGCTTCCTCGTCTGGAGACCCGGGTTCAAACGTGACACCAGCACAAGTGTCTGGTTTTTTTCTTTAGGCGATGGTGGCATTCTGGTACAATTTGTGTTGCGACATTAACTAACTCCGTTGTAAAACATTAAGAATTGTGCCACGAATGGCCCATTCTTCCGCAGAAAACAGGCCGCCTAGGAACGCATAATCGAGACGCCGTGAATTACACCGTCCCTATAGGCCACTACTTGCTTTATTCTGAACTTTGAACACTGGTAGTCGCTACACAATGCAACTTGACTTTCATGAACACATGAAGCACAGGTGTTCCCGGAGGAAACGTCACAGGAACCTGTGTGTTCACTTGGTGCACGAACAGTTTGGTATATGAAACGACGGGGTTCAATAATGCAAGCAGCATTCGCGTGGTTTGCTTTAGACTAAGCATAACGTCTGCCACCTTTGTGGCTAAAACCGCTGGATAAAATCTACTGTTTGGATCGGTACTTCTACGTTGAAAATATTTCTGAGGCGTTCAAGATGGGTTTTCTCGAACAAAAAAAAATGTTATATTTCTTTTGATGAAAGTGGACTCCTGAGTTGAGCCATTATCAATGAGTGGAAGCAACACAGCACTGGAGTTAACCGTGAACGATCAAAGTTGTACTTGCGTCTGCACACTGTTGTCAAAGCGAGATAAGCGCCTTTTTGAGATAGGTAGAGATATGTTTGTTTACTCCAATACGGTATCTAGTTCCTAAATCTTATAATTACTCTTTTTATAAAGCATGGAACAACTCTCTCCTGTGCTATAACCGCATTTTAACTATACTCGTTGCAGTCAATTGAGCTGTATGCAGATGCTATAGACTGACAGCGTAAAAACAGTGAGTGGTATATTTTTCGAAAAGTAACAGACGTCCCACTGTTTCGGCAATGTGGCCTTATAGAACACGTGTCTGACGTTTCGAGCGCCTCGCCCGGGCTCAACATAAACTTTGTGATAATTGATGAAGGTTGCCATTAAAAAGCCCTCATGTATTTACTCGTCGCTGGCATTAAACCATTTTTATATTAATGAACCATACTCAGCTTTCGGATGCTACACCGCATGAGGGATAATAGGTGTTCACCATAAAAACCTCATTTGTCGGTTATAAAAAAGCAATTGGAAACAAATTCCAATCAGTCCTGATCAAATTCTTTCTCTGGTACGCCTTTATAGCATAACAGAAACCGATGGGCAACAACCACTCCGCAAAAGTGATATTTATCAAATCAAACAAAAAATAGCAAAACAAGGTGTTCGAAAAAGGTTTTTATAAAAACCATTTTTATATAAAAACTACGCAGGCACAATTTTTGCAGTGCTCAGCAAGGTGGCCGGAAACAACCGTCTTTCCTATCCTAGGAAAGACGGTCGTTTCGGGCTACCTAGTTGCTCACTCCAAACATTGCGTGCCGCTGTTCGGGGAGTGCTCAGTGATTGCTAGAGGAAAGTACGGGCATACGCGAGAGGTTATCGAGGCACTCGAGATTCACCGTCTTGATGAAAACTACGTCGGCAGGCCATCTGTCGCACTTTGAGAAAAAGAAAAGCAGTATCTGGCGCAACGAGCGCAGAATGCGGGCGCGAGGTAAGTGTTTATGTAATGTTTTTTGGGCCTTGTTATTGGATGCGTCTTGCTTTGTCTTTCAAGGCGAAATAAAAAATCAGTTGTAGTTAAGCGCTTGTCCTGTCGTGTCTTCCTTGCGTGTCGTCGTCCTTGTGCGCTGTTAGCCCTTTTATGGTGCTACACCATCTAACCCACCAAGCCATCCTCGTGAAGAATACAAATTACAGGTTAATTAAAACTGTTCCGAACTTTTGCGCAAGACGGGTTACAGGGCAACGAACAAGCTAACACAGCTGCTTGCGAGATCGTCTTCCCAGCTGCAATTAACTCCGTCCCGTCCTCCCAGCGGCAACAATGCACTCACAGAAGTTCAACACCCTCAATTCGTACACACGGTAAACCAGTAGAAACGCAGCATGTCCGAATTCCCTGCTGCGTACCGCACACTTTACGCTGCCCAGGCCAAAGAATGGAGACAACTTCAAGCGAATATCTACCCGAACTTGTGGTTTATAGTCACCTCCATGCAGAACACACAGCGGCCACCGCGCACACCTCACGTACATTATGTGGAAATTCCAAACGAAACCTCGGAACCGGACCCTTTACCACCCACAGTCAACAAACATTTACAGAACTGGGAAACCCTGCTGCGCAGCTCCTACCCCTCAACGCAGCTACGGCTTTTACAGATGGCCGAAGATGCCGCCAGGAACCAAGATCTTCTGGTGTTAAGCGGTATAAAGTTATCTCTCTCTCTCTCTCTCTCTCTCTCTCTCTCTCTCTCTCTCTCTCTCTCTCTCTCTCTCTCTCTCTCTCTCTCTCTCTCTCTCTCTCTCACTACGTGGAACACCTTTCTGTCCTCCATTCAAAACTCTCGCTGTGGTGGACCCCCAATGTTGAAAAAACGTGCAGCACCGACATCACTCGTTGGTATGAATCACCTCTCGCTCGGTCTGTTTACGAGATTTTCCACTGACATGATGGCAGGGCTAACATCGACACCACCCGTAATAACCGAAACAATAGAGTCCTCTAAGCGCCTTCGGCCGCTAGACCAGCCGTTGTCTCTAACGGTCCATAGCCACAATCAACATCTGGCCGCTTCGTTTCACTCGGCAGATGGCGCCAACCTTTGCGCATACCACAATACCGCTGCGAATGCGAACTACGAGCGCATACCCCATACACACCTTGTATTCAATGGACCGATCTTTTGATTGCAGCTTGAGATGCGTGCCGTCTATGAGTTCCTGCGCCGCTAGGAGCTTGTCTGCAAATATGAACGGTCGTGAGCGATGCCTGCGTAGTTGTAAAAACTGATACCAGAATTTGAAACACTCATTTCTTCACAAAAATGACTAGGGAGGACAAAAAACTTGCCAGTGATCTGCAGCGTGCGGTAGATTGTCCAAGTACAGTTTATTTATAACGATCCATGACTGAGGATACTTCCCAAAAATTCGCAGCAAAACGCACAGGTCAAGGGAATTTGAAGTAACGCCATGTCTCTTATTCCTAACAGTAATTTGTCCAATGTTATTTGATATCCCGCATTTCAGAAGGAAATTACGTTTGGAACACGTTATTGGCCTACTGTCCCATTCAGATGGTGCAATCACAGCTTGAGAGCCGCTGGTACCACAACAATTTGTGTGATTTCCCACCCTTTTTTACCTAAAAAACGTGTACACACCACACCGGCTTCGGAGGATGTGGAATCGTTATCCAATTCGCTACAATGATTCAAGTTTCAAAATTAGGAATGTGGTTGTTACGGTAGGGACGCAAAATTCCTCATTTTAGCCAATTATATTGTTTACGCAAGTAAGGATTTCTTGTGGCCTTAAAGAATGTATTCGTGCCTGAATTTTATCCTTTATCCACCACGGGCCGCTGTATAAGCAACATGACTCCATGACGAGTGATATTCACGTCATCGTGGTATAGATACCTAAATTAGGGCCAGCTTCAACCCATTACACTCTGGACAAAGCTCTCCGTGTTTGTAATTACTTGAATCGGCTCTACGGTTGAAATATTAAAAAAAAAGCCACCATTCAGTATATCTTTGCGGCATGCTAGAAACAGTATACCACGTTCCTACTGCTTATAATTTCCTAAAGGGTGAATTGGCCTTGGTACAATGAGCATGCGCACGTCTTTGTTTCATACTAACCGATCCTTCTTTGTTTGCCTTTAGATGTTGGGGTGAGGGCGCTGCGATCGCCGAAGGAGCGGACGTACTCACATCGGCGCCGGCTTCTATGCCAATTTTCGCAATGCTAATTAACAGTTCACGCGATATAATTTGTACCAATGTGTCCGGGAAGGTACGCGTCATAGCTCCGGGTACCAGATTTGACCAAGCGGTACGTCCATGTTAAGCAATTACAGGACTTTATTCCTGCGGCACTGGCAAACCCCGGCTAAGCCTAACCGAGCGGCCGAGGGGTACGGCCGCTACGTCTGCCGCGGCCGGCTAGGCCGGCTATGAAGAGTGAGCAGCGAAGCCGCGGGGATTCAGAGCGACAAAAATCGAGAGCCGCCGCGTGGTGATCAAATGGTTCCCAGCACACATGGCGAAGACTTATCGGAAAGAGGGTACGCAAACCCCATCGAGACGACGAACTCAGTGGCGCGAGGACTCACCAACCGCGCTGCGGCAATCGCCGCCGCCGATCCAACGTGGTGGTGGGAGACCACAGGCAACAAGAACACATACAACAAGATACCGAAGTGGTACAGACACGAGAGAAGAACAATGCTACCTTCCCACCCGGTCCTGACCAGGGAGGAAGCAGTGCGGTATCGGGAACTCCTGACGGGGACGCTACCCACCCCAGCCCTATTGAAGCACGTGTGCCCGGACGTGTACACGAGTGACCTATTCCGCACATGCCGGAAAGAGAGAGCCACGACGGCGCAGATCCTATGGGACTGCAGCAAACATTCACACGAAGCGGCAACGAAGAAGGCGATCCCGCGCTGCTAGAAGCAGCGACCTAGAGCTACTACAGGGAGACCAAGACCCAGGCCGTCCAGCAGCTCTCGGCCGCACTTGAAAAGCAGCGACCCAGCGACTCAATAAAAGGGTTAAACTTAAATTGAGGGCGACTCAGCGGGTAGTGGAACGGAAGATGATAGGTCTAACATAAAGGGACAAGGAGAGAGCGGAGTGGGTCAGGGAACAAACGCGTGTTAAGGAGATATTAGTAGAAATTAAGAAGACGGAATGCACGTGGGCAGGGCATGTAATGCGAAGGCAAAATAACCGTTGGTCATTAAGGGTAACCGAGTGGATCCCTAGAGAAGGCAAGCGTAGCAGGGGGCGGCAGAAAGCCAGACGGGAAGATGAGATCAAGACGTTTGCGGGGATAAAGCGCTTGCAGTGTGCGCAGGACCGGGGCAATTGGAGAATAATGGGGAGAGGCCTTTGCCCTGCTGTAAGCGTAGATCGGCTGATGATGATGATGATGCTGCTGCTGATGATGATGATGATGATGACCCAGCGAAGCTGAGGGAAGACAACCGCCCCAGACCCGAGGCAGGCGAGGTCGACCCAAGGAAGCAGCGGGGCTGAAAACAAAGTAGAGGTGACATCGACCTAGACGACGTCAAGGCCGCGTCGCGGCGAAGTACTTTAACGAGATCACGGCGTCAAGCCGTGTGCAGGCGCTATCAATAAAGTTGTTGTACCGTACTGTACCCTAGGTTTTCTAGTAGACACGTGCCGTTGTAACTTCGTAATTTCGCCGTAGTTTATGCGATATTAAAGGTGCTCGCCACGTGGTTTTCATGAGTACGGTCATGTAAAAATGAAACGCGAACAAGAAAACAGGAACCAGAGTAGACAAGCGAAAATGACGCGAGGCTTACTTATAAAAATGAAGTTGGAAAATGTGGCCTTCCGAATATACCAATGGCGTGAAATTATTGGGCCGGAACGAACGCTATTTTTTCAATTTTGCGTGTTCCGGTTCAATTTTTTTTGTTCGTAATTCATTTTTCCAGGACTGTACATTCATTACAAAAGCGGTATGTAGCGACCGATGTATGTGCGATAACACCAGATTGCTGTAAGAGCGATTAACAACGTCACAAGCAAGCGTTTTAGGCTACCCGAGTTAAGTTGCGCGTACAATAGGTGGTTCCCCGTAAACGTGTGCAACTCCTCTGGTAATCAAAATACAGACTCCTGCTGAGGGACCATAGGTTGTAAGAAGGGCCGTAAAGCAGGGCGCTTACCGACCAAATGACGGGGCGCCCTGAAGTAGGCACCGGTTCTAACTGCGTCCCCATCATAGTACCGGAGATACGAAACGGCATCCAACGGAGCATCCTTAGGGGGAAGCATGTCTCGATGCAAGAGATAAACCAGAGTGTAGGAGAGGCTTGTGTTATCAGCTGAAGCCTCCGCGCTGTTGACTGGACCAGTGTACACAGAAGAAGCTGGTCGACGCCACAACATATTGCTCTCCAGGCGATGGCTCACATCTTGGTTCCAGAACTGGACGCAGAGGAGATCACTTGCCGAGTGCGGCTCGTGTTCATCGCGGACCTCGACGCGGCACGCCTCAACAACTTCGTCTGGCGTGTCCACAGCATGGTACTCCCATAATGCTGAGTCAACTGCGAGAAGGAGTTTATGGCGACACATCGGGCGTAAGCTAAAACAAAAATATACCTTCAATTTCTGTCGCAACTGTAAACCTACCCCAGCAGCATGCACGGAGAAACGTGGTTGATGCTGTCCTCGTTGTCCGGCACTGAATAGTGCCCAAAATAATAATAAACAGGGCATTTAACCCATGCATCCTTTTCTATCCGAGCCAATAAAGTTGAAATCATCACATGCATTGGTTGATTATTGACTGCAATAACTTCGGGAACCCGAAATGGAGAACCTTCCGATTTTACGTGTAAACGTGAACAACGCCGAAGAACAGATTTGTTCACGTACGCTGAACATAAAATCGGTTGTGTTTTGTTGAAAGATGCGCTGCTTCGCCTGGTCCTGTAGTGCTTTGAGGGCGCAGCTGTTTGGCGGGCTTCTCTGCGCTGACCCGGTTCTCGGCGTAACCGAGGGAACGGTGGTCCGGACCGAAAAGTGAAAGAAAAAAATGGCAGCATCTCCACTCCGTGCACAATGGCGACGGTACGGAGTACGGGGACTCGCAATGCCATCCAAGTTGCGCCCTGAGTGAGTTCTGATTTGCCCACCGACCGTCATTCGATTTGAGCCGTGAGTTGCCCCTTGATTTTAGGGGCGGAGCTCCTGTTGCTCGGGGCAACTCCCTCGTCGCGCCGTCGCCGAGTCCACTAGTTCTCGAGGCGACCGCTAGAGACGCAGCAGTGCAATAGTTCATAGGTCGCCCGCTAGATGGCGCGCCGCCGCTCAAGGCCGCGCATCACAAGCTACTCATCATGAACACCCCGGAAGCGAAGGCAGCGCCGCGGAGAGCTCGCAACGCGGCTGCAATGCGGGCCTGCCGCCTATACACCATTTTCCTTGCTAGAGGTGGGCGCCGCCATTTGCTTTTTCTGACCAGACGCTAGCGCCGTCTATGAAGCGACCGCCGAAACCTCCGCGCTGGGCTGTTAAGTGCGCCGTTCTTTGCGTGCGTCTGCTCGGTATCCGTGCATTACCGTGTGAACCGTAGTGGTTTGGCGTTAAGTTAGCGGTTGCAGTGCTTGTGTGTGTGCGTTCTGTTTTGTTTTCATCATCTGCGGACGGATTTTAGGTCCTAATTTGCTGCCAGAGCGGAAAATGCCGACCCCGACTGTTGCGAGCAGCAGTAGCAGTGTGGTGGGGGTGTCGGTGGTGCTCCGCAGTTCCGCGATGCAAACGTACCGGTATGGCACCGACTGACATAGAAATCGATATCGGGGAGTAAATACGTGTTTTCAATGCCACCGTGCTTGTTATGTTCTACGATTATTCATGTTTACGGAAGCGCGGACGTCGAATGCGGAGCGCGCGCAGCATATGTGGGTCACGGTGATCCTTGCTCGCGATGGACTTTCGACGAGGCAATTGCTACGCTGTTGACATTGCAATGCAATATAATCATCTTTCTTAACTAGACTTATGACGGTTACTGACGAAACGAAATTACCTGGGCGGAAAAATAACGCGACCGCACAACCAGTCCAATTACCATTCGAAGGTTGAGCAGAAGGTCGACGTTCGGGCGAGTTAATTGATCATATTTGTGATCATGATTGACCTAACTCTGCGCAGCGCATGTGGCCTGTCGCTCGAAGGCCACCTTTGTGAAACCACTGCTTGCACCACAAATGCTTTACGCGACCAGCAGTAACTGTTTTGTAATTGTAATACTTTAGATTCCGTGACAACGCAAAAGGATTAGAAGCTTTTCCTTTGACCGCGTTGTGAACAGGTTGAGCTATTTTCCAAAGGCAGCGTTCACGCGTATCTCGAGCTGCGTTTCCAGAATTGGGCTGCCTGCTTATCCTGCTATCGACCAGCAGTGTGCGATGGAGAAAGTTATTCTTTCATATCGTTTAGCAGTGTAATGCGTTGGCCTGAAAAAAAGTAAACAAAACGCTGTGATTTTAAAGGTTAGATTAGATGAAAAGGGGATTGTTTAATGTCAATCGGCTGTAATGACCAAACAATATATGGTATTTTAAATTGACTACAAGGAACCAGAAGTTATTGTAATGTTGTATTGTATCGGCGCTCGTGGAAGATCCCCAGGTGGTCAAAATTAACCCGGAGCCCTCCACTACGGCGCGCCTCATCACCCATGAAGCGTCGGGGCGTTAAACACCATAATGAATGAATGAATCAATCAACCAACCAATCAATGCTGTATTGTAAAGGATAAAGTTGCTTCTAACATTTCAGGGGGTTCCGTTCCCTGTCGCAGCTTTGCGTGTGATAAATGGATTTTGCACCGTATGCTTGCCGTCCAAGGGCACCCAACAAACCCTGGAGTTGGTCGTTGGTACAAAGTCGTTGCGATTTATCAACGGCATCCACCGATATCTCAACTCGGTGTGCGTTGGGAAGCGATGCAGCAAAACACGCCGCAACCGCACAGGCATTTTCTCCAGGCAGTGTTGGGCACATGCGTGCTGTCAGCGACTGTTTCTGCTTTCTCTGGTTGTTCAATAACCCACCACCGCGCAGCGCTGACCAAGCGACGTTTGCGGCTCGAACGGCATCGCAGCATTGGCTAAAACAGTTGAAAGTTCCGCAAAAAACTAAGCGCACGGTGCTTAATACTCCTGAACTACGCAGCGGAGCACACCGCGCTGAGCGATGTTAACAGCCCAGCGCGCACAGGCAACACTGGTCGGCCGCCGAGAGAACTGGTTTGAGAGTATTTTCCTCCTTTCCCGGCTTGCTTATGGAAAATGGTGTATAGTTGATGACAGGCTAAGAGTGCAGCTCCGCCCACAAGCGTTGTTTGGACCGCTAGCTGACTCTCCGCGGTTAGAAAAAAATAGTTCGTTATATTGCAGCTGTTTATAGCAATGATTACTAATATGAGCGGCTGACAGTATAACCATCTGATTATGATGTCGTTTATATATGCTTCATTCCGAAGAATGAATGATTTTCACAGGAAAAAGAAAAGTCATCCTCATTGAAAACTGGCTCAGGAGAAAAAAAAATTACTCACTAAAACGACGGTTATTCTTGATAGAAACTATTCCCAGTGTATTTTATGCCTAAATCAAAGCTATCTGTGATTTTTTACTGTTAAACAACAGAAATAAACATATAAACAACGCGCACACAATTTTTTGGGTCTGAATAGTTCGAATTTCGACCGCTGCACGTCGCTTAGCCGTCGTCTGCTTGGAGAAACATAATCAACATATTTTGTCGGGCTCGTCGCAGTTCGACTATTTCTTCACTTCGCGTGTGCAATCATTGTCAAGAAATGTAGTCGGTACAATATCTTCCACAGCCATCATCACCGCTAAATCAAGCGTCGTAAACGCAGGGTGGAAGAAAGGGGCGGTTCGTCGCCGCAATGGCTGGATGCAGTGCACGGCTGTGTAAGCCCAGGGTGAAAAGGAAACCAGCGGCGAAAATTCATCGGTGTCTTCAGAAAATCGGCCGCGATATCAACGGGCCACGCATTGTTCTCTGCGACTGTTTCGAACGTAGTGACGCACTGCAAACACCTATCGCAGCGACGCACGCAACCGTGGAGGTCGCGATGCCGCATAAGGTGTCCTGCCTTGCGAAATCAGCTGTAGGTGCGAAGAAACAAGCGTTATTTTATTCCGCTTAAACGAGACGACAACACCGTATGGCGCGAGCAAAGAACTGCGGGATGTGAAACGTTACAAGACTGAGCATTTCTACTTCACGAGACACGCGAGTGGCAAGACGCTCTACGTCAGTTGGTTAGATTGACAGTATACAGTGTCATGCTTTCAATCCAGGCGACCATTTCCGAGGTGTTTTCCGGCGATTTAATAAAAGAGCTGCCGGCGTTTTTTTAGTCTCATATCACCACCGCGCAGTTTACAGTGGAATGATAACGCAGAGAGAACCCCAATGACGGTGAAAATTGACAGAAACCACCCTTAACAGCACTAGCAAGCTGCCTAAAAAACTTACTGTTGCAAGCTTTTATGGAAAAAACAACGAATAGGACCTACAAATGCATCCGTTCCGAAGTTCATTTCCAAGTTTTGCTACATTCAACTTTCATTGGCTTTACACTGATGTGCAGCAGCCTACGTGAACATAGTTTTATTGTTGATGAGGCTTTTGAAATAGCATACATAAAGAAATATTCGGTTTTCAACATGTAGTTGCTTTGCAGCCCATTTCATGTCAAGCTTTTGTGGAAGCATTTTAATTTCTGTAATCTTCCGAAGCCAATAAGCTTCCCCTATGTACACTAAACAGTGACCGTCGAACACTGACTGCCCCATACGAAACCTGAACGAACAGCCTATACAAGTGCACTCAATTCTTACTGCACCTATTTAGACAACCACACTCAACAGGTCCAATAATATGAGTATGAAACGAGAGATCTAAGTGAATTATTTAAAAATGTGCCTACATCTCCATGCAAGCATTTCCATTTTATCCACTTCTGCAACCAATTAGGCACCAAACTGGAACAGGGAGAAGAATATTTAATTCTCACTGCCCTTATCAATGTTTTATGGGCCTACTGCACAAGCGTTTTCTATTCTTACCACACTTTCCAGCCAGCAGCAGCAAAGTGGCACCCTGAAAGCCTGACATTGTATCCATTTTGATTTGCTGCACCAGTGTTTTCAATGCCTAATGCTTTAAACCAAAAGCAACAGTGTGTACGTGAAAAGCAGTGACTTCACAGCGTGAAGGTGTGGCATGAATTCATTCTAACGTACTACATAAGCATCTTCAACTCTCACCACAACTTCATGGCCAGAAACTACAATGTGTGTGCGAGAGAAGCAGCGATTTCATAGCCTGAAAGTTGTGGCATGAATTTATTCTAACATACTATGTAAATGTTTTCAACCCTCCCCACAACTTCATGGCTAGAAGCTACAATGTGTGCATAAAAGCAGAGACATCACAGCTTGAAGGCCTGGCATAAACACATTCCAACGTATTTTATTAGAGCTTTCACTTCTTACCATATATCTTTCTAGTCAGAAGGAACAGTTCAACCTTGCAAAGGAGCTACACATCATCTTGCAGAAAGTGACGTAAAACCATTGCAACCTGCTGAGTAAGTTTTTCCAATTTTTACTTCGTCTGAGCCAGCTGAAAGCAAAAGTCCGCACAGAAAGCAGCGACATGACACTCTGGAGGCCTGAAGTTGAACCATTTGGATATGCCGCAATCACTGCTTTCTATTATTCTTGCAGCTGTATAACCAGAATCAACAGTGCATGCTTGAAAAGTATGAACATAGCATTCTGAAGGGGTGACATACCTCATTTCTACCTGATACACAAGAGTTAGCAAATATTACTGCAGCTCTTCAACCTGAACCACCTTCGTAACTGTTTGAAGGCTCTCCACAGTTGCTTGGAACAATAAAAACATCTAAAAGTGGGAAGCGGTGTTGAATCTAATTAAAGTATGCTCCATGATAAGACCGCTCAAACATGTCCTCCATTTCTGTATAATAACAGTCTATCTGACAGAGACACTGGAAATTGAATGTCTGCCAATACACTGTAACCGCTTTGTTGAAACTTAAACTGCACAAACTGCATAAAAATAAAGGGAGATGAACCTATTGGTTCATTCCTACTAACGCATTCAGCTATTTCAAAACAACTTTAACAGCTCACGACACTTATGAGAAACTCCACACTGCCTCCACGAATACGCAGCCTCAGTACATGCATAGTCAGTTTCTCTGAAGCACTTAGTGTAGCGATGGGACATACGCACCATAAGCTTAGCAGGCATAATAAAAAGCTGCGCGCGTGTGTATTTTTGGCAATGTATAAAAAAACTACTGTGGTCATGTTGCGGGGCCACACATTTCCGGCTTCCTTCAACGACGTGGTTCATAATCCACCAATCATGCAGTTTCGATGTTTATTTAGCCCTCTTATACGTTTCAAAAATGCTGCTGATGATTACGACCAACAATGAGTCAAGAAACGAAACGCAACCACATTTGATGACCTCAACAATACTCGCACTCGTTCATACTTTTGTATGTTCGATAATGTGCCCATTGGCACAAACAGAACGCCATAGGCACCCGTCTCTCGCAGGAAGGCAGGTTCATACCGATTTTCTTAAAGCTACCCAACCCAGTCTCGCATAATTGTGCACGAAACGTTTACTTCTTCGCGAGGTCTCTGCAATAATGGTTTAATCATATTTGTTTACGCCAGGGGGAGGAAAAAATCGCCACACCGTGCTCCGTTCGTACCCCGGCAGGCTAAAGCCATGCGCGAATCGGCAAGGAAAGATACCTTACATTGTAAGATATGGCAATCGTCTTAATAACGTGTTCGGCTGTACTAGCGGCCGTATCCGGCCAAAAAGCACGCCGCACACGTTTGCACGATCCGCGTCGGGCCGGACGGACACCACTTAGGCCTGCGCTCAACATCGGGCGCAGCCTACGCTCACAGCAACAAACGAAAACGCTTGCAACTTGTCACCGCTATTGCCGTAGAGGAAAGCAAATCGCATTATTTCTTCACAAGGTTGCGTTACACAGACACAATTGCCACAATCCACACCATGAAAACAGATGCAGCTTCGACGCTTTGCCGTTCTCAGATCGAGTTCGCTGACGACGTTCCGAGTACGTAAAACAGCCCACCAGTGCCGCCACGATTTCCTCACGTACGTACAAACCACGACGCGGCAAGACACATACGGGACAGGTGACGATAAGCGGCTTCTTGATGCACTACAGCACATTCGTAACACAAATCGCCTACATAGCTGTTGGTTCTCGGCAACTTCGTTGTCGCTCGACAGCGCAGCAGCGGTGGGGAAGCGAGCGCGGCCATATTGGAAGTAGTTCTCCTTTCAAACGTACGTCGCAGGCGTCACACAAACGGCGAGACGATATTGGTTGCGGATGAACACAAAATCCCTTTGTTCTTGAAAAGCCGCTGCAGAGTTAAGCTGTCACCAACTGTAGACACCGCGGTGAAAGCTCGCGAGGCCGAAGAAAGACGCCAGCGTCGGCAGCAGTCCCAAGCCAGCACCAGCATCGATCCGTAAGCGGCAGCAGCGGTGAGGGCTCGCGCAGCCGAAGAAAGTGGGCTCGTCGACAAGTGGATCCCGAAGTGAGAGCCCGCGACGAAGAGGCGGCACGCAAGCGGCGGCACGCAAGCGGCGGCAAGAGAACCTCGAATCATGGCGGGCGCGGGATAATTGCATAGAAAAGTAAACAACAAACATCGTGTATCTACAAGTCTATATAAAATCACCCCTACAACAAAGTGTCGAGTCTTTATATGATGGGTGGGCGAATGTTGCACGGTTTTACAGATAAGCATTGGAGCTTCGTCCCACTCATCAGCCTTCACTTCGTGGAGATGGCGAATTTTTTTTCCCAAATAAAACTGCAATCCACGGGTCATATCGAGTTTCGCTTGATTTTCGCTTGACGGTGGTGTGCGCATGGATGGACGCGGACGCACATTGGGAGGTCCTAAGGTACTACGCACCGTTACAGGCGAGTGAGTAAGCCGTTAGTCTCTCGGGTACTCAATCACGCTCGTAGCCCGATGAGTAAGATGACTGACACTAACTCTGTTTTGTCGACCAGGCAAAGGCTCGAATCCTGCCGGTGCCTCTGTGATTTTTGGCGATTGTAAATGCTATTGGCGCGAACGCGGACTGACATTCGGCGGTCCTAAGGTATTTCGCACCTAACAGCGAACAATTAAAGAAAGCAAAGGAGCAGAGTGTCGAAAAATGGGGAGGGGAGGGCGGTTCGCCGTGGCGGCTCGAGCCAGCGCTGTCCGAAATATGCAGTGAGGGGTAAGCAAGGGGAAGTTTGCTGTGGCCGCCCGACGCGCTCGAGGGCGCGACGCTTGGCGAAGAACGGGGGGTGGAGAGGGGGGAGGGGGGGGGTGGTGCATGCGCGTGACTGTGATGTGCGTTCGCTTAAGACACTTCGCAGTCTCTCCCTGAGACGCGCTTCGAGCCGCCGACTCAGAGGCTCAGCATCGCTGCCGTCGAGATAACCCATGAGTGAGTGCTGCCTTAGCGCAATGCTGCTGCTGAGCCGAAGCCTTATTTTTAGTAAACGTGTACAGAGCTGGAAGTCCGTGTGTTTCTCTGGTTTGCGACCGACAACGCAATAAGTCTTTCTGAGGGGGAAGGCGGATGAGGAGAGCTTGACTCCGTCGATTCTTGATAACTTTGGAGTTAAATTAGCCATGAAGACAAAACACCAGTTTGGTTCGTTACAAAGAATGCCAGATTAGAATCATACTGACACCACAGTTAAAGTAAACTTCGCTCAAATAAGCGGTATAATTAGGAAAAAAGGGAAAGGCCACGCAACCCACTCGCTCATTTCCCGCAACAGAACCTATGATGTCATGCCAGTCAGCTCTGCGATTGGCGGAGGCCGGCAAAAGCAAATGCAAAGTAGGCAGAGCTGATAAGCTTGCCCAACGGGCTATTTGAGTTTTAATTTAGGCGAAATTCTTTTTAAAGCAGTAAGAATGGTGGGACCGACAGTGGAAGTTATGAAAGCACACGTAAACACAGAAGTACCGATGCGTATGACTTTTGGTACTGCGCAAACTATGCTTGGTGTAGCTGCACAGAACTGCGGGGCTTTGGGGTAGTTTTAGAAGACACTGGCCGATTGACGCAAGCAACAGTGTCTTACGTGACCATATTTGTCGAGCGAGTGTCGAGCGAGCAGTCTGTATCACGAACGATTATTTTCTCCCTTAGCAAAGCAAGCCATGTTCAAATATGGTCAAAAACAAACCAGAGGCAGAAAACGGCTCGCAACGGTATGGTGGCGCCATTCTACGTTCACTAACAGTGAACAAGGCTTTCCAATCGACCACAGAGCGGTCGGTTCCTTTGCAGACCACGAAAACACACGGTTTAGCGGGAAAATCAAAATTTTAACGTAAATTGATTAATTTCTCAGTGAATAAAACATCGTTTTCATCCGGACAAACTCTGGGGACACTATAAAACATGAAATCCTTCGAATAAAACAAACTTGTATTTTGTCTTTGTGGCTAGTTTAAACCCGCCGAAGCTACACGTCGTTTCCCGAAACTGAAAAATGTTGACCACCTAGCCATCTTTATTCACCGGAAAAATATTGGGGTGCTGGAATTTCCTCTTTTTGCCTCCACTACAAATGCAGGCACAGCGGCAGGGATCTAACCCGCGTCCGTGCACTCATCCGCAGGACGCCTTAGACGCTGAGCCACCGCGGCTGGCTCCCACTATTTTTCGTGACTGTTGAAAGCGCCGGGTGTCCATACACCGTTCTAAACAGCCTACGAGTTTTTAAAGCACAATCATAGCACGCATAGAGATACCGTATTTTCGCACATATAACCCGCCCCTGCATATAATCCACAGCCCACTTTCAGCCTGCCTGAACAGAAAAAAAAATTCTTGCGTATTGCCCGCACATTCGATTCAGGAAATGCGGCACCAAAGCTATTGCTCAAGCAACACATCACCACTATGTATAAAAAGCGTATACTTAGCAAGTAGAATACACTGACTGCAAGGTGAAAGTCACAATTCACTCAGTGTCACTGCTTTCGCTAGAGCAATCACTTGAGCCGCAGTCCTCACTCTTCCACACAAAGTCATCTTCACGGCACAACGCGCATTGCCGTGAAGCTGCACTGAAGAAAAAATCCCGCGTATTACCCGCACCCCTACTTAGCCATTGAAATTTTCCCGTGTTTTGTGCGGGTTATACACGCGAAAATACGGTATTCGCTTAGGTTACAGAGGGAGTTCGAGACGTGGTCTCGAGCACGCTGAATAGCCAGAAAGCACCGAGAAAGCGTTTCCTTTACCCCTGCTACTTATCTGGCGTGTTAAAACAGTATGAGTACTAGGCAGCATAGTGTAGGGTACCACGCATTAAATTGCGTGGTAGCCTACATAATCTCAGAACAAAAAATTATTCTGTTATTCTGGAAACCTTGCGGGAAAGCCAAACCGTTCGCGAATGTTCTTTTCAAACTTTCTCAAAAGCAATCTTATGGCGATTGCCCGCGAAGACAGCTTAATTACCTCGACAAATTTTATTTACTTTTTTATTTAGTCGTTCCCACTAAAATGCTAGAGTAGTGAAATTCCCCTCAGCTGTCGATTAATGTACTCCTACGAGAGGGAAACGCACAGCTTCATGTTAGTCTGCCTAGACGAAACTGTAGACCTCTAAATTTTCTTCAGGTAAACACGAAGCCATGGTAAGTAACAAACAATGCGAAAAAAAACACGTACTTTATCTGACCATAAGTTTCTCCGACCATTCGATCATGAGTACTTTCTCTGAACATGTGATCGTTATGCAGCTCCGCCACTCATCCACATTTACAGAGTGCGCCGGCTCCTAATTTAAAATTTCTCGCGTCTGTATTAAGACGCCGTACAAGAAACACTGGCACAGGCCGTTCGCGCGGAATAATAATTAGAAATTTCGGTGAGAGTTTTTTTTAACGTTTCGCTCATTACAGGCACGAAAACACTGCAAAGGGTCCGTTCCAGCCAGAACTTCTTAAGGGCATTTGTAAAAAAAACTATTCTAAATATTTCCCTTTATTTCATCATATTTATGCTGCTGCATCGGAGATTCTTTGACTTACTTTTTTAATCTTTTGTCTGCCCGTTTCAAGAACCAAATTTATGCGGAAATGGCGCATTTTCGTGATCTTGATGCTGTTTGCCGCACTCAGAACTATTGACAGGGTGCTAGCTGGAATACTTTATCGGGCGCCGAGGTTCTTATTATTGGCCGGCGGAGACAGCATTTAAACCTGCTTGCTTTCAAAAAACAAAACTTTTCGCTTTCTGGCAGCAGACCTCATCACCGACGGACGGACACCACAGATGGCAGTGGACACATGCTACTACACGCTCACAAGCAGGCCTAGCACATCCCGAATACTGGCCTCACACTAGAAACACTTAGTAGTTTGCGGTGCGGTTGAAGTTCGTTAAATTAGTGCATTTCTCCAGCATATTTTTCTGAAAAAGTGCTCGACACGATGGCTCATCAGCGTAGGGAATTCGTTACTTCAAAGTTACCTGTCGCAACGCCTTCGTGACTATAAAAGTCGCAAACACATGGGTTTCAACGGGGCTGGCAATGGGGAATTGCAAAGCTTTTTTTAAATCCAGGAATTCGTTACAGAGAACTTGGTTAAATCCAGGTTTAACTGCATATGTTTTTCGGTGCGACTCCTCGGAATTGCAGCATTCGGTTTTGTAGTCTCAGATGCTACCCCTTCCGGAAAGATCCCGTTTCTCCAGTATCTTCCTTTTCTGCTGTCAGCCTAGCACAACTAAGACATGAGGACTGTCAAGTCGAAGCTTTACATGTATGTCCCGCCAAGAAGCTTTATTCGTGCGTTGTGTCCGTAGAAACATGTGCCCGGTTGCAAAGTCAACTTTCGCGACAATGCTCTGTGCCTCTGAGTCTAATTTAGATAGCTTAACAACGTGTGGGTTCGAGCTAGTTAGTAATACATAGTGCAAATCTAAAGCGCAAGAAATTTAGACAGAAGACGAACGAGACAAGGACAAGCGCATGTCCTTGCCTCGTTCGTCTCCTGTCTAATTTCTTTGCGCTTTAAATTTGCACTATAATTCAGATAGCTCCGGCATCCGCCCATAAAATACCCTATGTTGCAAAGTCAACTTTCTCGAGAATGCTCGGCACCTCTGAATCTAATGTAGAGAGTTTGTAAAGATACTGCGATTGGCTGGTTAGACGACTCCATTTGTAGGCCAACATCCATTTACTTGGCATGAGTGATTCAGGGGGAATTGCAAACATTTCGGAACGACCACGTAGTACAAATACATGAGCTTCTACGTAAAGGCGGCAATTACAGAAGATTGCTGTAATGCCCAGTTGACCTAAACTAATCCGAAAGAAAGGGTTTGATAAGGGGCTGCTAAAACGGCTTTATAAATACGGGTAAATTTATTCCCTTTTCATGGCCCCTCCGTTCCCCGTGGAGTTGTAATTAAAAATTCCGAGCGTGGAAGCTTGGGCTGCATGATACTCCATTCAGCAAACGCTGACAGCGCGAAAAAAAAAAGACAAAGAACGAAGAACGATTACACGAACAGGGCTTTGTCCGTGTCACCACTCTTAGTTCTTCGTTATTTTTTTGCCCCGTAGGCTGTTGTTCAATAAGAGTTCTTGTCTGCAATCAAAACATGGCTTCTACGAGAGCAGTTCTGTGACACACAAGTTCAGCAAGTAGGATTTTCAGGGAACCACACTGAATGAAGGAAATCGCCGGCCTTCTCGAAGTGCTACAATACCATGTGTAGTTTCATCTCAGCACTTATCGTAAGTAAATGTCACTCTCAGTTGTAAAGCAACTAACATTAGCCCATCAGCAGCAATGCACAAACAGTATAAAAGAGTACTGAAAAACTCAGCTTTATGTTATCCTCCTAAGATGAAAATGTAGTCTTGCCAAGTGTGATTGCGCTAACGAACTGAGAAAAGTGCCAGATCGCAAAATTTTACGACTGTTTTTTTTTTTTTAAGTGGTTTGTACTGCAGCCCAGTCAGTTGTGATTTGTGTCTTCCTCTTGCGGGGCTTATCGGTCCAACCACATTCACACCATGACGAAAGCAACCTTGAGCGATTGCTTTCCCTTATGTCAGGCAAGAATGCGGGACGAAAAAAAATAAACCGCAGAACGCTCTGTAACGTTCTTCCTTTACTTCCAATAAAAACAGTGCACAGGTGCCGGTAAAGTTGTTCATGAGTGCACAATATACAATTTGAGTGGATCTATGCGTTAGATTTAAAGCTTTTTTGAGCTTTCCCAATTTCTCCCATGTTTCAGTTTGGATGCCAATATTCTCGTATGGAGAAAACTGGTATGGAAGTCACGCTAGTACAACTTAAGTGGAAACCATGGGGAAGGGCAGGTCACGTATTTCGCACGACGTGCGAAAGGTTGAACATCTGTTCAATGGAGTGGCTGGCAATAGGCCATATAACGCATTAGGGCTCGGCCGAAGTCTCGATGGAGAGATGAGTTACGGAAAGTTTTGGAGGAGGCTGTAGGACTAGCTATCACTCAATAAACGTGGCTGGAGATCTCTAGGAGAGGCACCCCGTCCTTGAGTAAACAAAATGATGTTGCTGCTGCTGATGATGATAGTTATGATGAAAGTGGTGGATTCCATTTGATGAGATTAGTTGTGTCAACCCTCTCGGCGGTATAAACACACTACTCGTGAAAGTTTTATGACGAGAAACACAATGGTCGGTTGCAAAATTTCATATTTTCTCATATATACACTTCTTAACAACATCAAGATAGAAGACAATACAGCAAGGGAATGAACTGCTATTACCCCGAAATAATCTGAATAAATGGGCAAAGGTGCTCTCCTCATTTTCTTCTCCTTAGCACGTCCATATTAACGTGACACTTTAATTGGTTCGGTTTTGCTACCATAAAAGTTTTTTTTCGGAAACCACAGTTTGTTACCTTACCCACCTAGGGCAATCTACACTGCATCTCCAATCCTTGTTTTCACATTGAGTATCCCTTGGAGGGGTATTTTTCTGCTCACGACGAAAACGGAACTCACCGTATCGGTTATACAGGAATTGGTTTGCCATCGAGGTGACAAGCTCGTTGGAGTAGCTACTGTTGGGCCGTACACAATAAGCATCCGGCGACGGTCTCCAAAACGTTTGTCGATCCTGGGATCTTCGATGGCAGGAGTTACGTTCTGGTCCTTGTTCAACTTCTGCACGTTCGCAGGGTCCACATGGTCATATTTGAGTACGAATCCGAAGGAAACCAGCACGAAGGAAATCTCGGCGGCCAAGAAAAATGGGTGCCGCCAGATCGTCTGCAGGCACAGCCGACGCTTGACGACGAGGTACGTGTTCCTGCAGAGGGACATGGCCGGTGGGGCGTGCGCGAAGCTGGCTGTCACCCGTCGGATGCCGCCCCGAAGATTCGCTGCGAACAAAAAGCGATGCGCAGGTGAGCTCGTTCCCGTGATGGAAACGGGCGCTCTTCTGCGCGCTCTTCTAAGCAGTAGGGCTTCGTTGTCAATTAAAAACTCTATAATACTACGTTAAGGAAGCAATAGTCATACATGATATTAATAGGACTGAAGAACTGAAGGAGGAGTCGGATCACTATGGCGCGGGACAAGAGTGACAGGGTGGTGGTTTATTTTCGCTCTATTCTAGCCCTTCCAAGGTGATCAGGAGTACGTTTTTTTTGTCACTGACACAGAGACGTACCATCGGCGTCAAATGGAACGCGAACACGAAAATATGAACTTGAACGCACAATCGCGCGATTTCTTTCCATGGAAACCAAAATGACGCGTGGCTTAGTTACAAAAACAAAGTTAGTAAAATTGGATTTCCAAACATACCAATATCAAGCCATTATGAGAACTCTAAGAACAGTATTTTTCAATTTTGCACGTTGTGATCCATATTTTTGTGTTGGCGTTTCATTTGACGCTGATAGTACGTCGTATCACCATATGCAGATGCAGGCTCACCTACTATCATTTTCGCATGTACCTTATTAACAATTCCTGTCTGAAAAATTGACCTTTCCTAATTAACAGTGTATGACCACAAACCTTGCCTGGTACAGTGCATGCAATCTTGCTGACAGGCGGGGGGGGGGGGGGGGGGGGGGAATGTGCACTTTTACAGTAAAAAACAAACTGTGGCATCAGCAGGCTCTGTAACTGAATGTTTGCTGGGAAAAGAACGCCCAACCCAACAATACGCAAACGTAAATTCTCCCCTCAAATATGACAAAGAAACTGCTTAATAAAATGCTAGAGAAAGAATCCAGGGATTGGAAAATTTATTTTTTGAAAAAATACCTGGAAAATGTTCCTTACTTCGTTTTATACTACCACACTTTTTATGCGCCATTAGATAAAGGATATTTTATGTGCAGAGTTCCTTCGACCTCATTCATCCAGCCAGCCATCTGTAACTCTAAGAGGACACCACACCCTTGCCCTTGTTCTTGAACATTTTAACCTCGTCTCCAGTGCTTTAAACGGGGACGTAGGGCTCGACATTGTTTTGAACATTTTTTAACTTATATTTTTTTTCTTTCTTGATTTTCAAGGCCCTTCAGAGGAAAGCAAGATAGGGGCAAGCTTATCAATTTCGGGAGTGGTAACAGAGGTGTGATAAAGAACTGTGCTTGCTTCGCCACTCTGAAGCAAGGCGGCCGAGACTAAATACGACTTAGACCTTTTCTGTTATTGCGGGGTCTCTTGTGTGCTGCTCCTTGCTAACTGTAAATTGTAATCTTCGCCAAGCACCCACCGAGACAGCTGAAATAATCTGTGCGCCTGAACAATGAGAGCTATTTCGCTAAATACGGGTATTTATGGAAGCAGTAGTATAAAGGAGTTGTTTATGCGGATTTAATGCGTGCTTTCTCTGTAAATGGGACATCTTGAAGGTAGCGCACTTAAACACGGACACTAGCGAAAGAAACGACAAACCACAGCGCTGACTCACTACTGATTTTTATTAGAACAGACACACACTTAAATACTACAACCCGAACCCATGTGACCAGACATCATACATACGTCACAATCCAGCGTATCATTTCTAAAGCATGACAGGCATGAAACAGACTATATATCACGCGCCTTCATCCACACAGTCTGTTTCATGCCTGTCATGTTTTAGAAATGATACGCTGGATTGTGACGTATGTATGATGTCTGGTCACATGGGTTTGGGTTGTAGTATTTAAGTGTGTGTCTGTTCTAATAAAAATCAGTTGTGAGTCAGCGCTGTGGTTTGTCGTTTCTTTCGCTAGTGTCCGTGTTTAAGTGCGCTACCTTCAAGACTGTCCCATATGCATTACCAATTAGCCCAGTTGTCACTTCTTCTACAGTACCTTTCTCTGGAACTACGTTATTGGCCAATATAACCATACGGACTAACACTTGTTGAAATGAGCTTCGGAGGCGTTTTCCGAGTAATGTGCCTGCAACCGATGCATTTATTTAGAATACGGGGCCCTAGCAAGAGATGCAAGTTTCACGCAATGACTGGGGCAGTTACAAACGTAGAGAAGAACATCCTCATGCTTTCCTGCGGAGTTCCCCAGGCATGAGTTTGAGGTGACGATATCCGAGGGAACTAACGGGCCAAGAAGAAAAGGAAGATGTCAGATTTAAATCGGCCGCCAGAAACTGTACGAATCTTGGAAGTCCGCAAATGAGAAATGGGAGCAGAGAATAGGCAAGAAAAGCCAGCACGAGAATGCCGTTACTGTGCGGTAAAACAATTTAAGTCCGGCAGGAGCATGGCGCAGATAGCAGCGCAAAGTACAGAAAAGGAAGCAGCACGAGAGGCGTCACGTTCTCTGAATATTACCGGACGACCAAGCCAAAATGACGCGAACTGGCCATCGACTACGCCACCCAAGCCACGCTTGTGGCGACTGCAGACTTCACCTCGGAAAATTTTGGCTTAGTTGCAATTCCAACCTGCGCATGGCGACCCACCTGTGTCGGTTGCGCAACCACGTCTAGACTCTACAACTGCTCAGCCTGGGCTTCAAAGGCTCGAGCACAGAAACGTTCCAAGATCGTCCCTGTGTCTCCTGCTACAGCGATAGTTCACAATTATGGGCTGCTCCTGACCTGCTGGTTGGGCTACCTCAGTAGTAGCCACCAGGCCCCCACGCACGGCGCAACAGACGACGCCGTCTCCCCTCAACTATACCAATCGCTATGACGCCGGCACCACCCGGCCTCATGCGACTATGACGGCAACGACGTGATGGCCATGCCACGTCCAGGCCACCGGTGTTGCGCTATTCGACCGCTGGAATTACGTAATTATACCGATGTAGCGGGTATCGGCCAGTTTTCCTTCGATATCCCTTTTAAAAATAAGCCATAAAAGCAACGCAGGAACAGACAGCGTATCGCGGTGACGAGCACATCACGCAGTGCTGGCTCAGTTGATGGCGATAACTGTAAGCCTTCGCAGTGCTAACAGTCGCAAAGAAAAGGTGAAAGCGTGTCTCGGAAGTGTTTCACAGTTCCTTTAACTCAGACAAAACACAAAACACGCATACAAAACACAACTATGGTTCATTCGAAGAATTGCGTCGTTGGAATAATACTGAGGCCAGGTTTAACGTAAACTTCGCTGAAATCAGCTACATAAGTTAGGGAACAAAAGCCGCCCGCATCTTCCCACAGGGGGGAACGCGACGTAAATGCCGTCGGCATTCTACTCGAGTCAGCAAAGCGTCACGTCAAGCGAAAAGCCCAAGCAAAGACGCCCATTGACTGAATTCCGAACGCGCGGCCCCCGCCGCTATATACGTTGAGGGGACTGCGTAAGCCGGTCCCAGTTCGCCGGACGGCGGCGTACTTGTACGCG
This sequence comes from Haemaphysalis longicornis, assembly GCA_013339765.2. Taxonomy (NCBI): domain Eukaryota; kingdom Metazoa; phylum Arthropoda; class Arachnida; order Ixodida; family Ixodidae; genus Haemaphysalis; species Haemaphysalis longicornis. The sequence continues at coordinate 166,060,180 of CM023449.1, read as the reverse complement.
GCGTGGACTCTAGTGTTGTTGAGCCAAGAGCGGATGTGCTTTGACTTCGCTGGCGAACCGGCACCACCGCTTTATATGCGCAGCCGCGCGCGAAGGAGAGGAAACCGCGGAAGAGAGAGTTACATGCACATGCGCCCAGGCCCAAGCGCGTCTGCAGCGGCTATGACGCACACGTGCCGCGGCTATGACGCAACACCAATCCAACCAATCCACTTTATCCAAATCCGATCCAATCCAGAATCCAATCCAATCCAAGTCAAGCCAATGCCAAGCCAAGCCAATCCAAATCCAATCGAATCCAATCCCAATGTCCCCTCGCGAGAGAGTGTTCGAATCCAATCCAATGCCCTCGCGTGAGTGTTTCGCTATCGCCTCGACTCGGAACGCGCATGGCGCAGTGAGCGTGCGGACTACGGACGCCAACGCGGTGTGACCATCGCTGAGTTACTGAAATGCTCTGCATTTTAAAACAGGAATGGCCATGCGACCCACTACCTGATTGCCCGCAAACAGAATCCTATGATGTCATAAAGCTCTGCTGTGCGATTGGCTGAGGCCGGCAAAAAGGCAAGCGCAAATGACGCAGGGGTTATCAGCCTCGCTGAAACGAGCTATTTGCGCCCTAAATGTAGGTCAATTACTTTTATAGCTAGTAAGATTGTGGGGTGAACATTTTTAGTTATAAACGAACCAGTAAACATGAACGCGCTTATTGCGGCACTTTGCCAGCTGACACCGCTAACACAGCCGGCGGACGCGCTTGAGTTGTCTGCAACAACACTGACCAACACAAACACACAAGCGGCACTGTCGCTTTACGTGACTATGTTTTGTCAAATCATGTCTCAAGTTTGAGAACGATTAGTATGTAACCGTTATAAAAATACGGCAGCTGTAGAAGTCCTGGCCAGAAGCAAGTGCGAACCAGTGGCACTTCAGCAGTATTGCAGCGCCATCTGTGAAAATAAGCGATATAAAACAAGATAACCCAAATCACGGCCGGGCTAAAGGAGCGGCGGGCGCGCACTTTCATGAAAGTGCGCGCTCGCCGCTCCTCCAGTCCGGCCGTGACCAAATGGGCGCCTTTGAGATGGTATGAGGCATGGTGAGCAGGCTATGTTTAGTTTTAAGGCCCTGCCTTTAATACGTCAGCTAGCGACGTCACGAAAACCAATTTAGCGGGATAATTGAAATTGTTGTCACGGGAAAATATTTTAATTCCTCAGTGAATAAAGCATTGTTTGCTGCCGAACATAGCGCTTAGGGACCTATAAAATACGAAATCTTTCGAATAAAACAAACTTGTATGTTCTCTGCATGCCCCTTTAAAGGCGAAGGCGCACGTTTGTTTGCTTGCTTCACTGCCACATTATACCAATGAGCCGCAAATTAACCCGATTTCGATCTGAAGGCTATAGCGGCCGCGCGATTCGCTCAAACGAAGGAGACAAAACACCAGCTTCAGCAGATTCTCCCTGCCACTTTATTTACCGTCGACGTAGATAAAAAGCAACGAAGCCTTTATTTGATACGAACAAATGTGAAGCTTCAACCTGAAAGGCCGGAGGTTGGTCGGGGGAATATTCTTGTAGCACGGAACAGCCAACAACAGGGAGTAAAATGCGCATCCCTGATTTAAATGGTTCCGAAATAAACCACTCGGCTCCTGCCCCGCTTGGCCGGTCGATGCTCGCGCGATAACCTTCAGATCATTTCCTACTGTACTTCCTAGCTACACAAAAATACTATTCGTCCCTTTCTTAAAGGAAACGGTAAACAAACTAATCCTGATGCTAAACACGCAATGCATATCCTCCAGTTTCTCCTGACGAACTTCGGGGTGCGTACACCACTTACAAGGACGCGCCCGATTACGCTCACGAGCGCGGGTGCCCGCATAATTGGCTGCTCTTCGACCGAACGAATCACCCGTGACCTACCCATACACGTGCAAACGTGAAACTCTGGTTACTATCAGCGTCATCTATGCTCTTTAGGTGGCATTGATGTAGCGTTTTAGCTGGCACACGTCGCACGTTGGAGTCAGTTCTTTCAAGCTTCTCTAAAAAACAGCGATCAAGAAGCCTTGCCTTCCTAACTCCTTCATCCTCTCTATGATGAGCGACCTCTCCTCTCTCCCGCTCCATCCCCTCCCCCCCCCCCCCAAAACAAAAAATCATGGCTAGGACAACTGCTCACGGGCCATTCCCATTTGTATATAAGCGAATAACACGAAACACCTAACGCTTTTCTTCCTTGCGTTTGTTGCTTTCTAAGTTCTCTCGTCAGCTACAAAATAGCATGCTGCATTTCTTTTAAAGGCTATAGACTTTTAAATACAAGCTTTACTGTCTTCAATGAGGCCGCTGTACGCCAATACGCACTGCACAAATGCCAACTTTCTCTTACGATGATGATGACTGATTCTGGATGAAGTTTAGGACAAAAAAATTGCTCGGCGATTAGGATAGTCCCTAATGCGATATTTGGGCGCAGAAGCAGTGCGCCGAGGCAGCCCTCACTCGTGGGTTCTCTCGATGGCAGCGACGATGAGCCTCTGCGTCGGCAGCGGGAAGCTCGTCTCAGGGAGGGACCACGAACTGCGTCTTAAGCGAACGCACATCATAGTCACGCGCACGCCAACCCCCTGTTTCCACCAAGCGCCGCACTGTCAAGCACCTCGTGCCGGGACAACATACTGCCCCCTCCTCTTATCCGCCGCAAAATTTCGGAGAGCTCTGGTTCGATCAACCACGGCGAAGCGCCCTCCCTTCGCAATTTTGCGACACTCTCCTCCTTTGCCCTCTTTCCCTCGTTTGTCTTCCCATCGTTCGCTCGGTCACGACGATGGCGACGCGGCTCAGCCCAGACGGGCTACAAGGGGCAGCCCCCTCAAAATACCAGGCCATCTCCCCCAACGTGAACCCTGTCGAGGGGAGAAGTATTCAGTGTGGCAGTGTATTCTTGGCGCCTTGGTGTTTTTTTAACGGAGTTGGACCGCTGTGGGGTAGAGGTATACAGCTTGATGTAAAACTCTTGTCTTTGAGAACGAAGCTCTCTAGAGCGAGGCGTTACGAATTCCAGGTGTTTTAGAGATCAGCCCTATGGCGGCCGCCTCTAGGCTGAGGCGCATCGCCATCGTAACCGAGTGAATGATGCCAAGACCGAATAGTGAAAAAAAGCAAAGGAGGAGAGTGTCGTGAAATTGAGGGGATGGCGGTTCGCCGTGGCGGCGCGAGCACTCTCCGAAAGCGTACGGTGGGGGAGAGGGGCAGTATGCTGTAAGGAGGAGAGTGTCGTGAAATTCTGAGAGGAGGGCGCTTCGCCGTGGTGCCGTGAGCGCTATCCGAAATTGTGCGGTGGGTGATGATGGACGATGATGATTTGATGATTGCTATTGGTTTCCCCTTTGTACTGGGGTGATGACGTGTCATTTTCCCAAAAAAGGACTAATATACCTATGTTTTATACTCTTGCTTTAACACTACCGTTGCTAAGGGCAGGCACCTGACACTTTTTATTCCTGTTACAGGTGATAACTGTCCTAGGCAATATTCCCCTCTCTGCTTTTTGTCCACCAGCATTCTATTCTATTCTTTTAGCTGCATCGACAGCCTTAAAGTTAACTTCCCCTGTGCTACCCTTAAATCCTAGTGCTTCTGGAAGCCGAATATTTCCCTCGTGTAGATTTGAATGGATACCCTCGCATTCTAACACAGTGCGCCGCATAGTTTCTGTTTCTTTTCCACAGACCACGCATACCCCATCATTTTGTGAATACTTCCCCAAAAAGCTCTTATTCGCAAGCAACCTGCTCTTGCCTCAAAAAGCAAAGCATTTCCCTAGGAAGTACCCGAGAAATTTTCTTTCTCATGCCCAAATTCTAAGCCCTGTACATCTATAACCCTTTCAGTCACCGTGTCTCCATATGGAGACGCGACTTTCTTCGTCGTTTTTCTCGTGAAAACGAAAGCCGAATCATGCTGGCAAGAGCGGTGCGGGCTGATGTTCGATACCTACGAAGTGAAGGTAGCACCAGGTGCTGTGGAATGGCGGAACCGCACTTCTAGGTACCTATACTAGAACACCGTGGACCACCGCAGTTGTTTTAAGGAAGACTAGAAGGGCTAACGATGATTGAAATACGGAAAGAACGCGTGGTGAAGCACCCGAAACCGCCAAGGTAACCAAAAAAGAAGCAAGAGCCCGATAGAACGATATTAACTAGAGAGAAAAAAAATAAACGTTTTAAAACGTTCGTTAACCCTTTCAGTCACGAATTATTATATGCACTGCAGAAAAATGTCATAACTTAGAAGTGTAACATTGTCAAGTGTCTAGAGGTAATAAAAAACCAGTTCAGTTCTCTCTAGGTAAGTACTGACTACGCAACTGGCGTTCGCGTCCTCATACGGAGACACCATTTACTCAATCCTGCTGTTCCCCATAAAAATACTACCATATTCCTGAGGCATTTACAAACAACGAGGGTGAACTAATAACTTTTGCATATTAAATAGGTGTTTTTTAGCCTTTATAAAAGGCTTTACGCCGCAGTAAAGGAAAACTTAGGACGGCAACAGACCGGAGCTCCCATTAAAACTTGTGCGCGTCCATTTGAAACGATGTTTACTGACTGTGGTTCCTTCCATTCGACATCACATGGTGCTACCTTTCACTTTCCGTACGTTTCGAACATCAGCGCACCGCTCTGCAGCATGAACTCTTTTCGTTTTCACGAGGAAAACGACGAACACTGTCACGTCTCCATATGGAGACACGGTGACTGAAAATGATATGTCCAATGCTACCGACTACCCTGTTCGCATCTATCGCTTCGAGCCCAAGTTCCCTGACGCGGCTCACAATCTCGCTGTTAGCAGCGAGTACTGCCCATTCGGTGTGCACGCCCTGCTTTGTCACCTCCGGCGCGGTGCAGACTGCAATGACCACATTTGGGGCTGTCGCCCGCAGGTGTTTACCCCCCTTCGCTATCTCCTGGCCAAGTTTTCGGTCCTCTACCTTGAGAAAATGGTTACGCTCCACGGCAACCACCACAAGATTTCTAGCTTTAGTGGAGAAGGCCAGATGCCCCGTCTGCATCACCATCTGCATCGTTTGACCGGGCAAGCATTCTACCTTCACACGCTTATCCCCCTTTACCCTTTCCACTATGGCAGCGCTGCTCCTCTTCATGTTAGAATCTCTCACAATGATGACCACGCTATCTGCCACGTGCTGCTCATTCTTGGTACCCTGCTTATCGACTGGTTTGGCTGGCCTATATTGAAGCCCATGTTAATAGCTGTTGCCTTTCGTATGTTCCGCCCCGTGTGCCACCTCTGTGCATGCCTCCGCTGCGCTGCATGGCCCGAGGTGTTCGTCATTTGTTGGCGAAATGACGCCCCTTTCTAACTTCCTCTCAGGTGTTTCTAACGTTCCCTCAAAGGACCTCCGTTCGTCGCGTTCTTTACTTAGCGCTGCCTACAGCGCTGGTCGGGGGTTGGCGACACGTGGCTGGTCTTGAGGAAACATTTAGAGTATAGCAGGCTGTGTGATAAGAAAATCAAAATCGGGGGCGGCTGTCTGCTTCTGGAACAGCCTAGCAGATGACGGCAGCAGCGGCCTTTGCATAGTGCGCATGTGGCTACTGTCGTCCAGTTTGCCGTATCACTCCATCATACGCACTGATCGACCGAACGGTCTACGCTCCCATAATATTGGGAAAAAATTGGGTGGGTGTACATATCTTACTAGTGTGACAGGTACAAGAAGGCGGGACTCTTCCCACACTCTCCTCCAGCACAGTCACCCACTCCGGTGGACTAGGCTCGGCTTTCAACACCTCGACTATGTAACGAACATTTTCACAAAAATATTTCCTCCCTGGCCTCGAACCTACAGGTCCGCGCAGTAGTAAACGGAGCACGGGAGCGGTGGCCGAACTGCATCGGAGCGCCGCGTATGGGCACCGACGGGAACCAAGGAGCGCCGGTCAAAGGCTGTGTTCGCACTGCCCCCGTCATCCTATCTGATATGTTTAATCGCCGCTATGCTGGAGTGTGAGTGCGCGTGACGATTTCCTAAGGGCAGCGCTTGGCTATAGAGGGGCGCTGGTTGCATTCCCACTCGCAGGCATCAGCAGCGACCGAATCCGTTGTGTTGAGCCGGAGGAAGTTGCGCGCGCTCGTAAACGTGCCTTGTTGCGCGCTGTAAATGGTGGCATAAAATTGTAGGACGCTGTGGTTTGGCATAGCATGTCTTTGCGATATAATCCATTGTAGGCCGGCAACAAATTGCCCTGGACAATATAGAAAGCACATTCACAGACATTTTTGTTCTTCGGAAAAAAAAAATTAGCTTCCAACCTTTTTTTTTAATTTTTGTTTTGTCCCAAGTTATTGCTGCCACTCAGTCCAGGTGGGTTCTGAAGAAGGGAAATAAAAAAAATGTTTATGCGGTGGAAATTCGGCATTAGAGAACGCCGTAAAGAATAGATACAATCGTTGTCTTCTATTACAGCGGGCCTCCTACGGCGCATATTTTGTAGTTGCATTAACCCTTTCGCTCCCGTTGACGAGTATAGCCGTCATAGGATTTTGTACCAAAATGACCGATGACGAGTATTGTCATCGGTCATTTTGGAGGCCTAACGGCTTTTTTGGCAAGACATTTAGTTCATGCGGCGAAGACATCTTTTAATTCAATGCGCGGATTAATTTAAAGCTGCAACATTTTCTTGAATAATATAAGGTGCTCGTTAAAATAACAACGTTGGTTTTAATGCGACAACAAAATATGCGCCATTTGAGGACCGCTGTGATAGAAGACAACGATTGTATCTATTCATTTACGTAATTTTTTAACAATGAATTCCACCTCGTGGGCATTTTGTATTTTCCTTTCTTCAGAACAGACCTGAACTGAGGGGAGCGAGCAGTAACTTGGGAGAGACCCAAATTAAAATAAAAACAATGTTGGAAGCGAGATATTTTTTTTTCGAATAACAAACATTTCTGTGCATGTGCTTTCTATATTGTCCAAGGCAATTTCGTTTTCAGCTTACAATAAATGATTGCAATGACATGCTATGGAAAACCGCGGCGGCCTATAATTTTATGCCGCAATTTACTGCGCGCAACTCGGCACGTTTCCGGGCGCGCGCTGCTCCGTCCGGCTCAACATCGGCAGATTCGGTCGCCGCTGATGCCTTCGAGCGCAATGCAACCAGCGACCCTCTATAGCCCAGCGCTGCCGCGCGCGCCGCAACGCTCAACATATCAGATCGATATGCTTCGCTGATTCAGCGCAGCGGCGGTAGCTCGCGTTGCTGCTTTGCGCTGCGCGTCACAAAAACGATTACACACCAGCATAGCGGCGATTAAACATATCAGATGGGCCGGCGGGGGCAGTGCGAACACACTCTTAAACCGGCGCTCCTTGATTCCCGTCGGCGCACATACGCGGCGCATCGATGCAGTTCGGCCACCGCTCCCGTGCTCCGTTTACTTCAGCGCGGACCTGTACATTGTAACTGCGGGTCATGCGAGCCTTCGATATAACGTGCAGGGCCAATAACATAATATGAAGTCGACAGGCGGCGCTGGCTCAGTGGCTAAGGCGTTGCGCTGCTTAGCTGGAGGTCGCAGGTTCAATTCGCGGCCGCGGCGGCAGCTTTTCTGATGCAACGCGAAAAGCACAAGAATTAAAGATGTTCCACTGAAACTGAAAGCTCTCGGAAGCGCAGAGCAGTGATTCGACATAATGGGCTGTACCGCCGTTATCCGCTCAGTGGTATCGCCCCATGCAATTCAAATTTCCCGCCTTCGCAGTGCTCGCGCGCCCCCTGCCTTAAACGGCGCCAGCGGGAGTTCTGTTCTTTTTGTGCTTCCTTAATTTCGTATGCTGGAACTGCTTTGCGTCATTCCAAACCCAACATTTTTTTCTTGTCCGGCTAGAGCCTTCCTGCGTCATTTCGAAAGCGCCATTGTTTTCTTGCGCGGACGCTTTTTTCCGCTTACTATCGTAAAAACCAGCGAGCGTTCCTAACTAAATGGACGCGGGCGCAGCCGGTCAATTACGTATATTTTGCCTCAAATGTACCTATAGTTTTCTTTGGGCTAAACAACGGGGAGATGTAGGACAAGCACCTGATCGTTCACGAGTTCCGAACGTTTATGATTATATAAACCGCTTGGCTTTCGTAGCCTCTGGGGTATACGCCGTGAACGACAGCGTGACTACGGGACGCCCTGTCGCTCTACTTGGGTCCAGCGAGCGAGCTACGACAAGACGCGCGCCTAAAGTTATCTGCAATTAAAACGCCCGTGTGTAGGAGATTTCGGCGCAAGTTAAAGATCCCCAGGTGGTCAAACTTAATCCGGAGCCCTTCACGACGGCGCGTCTCATCGCCTGCGTTGCGTCGGCGCGTTAAACTCTAAAATCAATCAATCAATCAATCAATCAATCAATCAATCAATCAATCAATCAATCAATCAATCAATCAATCAATCAATCAATCAATCAATCAATCAATCAATCAATCAATCAATCAATCAATCAATCAATCAATCAATATAGCATTATGAAGTCGTAAGATACGCCCACTTCCTTTTCTATGACCAAGAACCTGATTCCATGACCATCCACAGAAAAATATTTCTTTAAGGTACGCTGTAACACGTCCTACAGGATGACCTCCTCCCCACAATCTATTTACACGTGTTCGGTGGTCTCTGGATTTTTGCCGGGGGAGCAGTCAGGGCCCCACGGCGCAAATAAACCTTTCTCAATCACCCATGGTTTCACTGGTGGCACAGCCACATGCAAGTGCAAGATAAAAATGGTTTCACATCGCCAAGAGCCGGCATTCGTTTCACGCGCCGAAGAGCATCTTGTATAAAGACCCCACACGGTATAAACACCTGCACCGCGGAATCGGTAAAACTGTGTCCACAAGATCCTTATCCAATTTCTTCCTCGGCACATAAGTATTTCAAGTTGAAACAGGCCGAAAGAAACCTGGCCATCTACAACTTTAGGCAGGTAGCCATGCATTCCGCCACCATAAACACAACAGGAAGCAACCAAATAGGGCATGTCTGCACTCATACGAACGTTACACACTGCTCAAAAAAAGGGTCGCGCACATCTCGCAGAAAAAAGAAACGGTTTACTACTTGGCGCAAGAATAATTGCACAAAAGAAATTACGCCGTAGTGGAGACGACGAAACAGCTTTGTCCGACTTGTTCACTCCCATGTGGAACGCCATAAAAAATCCCGGTCCATCTCCACTAACGTGAATCTTTGCGAGGGGCGAAGCACGCTATTCTTGGTGCCTTGACGTTTTAGCCAACGGAGATGAAGCCGGTGGGGGGAACAGGTACAGAGCTTTGCTGTAAAAGTCTCTCGTCTTTGAAGCACGAAGCTCTCTATCCCGCGGCGTAAACGAGTCTCCCGATGTTTTTTAATACGCGTTACGAAGCGGTCCAGCGGGAAGCGTAAACGAGTCCCGGTGTTTCTTTAGTACGCGTTGCGTTCTAGCGTGTGGCGTAAATGAGTTTCCCGGTGTTTTAGTAGCGTGACTACATGAAACGACGCCGAAGACGACGGCGACAAAAGAATCCAACAGCCTCCCCTCCATCCCTAAGGGGCTTCGCGCATAAAACAGCAAACACTCGGTGCAGTCTTCGTTCATTGGCAAGCTCACAGTGTAATACCTGCAACACGTACCACAGTTTGCATACAAGGAGCCAGCGCGACGCGAACATCTTTCTCCGTCACGTTATGCAGCAACCAATGCAACTTAAACCTCAGGTGTTGGTTGGCAGGGTCTAGTACGATGCAAGAACGCCCTTTCACTCGGCCGAGCACTTGCTTCCAAAATTCATTTCACACCATGCTCGTACTTGAACGTCCCCGCCCAAACGTGACTCATTTGAAACGCCCCCAGAGCAGGCACATCGGGGAGAAATTCCAGCCGAGCCAGCGTCTGGCGGAAATCTTCGACGAGATGTGGCATGGTCGAAGCGAGCGCCAAGCATCAGCTACTGATTCGCGCCGTAAATCCCAAACCCAAACGTTAGGCCTCTGGAGTGTATACCCGATAGTTGGTGTGGGTATTCTACGAAAATAGTATGTACCTACAGAGTGGTACACACTCGCAGTGTGGGATTAGCCAACCAGACTCCAGCACGAGAAAGCTTCGCGTTCAACCGTCGTCGCCGTTGGACGGAGGGGGTGCATGATTTTCTAGGATTACCCAAACTACCCAACATAGAAAATCTCTGTCTGTCTGTCTGTCTGTCTGTCTGTCTGTCTGTCTGTCTGTCTGTCTGTCTGTCTGTCTGTCTGTCTGTCTTCAAAACCCCAGGCATACTTGAGTCAAACGCTAGGCACATAACCTGGTTCTCACAAATTTAGGAATACACATTGGGATAGTTTACCGATAGGAAAGAAGACAAAAACAGTGCTTAAAAAACCCTCTAAAGGAAAATCAGGGTAAGAAAAAACTCTAAAACAAGACAGGTGTCCCCTAGGTGGTCAGAGAAGAAGTAAAAACAAAAAAATCCTCGTGACACAATAAGCTCAGGATTTGCTACATCTTATTTTCGTCTCTTTCTTGACTTTCTATTTTGTGTCTTTTCACGCACATTACTTCACCGTGCTTTTAGTCCGCTCACATGGCGCACATTCAGGTGCCACCCGGCACGAACTTTTCCACAACTTTTCTTTTTTAAATTCATTGTTTTAGTAATTTATGGAAGGTGAAATAATTAGGCCCCCAAATATTGCGATTCCTGGGCCACGACGAGGGTATGTGCCACGAGCAAAGGATTAACAACAAGGACAAGTACTTTTGTTCTACTTCTGGCAAGTACAGTATTATAGCATCTGACTGCTACTATGGAGAACCGGGTATATATCACACCGGATCCCACATGAGTTTTTATTTCACTACGCTTTACAGCGACTGCCATTTTCTTCAACTTATTATGAGGGTGCGGGACACGTAACGCTTTCGTTTTTAAAAGTGACGCGCGATGTCCGAAGAGATGGCGTACGCGCAGTGCGAAAGAAGAAAGTTTGAATACAGTTTAACAGACTACTCATCCTGGGATGAGCGAAAGAGGCGGGGACGAGCGTTAAGATTACGAGAAGAAAGAAAAAGGTACGTTGGAAGGGAGGGAATAGCGTATCGTATATAGGAAAGAGCTGCAATAAAGCAAGCAGATGGCTGTAATTTTTTTCTAGCCCGTTAAACACTCTCCGTTAGCTCACACCTGCCGCTCTGGCGCGATTCCTCGCCCTCATGCGAGTAAAAAGAATTCTACACAATCACCAGCCAGGTATGCCTACCTGGTTTGGCAACGGCAGCCTGAATCGATGCCTTTAAGGCAACGTGCATTCAAACACGGTAACCGGAGTAGGTTTAGAAGGTCTATAGCGAATTACAGTGTCACGCAATTTGTAGAAAATTGTGCAACGTAACACGTTTCGAAACACTATACCGCCTTGTCTTACACGGGGTACTTGGATTTTTATGCTGTTCTACAAAACAGAAGAAAATACTTCCTGGATGGTTCCGCTATAAAACCACCCATGAGAAAACGTTTATGGGCATTATTGGATTCATCTTCACAACGCAAAAACGAATGAACAAAGACAGAAAGAAAACACAAGAAGAGCGGTGACGAAAACAATGTTTTGGTCCGCGCTTTGTCCTGTGTTTTTGTTCTGCCTTTGTCCTATTCTTTTTGCGCGGTGACGATGGACGTGTACCATCTAGCCCGGATTTCTACGTTACTACAGTTCATTCCTACATTAATTACCATATAGGAAATCGCGTATAACAATTCTCCTACGTTTTCTGTTCATGTGCTCATACACTACGTAGAAAGCTGCGACCTGTCAGTTATTACTCGTTCGTGGCTCAACTAAATCCAATTGAGGCTCCAGTAACACAACCTCTCCCATTCATGGGAGCATTGCTGCTTCTAACTGCTAGAAACAAGGTCTGGCAACCGCTAATCAATAAGCATTTACAGGAAGGCGAGACTAAAACTTGGCTTACCAGCGGTGCATTCCTTGGAGGCGGCCGGGAAGCTCGGCGTTCCAAAGCGTGGCGAGGCACTTCTTCTTCATCTTACATCTGGTCATGACACGTGCGAGCACAATTGCCCCAACCTGGGAACCTCGGCGTGGCCCACGACGATTCCTGCTAAAATCTCGAGTCCGTGATATTGTGAGGAGGTTTAGTTGAATATATCGCTCAGAGATATCTGGGATTCCTTTTAAACTGTCCCGCAGTGGATACTCACATGGACATGTTTCCCGTGAAAAACTGCAATTCATTATGGCCAACGTGGTTCCCTCTGTACAGTATGTAGCTAACTCTGTATTGTACCTTGAGGCATGGTTGCCTTCACTTCTGTATCGATTTAAATTGCTAACTGTTGTGACATTTCTAAAACTGTTTGAATCTCCATTGTACGAGGCTCAACCCATTTTCCTCTTGAGGCCTGACCTTTTTCAAGGATTTACGTGGCCCCGATTTCAGTGTCTTCCATTTGATTGCGTACAGGCATGGCTGCAGCCTCTTCATGCAGATCTCTTTCTACTCCAGCCCTATTCTGATAATTTGCCGCCTGTCGACATAAGCTTGGACAAAATTTTTCCTCGCATGCGAAATTATTGCCGGCCCGATTACTCAATAATTTACTTGAAGATCCTTTGGCTACTCTTCATACTCATGTCGTCATTGCCACAGATCCCTCGCAAAGGGATGAGAAGGCTGGGGTAGGAATATATTCTCAGTTACTAGATTGGTCTTTCTCAATCATGATACTAGACTAAACCCCGATTTTTCAGGCTGAATTATTGGCGATAATGTTAGCCCTTAATAAACTACAGCATAGATTTGCGCGAGTGATTATCCTTTCGGATTCTCTCTCCGTGTGCACCGCTCTAACAAATGATAAAGATTCTTCCCTTGTTCAATTTCAATTTAATTCAATTTTTATTCGGGGATGTATACATATTTACATATGGGTTGTAATACAGACGGAGGTCCCAAGGCCGAAGCCGTACGCGGGACCTCCGATGACGATAAACAAAATATTATGAGCGACGTTAAAAAAATAAAAAGGTATACAGAACTATTGAACCATAAAGAACTACATATACAAAGACAAACTATAAAACTATACAGAACTATTGAACAATACATACCTATGTATTAAGAGACAAAATATAAAACTAAATAGAACTTCAGATACAGTTATAACAAGTAGTATATTTCAAGCAAAATATAAACAACAAGATACAATAAAAAATGGAACATTAATATACCACAAGAAATTTAAATGTCAAGCAGGTAGTTCCTAAGTACAGTTTTGAACTTATAGAAAGAATTTGTTTTAATATAGCTGGGTAAAGAATTCCAAAAAGATATCGCTGAAAACAGTATTGTATGCTTACCATAATTAGTTCGAATCTTAGCAAGCAAGAAATTGTTTTGACTCGAAAAACGCGTGTTATTCGTATTAGTAATCATGCAAACCGGGAAAACGTCTATAACGAGTTTGCGATTAAGGATTTTGAAAAATAAGATACCGAGGCTGTACCGATAAATTTGAGTTAGAGGCAAAACCCGAAGTTGCGGTCATTCCGTTCGTTCGATTCTTACCGGCTTCTTTAAATCCAGTTAGTGTGGGTGCCTCGTCACGCAGGGATAATCTTCAATGAACTGGCAGACCAATTAGCCAATTTGGCTCTTGGGGGTCCAGCCGTCGTGAATTGCCCAATTGAGTTTTCTTTTGGGGGCGAGGTTCAGGCGCCTTCAAGATTTACAAATTAAGGGGCAGGATGCCCTTCGATCATGCTCCGACTATATTCACCTCTCTCACTTATGGAAGCCTAAATTCTGCGAATCTCGTAAATGTGAGGTGGCAATCACAAAATGTCGCTGCAGAATCTCCCATTTAAATTTTTATCTACACAAAGCTGGTCAGGCTTTATCTTCAGCATGCCCTTTCTGCAAGGCCCCCGAAAATATAGAACACTTTCTTTTAAACTGCCGCAGTTTTCGTCGATGCGACGCACTCACCTTGAATACACGTTTAATCAGCTGAATCTCCCTTTATCTTTAACAGTTATTCTTTTCCTGGGTGCTTCCGTCCTAGGATATTGCCACAGAGATGTTATGATCGCCTTTCACTCCTTTATTGCGGCGACAGGCCGGATGCCCTTGCTAGGCAGCTGTGTCTTCATTCGCATTTTTTTTCTTCCTGGAAATCCTGTTCTATCCAAATATTTCTTTATTTTCTCTCAATATTTTTCTCGTGCTTCATTTTTTTTGTCTCTTTAAAATAAACCGGGTCACAGCCTAATCATTACAGGCAGTTTTTTGGCCAATCCCCCGCGTGAGTTCGCGCCATGACTTAAGGATCTAACCAACCAACCAACCAACCAAAAACACCCAAAACGAAGCCGAGTGGGACAGAAATGGTAAATATTTGCGGAATATTGGGGTAAACGTTTACAGTAGCATTTCCCTCTTGCCGAGGCTAATAGAAGGTGCGATGAAAATAATTTTTTTTACTCCCGTCTCGCTGTTGCAGTTTTAATCACAGAAACACCTCTTGGCTGATTGACCGCGACAAAGGTTTCCAGAGCACATTCTGTAGTTAATAAGGTAACATACACATATCGTGGAACTGGAACTCCCGATTCTTGGTAACTTAAATGATGATTGGTATTCTCTATCGTAATTAGGCAACCTTGATGCCACAATATCCCTCCACCAAAATGTACAAATGAGGCGAACATGGAGGATGACGACGCGATCTATTTCAGTACGAGATGACCTATTTATTTACAAGGCAGCTGTGCAGAGCGTTCGCCCAGGCTGCGCGTCCCACACACAGCTCTTCGTCGTCGTTCTTCATAGGGCCCAAAACGGTGCATACCTTACTGCGCCCTTCTTCGTTTCCTCGTGACAATATCTGCATGTATAACTACTTCCTGTTATTGCGCCTTGATTTGGTGTGATTTGCAGCATGAATTCGGCATAGTCCCTTAGGAGCTGGGGTTGTTGGCATCTCCCGTCGTCGTCGTCGTCGTCGTCGTAATCGTCGTTTGTCTCATGAAGTCACGGTACTAAAACACTAGGAAACTCGTTCACTCCTCGCACTAGAACGTAGCGCCTACTAATAAAACACCGGGACACTCGTTCACGCGTCCTGCGAGAGAGCTGCGTGCTTTAAAGACAAGAAACGTTGGCAAAAAAGCTGCGCACCTGTACCTCCAGCGGTTTCATCTCCACTGGCAAAAACGCCAAGGAGCGAAGAATACACTTATACACTGCATGCTTCGCCCTACACCAGGTTTCACTGTAGTGGAGGTGGCCCAAGATTTTCCTTGCACTGCCATTTTTTTTCAAGCGAAGCACTAAGAGAGGGCACATCGCGACAGCGGATTCACCAAGCATATAGATGCGCGCGTTTTGTAAATACGATTGCGTTCCTTGGGCTACTTAAAAGAAAAAAAAGTTCGAATTCCAGCTGCTTGTCTGCCCGGCCTGTCTGCCCGCCTGCTCGGCCATTTACTAGTTTTCCAGGGTGTCTGCCTCCCTGCCTCGCCATTTCCAGCCGCCGCCCAAGAGTATATGGTGCAAGAAGAATTCTATACAGGCAGAACCAATCAGGTGATGGAATCTTAGAGCATTTTTGTAATTGTCATCACTGTTCCGCAACAAAAAAATACGGCATATTTTAGGCGACACAAATACCTAAGTAATAATGGCAAATGTCTTTTAAAGGAAAATGAATTTCGGCTTGATTTTTCCGACAGATAACAAGAAATGCGTTGACAACAATATTTTACCCCGAAAATTTGCCACCTTATCTTTTTGCATCGCGGCAAACGCCGCCAAAATACGGTAGTCTTGTGCCACCCCAGGAGTCACGTACCACGCTCTCGTCTCTCGTCTTCCCAAGCCTCAGGCTTTTCCCCTCCTCTCTAGCTTTACACATCGTTGATGGAATAAATATTTCCTCATTTCAATTCAATTTACCCTCGCTTGCAGTGTTCCTGCTCCATTTATGGTTGGAGAAAATTCAACCGGCTTAACGTTGTAACACGTTATTTTTCCACTTATTCTCATAAAATCAGTTATGAAAAGTATTCTCGGTTACACGAACCTTGCGTCTGGCGCCTATGCACGGATATTTTGCCGGAAACGCGTCTTAGGTTACTGAGGCGCGGCATCAAGTGACCGAGTATGGCCGACGCCAGTGATTATGTAGTTCGCGATGGTTAAGCCTATATGTAAAGTTGTCGAGTGGTCCCGTTTCAGCGAAGGGCCGGTTGCCTGAACCGAGGGAGAGACAAACCAAAATTTTCGCGTTACGCTGGAGCATCGAGACCGAGGTGGTATCACGGCTAGGCCAGCTGGTATAGCCCCAGGTAAGCGAGAATTGCGTCACTAGCGCCAATTTCTCCCCTGGTGCTTGGTAGGCCAAACTCTCAAAACAAAAAAAACACCAAACAATCACAGATGGTGCTATGGCAACGCTATTGTTGATGCGCGAGGAGGAAAAACCGTGCCGCTTGTCGTGTGCGATGGGCTCAACGATGACGACTCTTTGTGTGCCCCAAGCGTGAACCAACACCGCTTGCATTTTTTTTTAGATTGTGTTGCTGCTGCAGATATTATTTTTGACGCCTTTCAGGCGCTAATTTTATTTTAACGAATTAGCAACTCTACTTTAACTGCGAAAACTTATGTACTTAACCTTAAACTCCACACATGCAGGGTGTCAAAGGGCCTCCTTTAGGACGAATGGCACAAAAATAGGAAACGGTTTTTAACACGATAAGTGTTTTATACAGAGATACACAAGCATTTGATTTGAGGGACGTCATATCCCTAGCGGCACAGAAATAAACGGTGCACCGCCAGTATAACGAACAAGCGGCTTCTGTAAAGGGTGCACCCCTGCACACAAGGTCTTCTTGCGGCTTTCGAAAAGTTGGCCGATTGGATGATAACGCCAGAATGGGCTGGTAGTTTTCTATTTTCTAGCGCGCGCACGTTTGAACAGTAGACGAATTACAGCAGTTCTCATATTTTTTTAAAATGTCGCCGATGGTTAATACGAGGATTGACCAGGGTTAACAATACGTGCGAATTTTGGTAATTTTTTTTCCCGCAGAATATGGATATAAATATTGTCTATGCCCGGTGGGTTGTTGGGTTTCAGGCTATAAAGAATTGTCTGAGTGGCATCTTGGAGCATAATTGTGTACTTTGTCTTACACTCTATGTAATTTGGAAAAAAAATACTTCTTAATTTATCCGGGGAAGTTGGCTTTTTCTGAGAGAAAGTGGCTGATTATAAAGTTGTCATTCGCGTTGTGTATACTGCGACTCTTCAGTAAGGACCAGGTTTTCCTGCTGTCCGGACTTGCGTTCGTAAATCTCTTTCTGGAGTGTTACCGTTTAGAGAAGTGGACCATAGCATTTACTCTGTTCTGAAGTGCCTGATTTTAGATCTCTGAATTCATTGCTACGAGCTCTTTTTGGACAGTCCTTAAAGTATGTCTATTTTTTGCTGCAAGTATTTCATCAGTCGTCTAGTTATTTCACACGTTGCGTTGCCGGATAGTTACAACGCGTGTAGCCAGTTGATAAAACCAGCTAAACAGCACAACAAAGTCAGCGTAAATTGTACTGAGCCATATGGTGAAAATACATTTTTGCCGGTTATATTGTTCGACTAGCTTATGAAAGACCTTTGGATCTACTATTGTAACTTGTATCCTACTACTGGCAGTATGTGGTGCCACAGGCTTCTTAGTTAACAAACTACAGACAAAGTAATGGTCGGCCTGTTTAGTTTCAGTAATGGCCGACCGTACGCTAGGATTCCGAACCCAGACGTTTATGTAATCTATAATTGATGCGACCAAGTAATTACAAAGCATTTCTTCACGTGTATTGCTTTGAGTTGTATTTTGTAGCCAGTATTGAGATAATGTATCAAGGTAATCGCCAAGAAAAGTGGTCCTTCGGTGAGAAATGTTAATGTTAATATCCCTTACCATACATATGTTATCTTGACGACCCAGGGATGCTAGTGCGTAATCTACCTCATCTGAAAACCAACGACCATTACAAGAAGGCGTGTTGTAAACAGGTATAAAAAGCAAAGATATATAGGAATGCTCATGCACAGAGCAACTTTAGCGTTCAGAAACGCAAAACTCATTTCCCCTACTGACCAGTTATATAAATAGTGCCAACCCCTCCGCTAAAACAGGTGGGGTGTAAGAGTACGACAGGTAACCGGGCATGTTATTCTGCGGTGGCAGTAACGAAAGCACATTTATTTGTGTCAGGACGAAACCAAAACAAAAAACACAATACGGAATTTTAGAGCCGAAAAATTGTTCCAATTCTTGTGAACACTGCGGATATTTACGTGTGCTAGTTCAAAATATTGACCATTCTTAACTTAAAAATATTTATGCGCTTCCACAAAAAAAGGACACATGATAACATCGGCGTGGTGCATACTGCAACCAATAAACGCTACTCTAATGAAGTGTGCGGGGCTCTTGAAGTCCCCTGTAAACTGAGCAAGTACTTTTTCTGCAACCACTATATCTATATGTCGTGTTAGGTGTGAACCGGCAATGCCAATAAAAGGCCACAAGTTCTAAGCCCAATAAACTTTATTTCAGCACTTACACGTTTAAACAGGTGATCAACTCATGTTCCTTGATTCGCTGATCTTCCGAGCAGCCAAAAACGTACGGTATTAAGTAGTAGATGCAACATTTTTGTCCCCGAGGGCAGCGTCCTCTTGTCAGCCTTGGATACCACCAATTACTATACACGCATTGCCCTCCTTTAGCTCTGCCGTTATTCCAGCGCACTGCGTTCGAGACGAGAAACAAGTGTTAGAGTGTATTTATTCCAACACTTTTCTTTACGGCAATATGGTTTCCATGATGGCAGTCTTCGCCGCCGTTATAGTGTGTGGCCACGGCCTCTATAATCCATAAAAAATTTGGCCGCATATGCGCTTCTTTAGCTGCAGATGTCCAAAAAAGGCGATAGTCGTTTGGCGCCCCTTCCAAGTTAGTGCCTCCCTTCTCTTACCTGTTTACCTCTTACACCGTTCATCCCCCGCCTCGCTCCTCCCAAGATTCACACGCTAGAGGTTTTCTCAAGTCAGTTTAAATTTAACACGTTCCTCTGCTCCAGGTCGGATGCCTTGATGCCAGCGCTGCCGTATAGCGGATACGCGTGTGAATCTAGGTACCCTAGTCCAACGTTTATAGAACCACGTTGCCCTACTCCACGCGCGTTCCAAGCGGAACGTGGCGCCTATCTTGTGGAACCTTTCGTTACTTTGCCGTTTGATTTCTTTAAATGTCGCCAGCAGATAGTATAAAGTACAGCAGAAGGCGACGGGGTGAATTATTTATTGCAAAGCTTTTTAGCTCTATAAGCCAAGGGTTCCTTCGTGGCGTGCGGGACAATGAAAACTCACATTGCGGTAGAATCGGTGGCGAAGGGTATAGTGGGGGGGGGGGGCAGGGGAGGGCGAGGGGGCGCGAGCAGAGGGTTTGCCTCACGGAGCACAGTGTAGATGGCGGAGCGAATTTCCCCCGCGTTCCCCGCGCCTAAGTGCCTGCTCGCAGGCGGTGGCGTTGGTGGTACGGCTTTGTCGTCTGCTTTAGCGACAGTTGTTTTGGTCCTGTTTCTGTGTAGCTTCGCGTCCATTGCACGATGCCTTCGCACAGCTTGATTAATGTTTTCGACAGTACTTCCAGGGTAACCCGTACCCGATGGAATTAAGTGGTCGTAAGAAAAACATACGTTAAGGTTTGGTCTACAGGGCGGGTAAACAAAATGTACCAACCCCATACAGACATTTGGCCGCTAGAGAAACGCTGCCTGTTGCGCACTGCTTGCCCCAAATGGGACTCCGTTTTCAAAATTATTGAATCCCAATTAGGCTGTGTTTTAAGAGGTATTAAAAAAGGCGAAAGGAGCGACTAGTTCTGATCAATAGCGATTATAATAGTTCCCTCAGCTTTCTCGCAATTCTCAAACTTACCGAAATAAGTAATTTAAATCTGTGTAAACGGGAATAACTAAGCTCACATGCCCCATTGTCTTGGTGTGTGCGCTTGTGTCCTGCGTGGGTGTAGCCCCACCTATAGCACACAAGTATGGCTAGGCTATGCTATCCTCCCCCTCCAAAGATGCTCCTCTCCATTTTCTCTTACTTTCGAATCACAGTCGGGCTACAGCGCCGGTTGCGTCCGCCGCTCTATCCCGGCCGGGGAAGACGTAGTGCGTTAGGGACGCCGCCCCCGTGATTTCCAGTTAATGACTGGCAGAATCTCTGGTTTCACTTTGGTAGAGCAACGTTTGTGAATTCAATTTGCGTGGCATTGGCAATTATTGTGGGTGTCGTTTAAAGCTTTGCTTTCCAACCACCTTCACAGGGTGGATTGGAGTCAATTATTTTCAGCAGTGAATAGAGTATTGCGTTTTCTATCGCAAAAGTAAGGTATCCGTGACCTTTCAACAAAGGAGCACTGCAACTATCACGTTTGTAGTGATTGCCTACCTCATATTTGGTAATGTTTTATTTGTGTTCAACGATGTTGACAAGTCTGAAAATTGCCGCCGGACTTAGATGTTGAGATTTGGCTGTGGGTATATAAACCTGTAGTGCAGCTTCTGTTTTACTTCGGGCTGGTGGCTGAATTAGTGGACGCACGAAGAGACAGACAGACAAACAGACAGACAGACAGACAGACAGACAGACAGACAGACAGACAGACAGACAGACACGGATGGACGGACGGACGGACGGACGGACGAATGGACGCACCACAATTTCTGTGCTCAAGTTGCTCAAGAAAGACTGTTGTCTTTAAAAACGCAATGCTTTGAAAACCTGGCGCGACCGGTAATCGCGTGTTTTGTTCAGGATGCCCAAGTTGGCGCCACACTACAAGGGCCCTGGTGGCCCCACGTGTTTTGTAGCAAAAATAGTTTTTATTGCTTTTCCAACTAAGCATGTAAGCGAAATTATTTTCTTAGTTTTATATAAAATACACCCCAAAATGCTGTCCTTGACGTAAAGTTTCGCCTGGAACAAAGTAGCAATTCCCGCAGGAAATGTTCCAAATTCGCCCATTTATCGATGTAAAAACAGGTATTTTTTCAAATAATAACATTTTAGGTGACGGCGTTGTACTTGCTTCAACATAGCTGTGTTGGCTTGTCGTTGCCGAACTCGCACAAAGTACGTCATTAACATCACTGTCGAGGTCATCGTATTTATAACCACTCCACAACGAAAGCGTCTGGTGAAAGCTTCCATTCGGTTTCATTTGCAAGGGGACAATTCAATCTCAGCCTGAAACTTTCTTGTTTCCTGCCTCCTCCAATTTTTTTTTGTGTCCTTCTACTTCTAGTCCGCCTCTCCGTAGCAACGTTTCACATCCATGGTTCCACTGTTTATTCTCTATGGCTGTAAAATTTTTTGGTTATCTTCTGTGGTTCGGCTGTTTATTATGTAAGCGTCGACTGTTGAGTGGTTCCATCGCACGTTGCGGTGGATCACCTTGTTTCAATTGCGCGCCGATACGGGGATCTTAATATTTCTCCAGGCTTGACCCTTCGGGATTCGGTAGACACGGGACAGAATGCGTTTAGATGGCGACAAAATTGCAAACAATGAAAAATAGTCGCAGTGCATATTGACATATGGTTTTCATTTTTCGGAATCGTGATTTACGAGGTGCGTTTGCAGGAGTTGTAAATAATAGTTGATATTATCCAGCATTCCAAGCGTGGTGTCATGTGAAGGAATGGTGCAGTGGCTGGACACCCGTGTGGTGAGTCGGTCGTGAGGTAGCAGGTCCGCGCTACGTCACCCCGAGCACTTGTCTCCAAAGTCACCAGTAGGCCTGTAGATAAGCTTTTTATGCAGTAATGAACATCAGTGTTGGAGGGCCGACATGGCCATAAATTCACAGCTGGTGCCCTACAATGGTCCTGAAAAGTCGATCAAGAAGGGAGATGATGCGTTGGCCCAAATAGATAGATTTTATTTGAGAACGGGCGGTCATCGAATTCAGGCTGTCACAGACTGCGTTTGCACAGAAGTATGAAGGAGAAAAACGAAACATCGCCCCCTTCGGTCCGCTCTTTCATTTCAGCGGCGCCAGACGGTCCCAGCCCCGAACTCTCATGTAGCCGCGTAAGGCTGAGGGCGATTACCTTCACCCAGCAGCCACTGCGCCGCATCTGCATTAGACTGCAGGCGCCGATGTGGTTGTAAGGCAGCGCCGACAATTATTCGCAAAGGGATTCGGTGGAAGCAGGACCCTTATAAAAATTTTTACGTCCAGTCAAAAGACAGTCTATTTCCCGGAGGCAATAGACCATGTATGTCCTCTGTGTGTCCCCTGTACTGGAATTTGGCCACTTACTTTTTGTGTACTCCAAGTGTCCTTTGTGTTTCCGTCCTCCATGTGTACAGTATATTTCCCAAAGGCAATAGACAGCATGCGTCCTCCATTTGTCCAGTATGTTTCCAGAAGGCAATAGACTGTGTGCGTCCTTTGAGTGCCCTAAAATTGGCCACAGACTTTCTGTGTCCTCTATGCGTCCTTTGCATTTCACGTTTCCTCTGTGCGGCCTGGAAGTATCCGTCCACCTTTTCTCCTTTCAGTTTTCCTGCGGTTGATGAATGGCTGCAAATAATCAAGTTCTCTATTCCTCATGCACTGAACATCCTTCGAATGGCAAGCGTGTTTATATAATACTTTGTGGCGCTTAGAATTGCTGCCAACCACGCAGTAAAACAGCGACGCATTTTTCTGCCTTTACAATGTTTATTTGAGTAACATTGTGAATAATTAAATGCAGTGTACTGAAAATTATGGCCATCATTATTTGGCCACCTGGCCGCGAGAAAGCATTGAAGAAAGCGATCCGGCAATTTCTTTCTCGCTGACACCAACTCCGAGCACGTAAAAGCTGCAAAAAAATGAAAAGCAAGAACACAGCAGAATTATTATTTGCAGGCAATCTTAAGAAAACGGTCAACAGAAACGAACAAGTAACCTACATGACAAACATGCCGGTACATATCATTTAAGAGGCATTCACAGTTGTAGTTCGCCTATGTGTCACAGGGGTGATGATACAGGGGCAGATTATTTAAAGAGCTTCTCCTAAAAAAGCTGCCTCCTAAAAAAAAATCGGGGAGTGCGCGTTTTGTTTTACAACCATTAACGCAGTTTTCTTTTTCTTTTTTTTCATGCAACAAGCTTTAGCGGTCGAATCCACCCAAGCCAAGCGGCGGCCGCTGGCCCGTCAGCATGATAACACTTTCGTTGCCGGCAATGGCAAGGATCACTCACACAGCATACTGGCCGCCGCTCCTGGAAGCCCATTCATGTGACCGCGCCGACGCAGCCGGTAATTTACAATAAAAGAAGCGCGGGGAGCCGAACACCAAGGAAAATACTCAACACGTTTAACGAAACGGCGCTGCGGCAACGCGTAAGAAAATTTTAACATGCACCACGATAAACAAGCACTTACGGCAGAACACGCAGCATTTTTCACACGTCGCGTCGACAGACTGGAACTTGCAGTAGAGACTCTTGATTCACGTAGGCACGCACAACTTGTCAGGTGTTTTTTCAAATGGCGACCTCGATGTGCGTTTGCCACAGCAGCGCAGTACAGCGACGACACAGGCGCTTTGCCAGCACTCACGATGTTTCAGGTGGCACAAGAGCACTAACGCGTAATATTACGGCAGGAGGAGCACGTAGTAATTCACGTAACAGCAGCAAATCGAAAACAAACCACCAAAACCTTGCACAACGAACCATACACGTCTTTTCTTGCACACCTATAACAATGACTGCATATATGCTAGCCTAGACTAGACTTATTACTACAGTTGGCTATCTATCAGTCATAGAGTTTTAGCAGGTACTTGGTTACTTCATGATTACCCCTGAAGCAAATTAGGCAGACGCTATTATAGTATTTTGTTAAAGTTGATAATAGCAAACATATGTATAATGGCAGTATATTTTCTTGATGCGAGCAACGTCTTTTGTTGTCGTAAGTTGTTGCAACTCAAAAGCAAATAAAAATGGATTAACAAACGAAGTTATTATCATCGTCATCTACATCTAGATTGACTGTTTTGTGTTTTGTTCAGCGTCCAAGCATTCACTGTTTGTGGGCTTTTCACAAACAGAACGGCCGGATAAAAAATTATTCTCGCAGACATACGCAAACACACGCGCACACGCATACGCATACACACGCACACACACACACACACACACACACACACACACACACACACACACACACACACACACACACACACACACACACAGGCACACACACACGTGCGCGCGCGCACACGCACGCACGCACACGCACGCACGCTCACAAAAGCACCGTGCGTCAAATCCACGCAGGCAAACAATTCACTCAAATAAAGGCTTAGCAAGACTATGTATGCTCAAATATTTAGACCTACGTTTAACAACCCACCGCATTCTGTTTCGGTGGCTTGGAGGTTAAGTACTCGCCAACTGACCCAAACGTCGGTGGTTCGAAACCAGCACAGTAATCTTTTTTTTACCGTGTTTTAATTCAAGTTTTTCTGCCTTAGGTTATATTTAACTATAAACAGCACGATTGTTTAGTTTGCGGCTCTTCAGAAAAGTAATGTAAGGCAACAAATAGTTATACTTCTACCCAATGTCCTAGAGGCAACACAAAAGACATAAGTCAGTCTTTTGACTTCATTTTGCCTTCAGTACATACATAAGCAACAGCATTACGGCACACAGAAAAAGAATTAAGACAGCAAATTCAAGTTATATCTTCCACCCTTTGTCCTAGAGGCAACACAGGGGAAACAGGCCAAAGTCTTTTGACTTCATTTTGCCTTGAGTACACACATGGGCAATAGCATTGCGGAACTCAGAAAGAGAAGAAAGCAAGTCAGTTTTAAAGTTTTATACTTCTCATCCGAAATAAAATCTCGTATACAAATTTAAACTTTGTCTTTACCATAGTACATATAAAGGTAAAACATCAGGGCTGTCTATCCGGCAGTCTATAAAAAGTACACAGCCTGCTTATGTCCTAAAGGTAACACAAAGGAAAAGTCAAAAGAAAGGCCACACAGTCAACATGCAGGAGACACAAAGTAAACAGAAAGGAAAAGTTCATTTTCATAAGGGGAACCCGCAAACCGAGGAGCGCCTGTAGACTGTGGCCGAGCAGTGCAGATGCCTTGGTGTTCTCTCGGACGTTGGAGGCAGCGGCCAATGATGATGATGGTCAGCGCTTGCAGTCACCGACAAAGTGGCCGCTACAAGGCAGTGGTGTAGAAGAAGCAGGGTGCATTCGGAGGGCAAGAAATGTAGGGACCATGATTGTCGGCGTTTTGTTTAGGCATAATGCGTTCGGAAATTGGAAAGACATGAAAGGAGCACATTGCGGCTTGGGAAATGTGCTCCGTAATTTTGGATGACGTCAGAGGCGGGCTGTATTCCAGAACATGTAAAATGTAGATGGTTGAAAGGCACTGAACAGGTATGGTTTTGTAGTGCTAACATATTTCTCCGTCATAAAAAGACGGTTTCTCAGAGTTTTGGGGCGCGGCACAAATTCGTCGAGGAATAAGGCAGCTTCAGAATCCAGTCGCCCAAGATTGAGACCCTTGCTGCTCTCGGTGCGGAAATCCGTAGACGATCAACTACAATCGTGCGGTATTCGTTCGCCATCAAGTAAAATGTAACTTTACATATGGGAATGCTGGGGTACCTGGTTTATTCGAGAATGCTAGCTAATAAAAGCAAGTGTAGGCTTAATAATGCGTAGCTTTAGTGTTCTAACTGATTGTGTCTGTGACGCGAAAACACGTTACAGGAGAGTCAACTTTCTCTGGCGATGATGGTGAGACATTGGAGGTGCAGTGAAAGAAAAAAGACGCTTAAACGCCGGAATCAACCCACCGCCCTCGCTTATGAAGACAACGTCAAACCAGTTGCTCCATTTGTTTATTGCCTGGTTTCGGCCAAAGTCAAATTTCGCAGAAGACAAAACAAAACGACACACAACGAAGGAATTACTCAATTGCTACAACCAAAGAATCCGTCAGGAGAAATTTGTCGTTAGATGGAGGGGTTGACGATTTTTGTACTGTCCGCGATAACCTCTGCGTTACGAATGCTAGCCAAGAAATGCAGCTCATAACAAGCACACTTCTGATGCACCGAAGTTCACAAAAATATTGCACATTGAGCGGAAGATCTGTTATTGTTTATACTCAAAAAGGCAGCCCTTGCAGGGTAAACCAACGCCTTACTAGGCGCTGCTTTGCCCTATTGCTGACTTGAACTGATTATACGTCAGTAACTTCTGACTAATGTTCAGTTTAAGTGAGCGAAAGCTTTACTGTTATTTTTGCAAACACACAGAATGCATTCACTATCGATAGCCTGAAATAGCTGCCTACAGGTCGAAACGTTTTAGAGCGGCGCTCTTATAGGTTAATTCCTATGTTTATTTGTCCGTAGGCATCCTGCAGACAGCACCGACTCCGCCTGCACATTGTCCGCGCCTGATATGGACACCGGCCCATTCGTCCCTTCCGCGTAACGAGCTGGCTAACGAGGTAGCCCGAAATTTCCGCTGCCGGGATGCCTCGGATGCTGCCTCTCCACCTCGGGCGGGAGGGAGGGAGCGCCTGCTTAGGTATCGGGACATAACACAACACTACCGCCGTAGTTGGATGCACTTCCCGGGCCTCGCTCTCACCTTAAAGCGCAGGCAGTCGGTTCAGTGGCGTCGACTGCAGACTAACACCTTCCCGCATCCCGCATTGGGCCACCTCCACTTCCCCACGCGATACTGCCACACGTGCACATGGTGCGGCGCGCCTTTCGCTTCCCTCCGCCACATGGTGGGTGCGTGCCTCTCCAAACCCCCCTCCATGCTACTCTGTCCCTGCCCCTTACCACTCTAGAGCAATGGGAGGCTACACTGCTCAGCCCCGACCCAGAAGTGCAAGAGTGTGTAATCCAGCTGGCCGAACTTGCCGCTAGGGCCCACGGGTTCCTGGCTGTCGACTAGAGGACTGTAGAGTGCCGGTGCTCCCAGCCGGTGCCTCTTCGTAACAGCTTTGGATGAATAAAGTTATTACCACCACCACCTCCATTCTTTTAGCTTTGCGACAATGTCATCAGCAGGAGGTGTGGCCTCATTTCTCCTCTCACGCTATGAGCACCATTCACACTTTATCAACCTGTTCTACCGCAGAGCTTTAAATTTCGATATCAAAAAGTGCAAGTTCGTGTTGGTGAACCTGGCCAGGGACATTCTGGACGCGTAATTCTGTGTTTGGTTAACGGAACAGACAAACGACTTTGTCGACTATGTTTAATTTCTGTGCTCTTCTGTGCTACTAGCACAGTGGACTTCACGCCTAAAAGAGCGCTCTGACAGCCGAAAATGGAACCAATTACATGCGCGCAAACAGAATAATAGACGACCTGCCTGGAGTAAACAAACGTTTCCCAATGCATGCACTAACACAGCGCCATCGCGGCTTACAGTGAACTACAAAAAATTTAACTACCGATGCGTTATATTTGTAAGTAATTACAAAGAAACGTTATCACACATTTAAAAAAATAACAATGCCAACACTACTGCGTACCCACACAAAACTTGCAGTTACTAGGCTGGGGAACTTGAGGCACGTTTGGCGCCACTTTTAAATGAATTCTGGTGTGCATCTGAGGATGCCACGTCTTGGGGGCATTCTCGTATATGTTAGAGTATTTTGGGACAATCATCAAAAATCCAATTTTTAGTTGGTTTTGCTATCCAAGCCCCCTTAATGGAGATTGGTTAAGCTTAGTCTTTATAAGCTGCCCTTCCGAAATCGTGAGTTACAAAGTGAAGACTACTGAGAATTTTTGGGAACACTTGTGCACGGTAACAGCGCGACTTGAGAGGAAGTTTATGGCCAAACGTTAACCAACTAACCACTCCACTAGTAATCCACCCCCCCACAGTGGCATAGCTTTGAACTGTTCTTGTTCTGTTAATTTTGTCTTTTGATTTTGTATTGGGTTCGTCTTAAGAAACGCGACGCAGATAAACCTTTCCAATCGTCTGGAGGAAATGGGCCACATAATAAGCTCAAAAACGCGAACCGAGTTGGCGTTGTCTTAAAACGTCCATGTGTGTCAGTTTGTGATAACGTGGTAGATATATCTAAGCATTTACAATTTTGTTTGAAACAATTGTAAATTGTCTTACGCAGGTCGCAACAGTGGGTTTGGCAGCCGCTGTAGCGGCGTCTCAGCCATGGAGGGCATCGTGGGCTGCAGCTAAATCCGTTTGCCACGCATTGGTTGACGTCGTTGTAACCGTTGAATGGGTAGCCATCATTCCAAGCAGCGGTCTCGTTATCTGCGCCAAAAAAGAAATCAAACAAAGCGTCTTTCAAAATGGCAAATAACTTTTATACTTGTTTGTGAAAGCACTTCCTGAAAGCGACTGTGTTGTGACGCAAACATACAAATACAGAATTGAAAACCCTATATATCCAATCCCCGTATATGCACAATCTTAGCGCTTCAAAAATACCTACATTTACAACGCGAAATAATGCCTTCCTGGAACAGAGCGCGTATATACAGTAGTCTACACAATTTTGAAACACTTCAAACAGGACGGGAAATCTCTGTTTGAAGTCTCTTCTCGCAAAAAAATTAACTTAGGCGGACTCCAAGCAAAAATTCTCAAAGCATAACAATTACCCAAAACGAACGTGTGCAAATTACTAAAATTTAGACAAACGTTTCTAATTTCAGAACAAAAATTATTAAAGCGCACACTCACGCGTAAGATTGGAATGACGAAGCTCCTGTAGGTCAGCATTTCCTGACACATTGATAAGTTTCTGTAGCATTGTTTATTTACATAATTGC
This sequence comes from Haemaphysalis longicornis, assembly GCA_013339765.2. NCBI lineage: Eukaryota > Metazoa > Arthropoda > Arachnida > Ixodida > Ixodidae > Haemaphysalis > Haemaphysalis longicornis. The sequence goes on along the minus strand of CM023449.1, from coordinate 166,031,090 downwards.
CGAGGTAGTGACTGTTGTCCTATGCATCGAAAAGGTGGTCGTTTTCTTCGCGGCGAGAGGCGGATGCAAAGACATCCTCCGCATTGTAGTCTTCCACCAGCACGTCTTTTTTTTTTTGTATTTATTGCCTGTCTTTGACAATTCAGAACAGATTACATCTCAACTTTGCAAATATGTACACATACAAGAGGTGGAGTTGCCAGCCACTACAGGACTGACTTTGTCATTTAAAATGCCCTCATATTGATTAGTTGCTCTATTTGCGGCAGCCAATCAGGTAGTTCCTGGTGGAACTTAATACTTCAACAAATCGCCCAATGCTCTCTTTGAAATACTCCCTTGCACATCGCGCATCAACATCATTGTACAACCTTGCAGTACGAGAGCGCCATATACTATGGAGACCCAGTGCCATGACTAAATCGTAAGGCACTCCATCCTCATTGTCTATTGCAAGGAAACGTATACCGTGAGGATCTAGTGGAAAATATTTGTGTAATGTCCTCTGTAGCACATCCCAAAAATATACTCCCTCCCAACAATGCAAAAATACATGATCTATTGTTTCGGGGGATTTACAACTAAAACAATCTGTCCCCCATGGTACGAATAACCCCCTTTCTTCCATAAATGTTCGTACTAATAATTTTCCTGTATGTAACCTAAACATAAAGGATTTGACCCCTGGTTGAATCTGCATTCTTTTAACCCTCTTAAGCACATCGCTACCGGGGCTTCCAAAGTACATAGCCCTGTACATGGGAACAGGGAACACAACATCGACAATATCATGGTACAATTTCATACGCGCAACCGTACTTAAATACTCTTTTGAAAATATTGTGTTTAAAAACTTTACGCTGGCCACGACCTCCTTAGAATATCCAAAGATACCTCCCGTCATGTATTCAGTCGTAACCACAAAATCGGGGAGAACCCTGCCTAGCCTTAATTGACACACTGTGCGAAGAAAAGGGTCCCTTACTTCTCTCAAAAAAAGAAATCTATTTACTAGTTGTCGCACAAATAAATGCGCTAGCCGCAGTGCTCCATCTTTCACACGCCTAAAAAGGTTGTTACGATTGCACCTCTCCCAATTCGAGGCCCAAACAAAAAAGGCGAACTCTCTATGCAACTTTTGCACGTTTGTGCGTGAGCAGTGCAACACCTGCATCACATACCACAGTTTGCATACTAAGAACAAATTACACACGGTCGCCCTAGCAAACGTGGACAAATAAGCCGCTTTCCATTTGTCCGCTTTCGCGCGAGTTTCTTTTGTCTGTTCTCGTCAATATGGTTCGCTATCCCTATAGAACTGTAGGGGGGCCCCCAGATACATAACTGGGGTTGTTGTCCAGGCTACGTTGGCAAAAACGCTGGGGGTGGATTGCCATTCGCCATGCCAGAAACCAAGACATTTTCCCCAATTTACTAGGCTTCCGGTTGTGGTACTGAACCGTTTTGTGACCTGGACTACTCTATAAATGCTCTCTTTGTTTTCACAGAACACAGCAATGTCATCCGCATAAGCCAGCAGTTTCACTTCGGTCTCCAGCAGGCGGAATCCACGAATCTCTACGTCATTTTGGATACGCAAACACAAAGTTTCAATGTAAATACAAAACAATAGTGGGCTGAGTGGGCATCCCTGGCGCACCGAGCGTTGCACGTCAATGGGCGCTGCCAATGTCTTATTCACCACTAACCGCGTAGTCTTCGTCATCGACTCGAGGCTGCGGGGGCGGCAATTACGTCTTCCCCGCAGGGTGTTTTTAAAGATGATAGTCTTTCTTGGGCTACTTAGACCCATAAATTTTGGTCTGTCTGTATGTCTGTATGTGCGTCTGTCTGTCCGTCTGTCTGTCTGTCTGTGACTCGATTCAGCCACCCGGCCAAAGTAAAACAATGCCTGCGCAATAGTCTTATATAGTCACAGCTACATGTGCCCGTCTAAGTCCGGTGTAATGTTCATACTTGTCAAAATTGTTGAAGAACAACAAGACATTACGCATATATAAGACAACAAATTAATACAGAAGTGATATTTGCAGCGTTCCTTTATAAAAAAATCGTACATGTTTAATTTTGGCGAGATTAAATACTTCATCAACTGAAGAAAAATATATCACTCCGCCATCGCCTGCTGTCGCCCGCGCCATATAGATTCTGGCGGCATTTGAAGAAATCACGTGGCAAGAGCTACGAAAGGTCCCACTAGATAGGTTCCACGTTCTGCTTGCAACGCACGTGGAGTAGGGAAACGCGGTTCTATAAACGTTGAAGTAGGGCGCCTCGATTCACACGCGTCTTCGTCGTACGGCAGCGTTGGCATCGAGACACCCGGTTTGGAGCAGTGGAATGCGGGAAATTTAAAGTGATTCAAGCAAACCTTTGGCGTCTTTACCTCGGCAGGAGCGCGACGCAACAGGAACAACATGAGAGGTGAGCGGGACAGCGAAGGGAGGCATTTACTTGGCAAAAGTCAATAAATACTATAGTCTTTTGACGACATTTGCAACGAAAGGAGCAGATACGGGGCCAATTTTTCATCTTGAACTGCAGGGCTGGAGTTGTGTTTACATGCGCGGGTTTTTTGGCTAAAGCATCTGCGTGATTCGGGGACTGGGTGGTCTCCGCCAGGCACGCCATCACGAGCGCTGAGCATTTTCTCCATCCTTGGGTTCTTGCCTGCTTTGTTTTTGTATTTCTGAAGCCACTGCGTGCGCCGCGGATGCTGGGTGGTCGCAACGGGGCGCTGGGCGTTTTCTTTGTATTCTTCCTGCAACACCGAGCCGCTTGCACATCTCCGCTGTTATCATTGTCTATAGAGTATGTGTTTTGCGTGAGAAGGTGTCAAACTAGGTGCTTTCTTTTACGCGGGCAGGGGTTCATCACCAACACTAAAGCTTGTCTAAAAACTAGTATGTTTTGCAGTGAGCGCCTCTAATTTACCTGTTGGCAGACGTTAACGAGTCATAGGGGAAGATGTATATGCCCTTTCAATTTTAGCACGATGTTGGGGGCCGGTTGCAACAGGGAGTTCAAAATACGAATAAATAATAGCGATAACGAGCGAACCGTGCAACGACATCCATTTCAAAAAAGATGCAGATTGACGCAAGTAACACCTCTAAATGTTATAATAGCGTGGAAGGCGATAATTGGTCGAACAGTATTTTGAAAAACTAAAAATAATGATAATTTTTTTACAATCATTTCTTTCAAATCAATACTCTTTATTTATTTGTATCCCTACAATGCGATATGCCGGAGCCAAAAGCAAACTTCCTCAGTGTGCCTCATCTGCGTATTTTAGGGCTTGTGATTCCCAAAAATGGATCAGGAATGCATACAATTGCCCCTCTCAACCGCACTCTCAGCCAGCTAATGCACCTCATACATCGGGTGTCGAATAGAAGGTTTGGCTTGCTGGAGTCGGATACCCTGCGCATCATACAGGCACTGCTCATCAGCAGGATCGCATATGGCACTCCGTATCTTGCCCTTAAAGCAACGGAGAAAGCCAGATTGAATACTATAATTCGACAAGCTTACAAGATCGCATTAGGACTACCGTCAAAGACATCAACGAAAAGGTTGCTCCAACTGGGAATACATAATAGTTGGGAGGAGATAGAGGAAGCACACCGCACCTCTCAGCTTGAACGACTGAAGCTGACTCACACTGGAAGGACGACTTTACGACAGCTAGGATATGCGACGCCACCCAGGAAAGACCACAAGATACGTGTTCCATTAGAGATTCGACAGCACATCCGAGTTCTACCGATACCAAGAAACATGCACCCCGTTCATAACAAGGCACGCCGCATCGCTAGAGCTAAAGCCGTCAACGCCAAGTATGGAAATAACCCAACAACAAGATTCAGCGACGCAGCCACATATCCGAATCACCCAGCACACGCCGTCTGCGTTGTTAACGCGGCCGGTCAGGAAATGACAGCTATGACTGTGCGTACAGCCTCAACAGAAGCTGCAGAGGAAGTTGCAATTGCCCTGGCTGCCACGACCAGCGAGGACTTTATAACAATACTAACTGACTCGCAAGCGGCATGTCGAAGTTATCAGCGGGGGCGCATCTCTACACCAGCACTGACCATTCTGAAAAATATTGCAGAACTACCTGATATGGAAATCGTCTGGGTTCCTGGGCATGAATCCATCGACGGTAATGAGGCGGCTCACACCGCTGCCCGCGCGTACATACACCGGGCCATTACCCGAGACGGAATGTTCTCCGCTGACATCAAAACGGACCCACTTCTCCGGTACTCAGACGTCCTGGGACATTATAGGCTCGGCAGAAGAGTATTCCCACCCCCTCATCCTCAATTAAGCAGAGAAGAAGCCACCACTCTTCGGCGATTGCAGACGAATTCTTATCCCCACAGCACCCTCCTCCATTCCATCTACCCGACTCAGTATCCCTCCCTTTGCAATTTCTGTCCAACGCTGGGCACCCTGTACCACCAGGTATGGGAGTGCCAAAAAACTCCAAACCTACCCCCAATCCCCTACCCAACTTTTGAGCAGTGGATGGCTCGTCTGGTCGATCCGGACCTTGGACACCAGCAAGAACTGGTCAAGAGGGCCTGGACGGCAAGTCGCAGCCTGGGTATCCCGGAATAAGGATGCCCTTCACCGGGCGAGTGCCCTGCCATCAGCACTTATGCTCAATAAATGTTTATTCTCTCTCTCTCTCTCACTTGATTAAAGCACGTTTACGCAACGTTCGTAAACAGTGCTTCTTAAATACGAAGTAAGACATATCAAATTACAAAAAAAGCGTACCCGTTTTGAAACAGTTTCTGACCTAATTACTCATCATACATCAAATAATGCGAAATAAACTTGATTTCACAATTAAGTTTAAGTATAAGTATAAGTTTTACAAAGTATAAGTTTTAGAAGTATCGAGAAAAAACCAAGTCTTGATAGTATTGCGACACATTCAGCCAAGGAAGCGGAACTTCTATTATCATGCCTATCTCGAGTCATATTTTAATTAAAATGAGCTCCCAATGTTTCAGGCAGTGCAAAATGTCAATATTTCAGCCCCCAATGGCTAAAGTAATGTCGTGCACAAAAGCATGATGCTTGGGATGAAAAATGAGAGCTTTTGTTTTTTTTTGTCAAGATCCGAAGAGTTAGTGTAACCCCATTACCGCAAGATGCAAGTGGGTTATTTATGATCAGTTGCAGTTATTGTAGACTGTGACCGCTGAAAAATATAGTTGTGAGGCCTGCACATATGACAAAGTTTGTTTGTTTGTTTATTTTAGTAATGTCATTAATAAAAACAAGTACAATAACAGGACCGAAGTGGGTCGCCTTTGGGGATTGTTTGGAGAGATGAGACGTGTTTCCCTATAGTGACAAATGATGTGATGATCACATTACTTGCTCTGACAAACATTCTAACAAAAACAAAAATATTCAACTTATATATCACGTCCAAAACCGAATATCAAGTACACCCCCCCACCCCCGGAAAAACTATGAATATACAAATTAAATACAGCAAAAGTGATCAGTATTGCACCCGTAATTTCTCCAAAACTGCAGAAAAAGTGAAATTCACAATTTGCATCGTTATAATAGCGTCAGTGCAAATATTTGTTTGAACAGATTGAATCTTGAACCAAATATTGAGAAGCCAACGAATTATTGAATATTGAATATTAAAAATTGATTATTCAATATTGAATATTGCATATTGAATAACCAAATAATAAGTATTCACAAACCAGAAACTGGGAAAAAAAAAACATTCCAGAAAAATGATCTCATGAAGCCGAGAATATGCATCTGATGCATGTCCCGCCAAACTCAAGAACAACCAAAAAACTCAACAAAAGAACGTTGGAAACACGAACAAAACTATAGCGAAAACAACGCTGCACTATACGTTGTATATTCGGAAAAAGAACATAATAATCGAAGTAAGGGCACTACAACACTATAAAAGTGTGTGTTTACATCACTGGCATAAAAAAAACAAATCTTGAAAAGAATTTAAAAAATTCAAGTTGCCGTAGGCATACCTGGCTGCATAGTACTGACGCTCGAGGCAAGCGGCATGAGATTGCTACGGCCTCCTACACAATTTTCTAAATTTCTGCAGATTTTTTATATGCGTAAAAGAACAACCAGAATTTTAGTTTTTGAGTTCCTATAAAAATAAAAGCCAGTTAACTGTATCCTTTCGACCACTACTGTAATGCAACTAAAGGCCGGATATCATTTGCATGGCTAAAACATGGAAACTAATATTAAATTCCTTGTGACTACTGTCTTTATAACAACAATATAACAATTACGGTCTTTTAAATCTGTCGTGAGCTTCAAACAGTCGAACTAAATCTCATATTCAAGCAACAACTAGTCACCATGCATGAACAGGGCGTGCGAAAAAACCGTTCGCTTACATTTGAGGCTTTTTTTTTTTCGAAATGATGCAGACCCAGAAACTGAAACGGAGTCGGATAAAGCTGCAGTGACAAAAAATGGGAAACTTTTTTTTTTAAAAAGGGGGTGGTTAGAAAATAGCTGATAAAACGCAGATCGCACTTTGTAACGAAAATGAGCCAGGTCCTGCTGTTTCACGCATCAAAATGAGACAAATGCGTTTGCCCAATGGGAGTTTGCTTTTGGCCTAAGAGTACAGAGTGTTTCGCAGGTATTTGCAAAAGGTTTTTTTTTTATTTCGCAGCTTGGTCATTATGAATTCAGACAGCAATTAGGAGATTCACGAGACATCTGTCCCCCGATGTCAAGGACGAAGGGAAGGGAAGAAGTGAAACAGAGATGTGAAACAATGATTTTATTTGGTCTCCCCGTACCTAGAAAATAACTCTGGGTATATTTATTTTTAGTCCCATATTTACCGTTTCAGTACTTTACTAAATAACCTTGTCTTTCAAGCCCTGGCCAATCTTCCCCCCTTCCCCGCACTGAGAGTACGAACCACTTCATCAAGGTCAAGAATAAGACAGGAGCAGCCTTCTTATGAAGCATTTTGGGAATCCATGGCAAAGCAATGAAAAGCTTGCTTGTTTCGTTAGTGCCTTGATGTGTGCCCAAGATAAATTTATTAGGGACGACTTCGACAACAGCAGCTAATGTTACCACGAGGACTCACCTGCTCTGCATGTATAGTTATACAGTTATTGGGGCCCTGTTGCATATTTTTAATGCATTTTCTACCAAAACTCAGTCACACAATGCTTGAAAGTCAATTTAAATAAAGTTTTCTTTAGAATGCAGCATGAACTTCAGTGTTTCAATTCAACATGACCCACATCCAAACTTTTCACCCAGATATTGCTCAAATTCACGGCACAATTTTTTATTACTAGGGGCCATAAACTTCCCCTAGCTTACATGGAAAATATATCATATAACTTTTTTCACGGCGCTGCAGTTAGGTCCGGTAACAAACTTGCGCTTGTTTCTCAAATTCCTGTTAGGTGGATCTGGCTCACTTCGAAAAAAAAAATCCTCATTTGCTTGCCTGCCATCCAACATTGAAACTATTTTCTGTGTAACATATTATTACCTAGAGCTAATATACCGTGTTATCGGGAAGCACCTCTGTAGAGAACCAATGATAAAAACGCATTCTTGCTCTGGTGAGTGCCGGTCCGGGAGTGCCTCTGTAGTTTTAATAATATATATACAGCTTCGCCCAAATGATCTTCATGTGTTTAGTCATGGGTGTCAACTTCATTGCAGTAGACTACACGTAGATCCAATAAAAATCACCGTGCATGTACCACCGAATTTTCATAATCGGTGACTAAAAAACCTCCGTCGCATGCCCCCACGCGAGGGACACGAGTAAATGCAGAGCATTGGGGGTGGTCACGTGGCGTAGGTTGTGGTAGTTGGCGGTGGTAGTTGTAGCTGTTGTTGTCGTAGGGGTTGGGTAGTTGGGTTGCGAGACGAGAGAGAGAGAGAGAGAGAGAGAGAGAGAGAGAGAGAGAGAGAGAGAGAGAGAGAGAGAGAGAGAGACGAGAGGCGTAAGTACTTAATGTGTTATTTATTGCCATCGTTTGCACCCCACCCTCTCTGCGGGGCAATCGGTTGGATCTTTATTATTATTCTTTTCTTTCTTTTCTTTTCTTTCTTATTATCCCTCTCGGGAGGGCAGTGCGCCATCGTCGAAGTTCATAAGCGATGGAAGCAACACCTTCAACCAGTACCGCGACGCGAGCCAACGTCAGCGTTGCAGTACCAGTTCATGACATCGTGCCATCCTCTTCATCGACGGCGGCAGAAGACAAGGCGGCGAGACGGCGCGCTGCCGACGCCGAACGCAAGCGTCTGAAGCGCGCTGCCGACGCCGAACTTCGTGCACGAGAAGCCGCTGCCAAACGTCGACGTCGGGCCGCGGATCCTTCGCTCGGGCAACGAGTATATTCGTAGGGCGCGCAGTAGAGGGAGAGGAGGTAGCACCTGCTGCTGCAAGGCCTCTTTCAGCGCCGGAGCACGCGCATGCGCGCCCGCACCTGTTGTTGAGAGCGAGGAGGAGCGGGGGAGGGGCGCACGTGCTGGCTGGCTGCGGACGCCGATCGCCAACGGACGGGTGACATTGTGAGTTAAAGAAATGCTCTGCATTTAAAATTACGCTATTTATTATAAAATACTTTCTTACTGTGGTAGCCCACGCAGAGACGGAAGGTGTGCCTGCTACCGCGTTTATTAACACGGTAGCGAGGCTTCAACAGTCTTAGCGCGGATACTTTTTGTTCCTCACAATGAGCGAGAGAAGGAAATTCGAAAGGCGCATCCTCGACACCTTGTTCTGTAGAACACCATTAGACGTCTCTTGGTAGTGTCACAATCCAGCGCACCGCGACCCTGTGCACGGTAGCGATAAGTTCGGTGTATTGCGGGAAGCATCGTGTGCTGCTGCAAAGCCGGTCTCCCCAGACAAGCTGCGACACGCATATGAGCCTGCCCGGAGGGCGGGCACTTGCTAGAGATAAATCACACCCGCCAGGGAAATTGGACATTAAGCTAATCTACCTGGGTCAGGTTGAGACTTGAATTCGCGGGCGGACGCCGCCTGCGGAGATATCTCCCCTTTCTCCGACCCAACGTGAGCCGGCCATCAGGAGGCGGGGAAAGAGTGTTCTTGTGTGTCTGTTCTTTTTCTGCGCCGTTTACAAATACCTGGAAAGGCGGTGGTGCCGGTGACGTTTCTGTTTGTAGTTTCAGCACTTTCAGTTGCCGATGTCAGACTACTTCGCGCTTTTGTCAGAGGCGCTGTTCTATCTGAGTCATTCTGCAAGCTCGCTCGTAAAGGTGATGTTCTTGCACCGCCGCTCTTCATCTCTCGACATGCAGTAAAGCAGTTAAGTTGGCTCTCGGTGCTTTGTCGCAAACAACAAGGCAACATTTCTGCTTGGAACTCGTCCACCGCACTACATAACGGAGGCGACGCAGCTCGCTACGGGGACGCCTTCGCCAATGTAAACGCTGGTGCCAGCGGTTCGAATACCATTTCACGGTCGTCAAGGCGGATCGGACTCAGAAGTACTCTCGGCGGTCAACGCTGAGTGTGGTACCTTTCTTCAGTGAATTTTACCAGGCTTTAGAGGATACCTTGCAAGGCGTGTTTCTTGGTCGCGTCGGTTATTCGAAAAAGTCATTTTCGGTACAGTGGAAAAGTAGCCCTTTCCACAGCCGTCAATTTAAAGGCGTTGAAAAACCCTCCATGCTGTAGCTTACAAAATAGTTGCGCTTGCATGTTTCGGACGCAATATGAAAGCCAGAGCTGATACAGGATGTGTTCGCTGTCGGGGCTGACAATGACGAGCTATCGGAGTGCATTGAACTTTTAAATAAAAAACAGACCGGTGAACATCAGGTTGCAGAGGGGGAGCGCCAGCGGGAGAAACGAGAAGGTGAACTTCCGCGAGACAAGCAAGCGCGGGGCTCGAAGGCCAATAGCGAGACCAGTAGCTTGACTCAAGCGAGTGGTAGTCAAAGGGCAGAAGAACAAGCAAGAGCGGAAAATTCCGCTCGGGCGACAAAATCTGGAGCTAAAAAATATCGATCTTGAGTTGTCACAAACTGGATGACGGAGTGATAGCAGCGTGCCGTCATGGGCGAATGGGCAGCATACGATTAGAATGAGTGACATAGTTCTACCCAACAGGGTAGGGGAGGATATTGGTCTTTTTTTGTCCCTTTCAAGCGTACGTGACAGAAGGCCCAGTTAAGCCGATAGGCATGGCCGCAAAGGTCGCTTATGATTTTTTCGGGCGAGGCGTCCGACGCGATGGCCTGCTTGCCAAAAGAGGAGGCAGTTGATTGTGGAAAGGTGAAGTCGAGCCATCTGGGTAAATCGTGGCTGTCTGCTGAGGAGTTTTGGCAGAAATTTCGTGAGGTCGAGAGAGCTAAGTGCGAGTCATACTCGGATTTCGCCTATATGGTGAGGGTCAACATACAAGAGTGGCCCAAAGAAGCGAGCGCTTTCGAAGAGCATGATAAGGTGGTTGAGTGCTTAGGCGTGAACAGTTTTACCACCGACTACTGGAAAACCTAATTAGCAAGCACGGTTTCGTAAAGGCTACTCAACAGTGGACCATATTCACACGATCAATCAGGTGATACGGAAATGCTCGGAGTATACTCAACCCCTATATATAGCCTTCATTGATTATGAGAAAGCATTTAACTCAATCGAAACCTCAGCAGTCATACGGCATTGCGGAATCATGGTGTAGACGAGCATTACGTCAGAATACTAGAGGATATCTGCAATGGGTTCACAGCTACCATCATCCTCCATAAGGAGAGCAGTGAAATACCTATAAGGAAGGGCGTCAGACAGCGAGACACAATCTCTCCAATGTTATTCGCAGTATGTTTACAAGATGTATTCAGTACATCGGACTGGGAATATGTGGGCGTACGTGTAAATTGGGAATACCTCCGTAACCTCAGATTTGCTGATGACGTTGCCTTGCTAATTCGGGGGACGAATTGCAAAGAATGCTTACAGCACTGTACACACAGAGTAGAACCGTGGTCCTGAAAACTAATATGCACAAAACTAATGAATAACCTCGGGACAGCACAGGGGTTTGAGATAGGTGGCGAGGCAGTGGAAGTGGTAAGCGAATATATATTTACTTGTGACAAAGTTGTGACCCGGATTTCAACCATGACGCAGAGATATTTAGAAGGATAAGAATGGGGTGGACTGCATTCAGCAGGCATTCTCAGATAACAAATGCCATCCTACCATTGACTTTGAAGAAAGTGTATGACAGCTGCATCTTACCGGTACTCATGTGCGGAACACAGACTTGCAGGCTCACTAAGAGGGTTCAACTTAAATTGAGGACGGCTCAGCGAGCAATGGAACGGAAGATGATAGGTATAACATTAAGGGACAAGAAGATAGCGGAGTGGGTCAGGCAACAAACGCGTGTTAAGGACGTATTAGTAGAAATAACTAAGAAGAAATGGTAGTCCAGCTGGCGGACGTCCAGGGCGCGGGGAAGGGCAGTTTTACACCAGGGCAGGGCAGGGCAGTTTTACACCAAGTGCTCCGCTGTAGCATGTTCAACAGGAGGGTGGCAGAAGGGGCACGTTGAGTAAAATGGGGTATCGTACTGAGGTGGCCAGATTTTCGTCAATGCTGCGTCAGGATGACCCTCAGGCGAAGACCTCGGCGCAGAACCTCATCTTGGCGAGAGGAACCGCCAGGGAAATGTGCGCCCGGTTGGGGTATAAGAGCGCGCGGTGCGCCGTAGTTTTTTTTTTTTTGCACTTGCTAGGTGAAACACGACTCAGTAAGGTGCAAGAGGAGCGTGATACTGCACACACACGGGGTGTGTACCAAAATCTGCAGCCTGCCTGGCGGGGTGCCTGTTACGTTGGCGCAATGACATGCGAGCACGGCATGGATCCGCTATGTTCTATGTTCTAAATTTCCGCTATGTACTAAACTTCTAGCAGAAGTTTGTTGGTCTTAAAGAGATTAATAAAGCTTTCAAACAGCTGCCGGTGAATCAGTGCAGATTGTACATTGTGGTGAAGCTGCATTGATTAGTACAGATGTGTGTAGCAAATAATCCCGCACTGAACTGAGTTCTGCTTGCGTTGATGGTCACTTATCCGTCGTAATGTACGTGAACGTCACTCGACAAGAGACCGTACTCGGACAAAGTCGGATGGTATGAAGAAGAGTATCTGAAGCACCGGCGTCGACAAACATTAGCGCAGAGGAAGGGCTAGCAGTGTACAAGGAAGGCGGAATCGCTCCAACAACCATTCGAGGGTGAATACGGGAAACATGTTGTGTTTATAATAAGTGGCGAAACTTCAATGGGTGCCGTATAGTGACATTTTATAGTTTTGGGGCTGATGAATCGGTAATGTAGGCTGAAAGAGCCGCGGCATCTGGGTAGGAGGCTTGTTCTTGGAGGATGGCTAGTCGGCGCCCATGTAGGAGGTCGTCAAACGTGTCCAGCTGCGGTCAGCTGGTGTCCCGGAGCACGTCGGAACGCTTACCGACATCCACGCCCGACACAACATAACTGCGAACATGAGTACCACACAGGAGGTAAGCTTGTACGGGCAGGTGAACTCAGTGGGAAATGGGCGTATGAATTGGGCTGCAATGCTTATGGACTGCCTATAATGACGGTACCCACATGGAAATTGAGCTGGCGTCGCAGTGGAAAGTGTAGCCATTGTGACCCTGAGGATGCAGACATGCTGATAGTGTCTGTAGGAACATTTTCGTCTTGATTTTGCGGATTTTGAAATTCTGCTTCGGTTTCATTGCTGCTTTGAAGGAAGCTGGTTGAGCATCTAGAGTGCTTGATGGGAACCCTGTGGGATTCAGGCGTCAGGGCGCCTTATCTTTAAAGCGCACACGGTTGCCTGTTGGAAGGTCGGGACATTAGCGTCCTCAGGCTGATGCGGCACCAAAGTGGAAGACTCACTGCAGAGATGTTTGTCGGGGTGTTCAGCAGACTCACGAGTTACCATTATTGGGCTCTTGTGGCAGAGGCGGATCGCTGCAGGCATCCATGGGGCAGCGGTCGTCGCCTTGGGAAGTCAAACGTGGGACGTTTGGTGGGCGGGGTCGGACACAATTTGAGACGCCGGACAGGTTCGATTAGGTAGCTGTTGTTGAAGGAGCACTGGCTTGCGCGACCCTAGAATGGCTTTCGTGGAGCGGCACCTTCCGCCAGAAGAGGAAAAAGTTAGGCATACCCCGTGCTTACAGGCGATGTGATTAAAATGCTTACCCTCGTGGACATTCCCGGGCAGGTAGTAGCCCTAGAGTGCTCCAGGACGGGTTTCTCTATACCCGAAAGCGGGTGAGCGCTTTTCTATTTGTATGCAACTTTGAAGTATCGGCAGAGTGCGCATGCATAATTCAGTGTATAGCCACATCTCTTTGGTATTCAACAATCCTGGCGCTTTTTCTCACCGTAATTTGTTCATTAATTTAATCATTCTTTTATTGATTGCTCACGCCTGGCACCAGCACAAAATTACCTTACGAAGTGTTGTTTAGTGCACCACTACAGGTACTTATTACCACTGTGTGAGCATTTATGACATTGACGGAAAACTGGAGAAACTGTTTGGTTTGGATGTCAACCCTTAGCCAAAGCTTTTCTAACACCATGTCAGAGACACCATTTTCTGGTCGGACCCGGCCGACGTTAAACATCAAAGAGCAACGTGAGTGCAAAGCCTTATTTCTAGGCTTAACTTTCCGTAATCTTGAAGTGGACCTCTCCGACGTCCCAATCAGCGTAATAGTAATTGTACGTTGATATGCGGTACAGGTTATCCCAAAGGAATAACCTTTGTGTAAGTTTTGGACGGCGCATAAAAACGGTGCCACAATCCCTGGCTGTGCAATAACCTGTGCACATGTGAGTTTTCAATAGAGCTTCCTAAGATAGTGTTCAGAAATGAGGCTTCATAAAGAAGGCTCGTCGAATTTGCAACACACGACAGGAAAGTGAGCTAATCGTTCTGTCCCATTACACATTAGAAGTGCTGTCGAAACTGCTGCGAGGGGCACTTCCCCGTACCTCTAACTACGTTTAAGCCTGCATTTTTTCACCAATGCTCATGAAGGTGCATCTTCGTTTCGTGCACACATATATAGTTTTTCTTTAAAAAGTGTTCTTGAGGGTTACCCCTCAGCAACCTGTAACTCGGATAAATTACGTGTTTGGAACAGCTTCCTCAGAGTCGATAAGCCAGTGGATATATCCAATTGGCTTGAGCTTGCAAATATTACGCATACAAAAGGGCCCGCTCAAGGAAAAATATTTAGTATTCTTATTAGCAAGCACGCGGAATGTAATATGTAAATCTTCAAATAACCACCCTGACAGAGTGAATACGGGGAACATGAGTGTCCACATCCAGCTCTAAGTGGTAGAAGTTGAGTATTTCAATTTCGGCAGTACATTCGTAAGATGGCCTGGGAGCTCAACAATATTTTATTACTTGAATTGAAGCCCTAAGAGAGTTAAAAAAATGCCAGCAACGTACAGGACAGACACGGTTTGACAGTGTAGCTAAATTCGTGCACAACAGGGAAAAATTGACAAAACGCAGCCTAACGAGTGCATGAAAATGAACATATGCTGTAAGCTTACGATATTTATTCGTATTAGATTTTTCGCGTAGGCAAACTTGACAGCACAGCTTTTTTGTTTAGACAAAAAAATCAGTATATCAGTCCAATATGGTGCCTTTGTGATTGTGATGGGGTGGCATGGAAGCGGCACCTTTACATTGCTTGTATTAAATTGGTGACTACTAGTTACCTGTTTCACGTACTGACCTTAAACATCCCACGGTGGGCCCTCATTTGAGCATTTCAAATTCTTATATTTTGGTTTGGTGTATCGTTGATAAGGCAGAAGCTACAGCCGTTTCCTGTTGTAGCAGTCCCCCATTTAATCGCAAGTACCGATCGCACATAGGTATTTACAGTTCCTTAGCACTACACGCAAAAAAAAAAACTGTAACAAGTGAGTAATACATGCTCAATAACAGCGTCACCTTGACGGCGAATGGCTCTATACTCTTTTCAAGGATGTCTACATCACATTGCGGGCCACACTGCATTAGCGAAAAAGTTTGCTTTGCCGAAAAGTGTGCGTCTTTCCTGTTTACGAACATGGGACTATGCAAAGCTTTAGGCGTTGTTGGTGCAAAGTTTGCTTTAACAGGTTAAAATATTTGTTTACAAAAACCGACAACCTGGCAGGCCCACTGACGCATGAAGTTTTTTTCCTGATATAGGAGAAACTTACACAATTGCTACAAATTTGCGTCGGAGTTTGCCGAACAATGCCTAATTAGGCGTGAGAATTTCGGGCAAAGTTACAAGCTTATAGGAAATATTGAAAATAAGATATGCTGTTACTTTATACAAACATGCTGGCATCACCACGTA
Source organism: Haemaphysalis longicornis (assembly GCA_013339765.2). Taxonomy (NCBI): domain Eukaryota; kingdom Metazoa; phylum Arthropoda; class Arachnida; order Ixodida; family Ixodidae; genus Haemaphysalis; species Haemaphysalis longicornis. The sequence goes on along the minus strand of CM023449.1, from coordinate 166,015,606 downwards.
CAACGCCTGGTTTGTTGGAAGGGGAAAAATAAAGGTTTCAAGTCACTGATACGCATAAACAAGCGAGAGAAGGAG